>CANTUS010000001.1:73585000-74060000 GCA_947683365.1 Euphorbia pulcherrima | reverse complement strand
GATTAAATCTCATTTTTAGTCATCCATTCGGGCTCCATAAATTGTAAATAAATATGTCATGTTCATGCTAACTCGGGTCTTGTTTTGTTTACTAACTATGCATGTTACGTGATATACCTCGTACATCATGTCGTACTTGTGCTAACCGTTTTGTGCAGGTAGATTTAGGGTAGATGTATGCTAGGCCTTCAAGTATTTTACTTATTGTATAGAAAAATGTGTAGGATTTGGAAAGCCATGTAATTATTATTTTACTTTTCGCATTTTATTTGTTGGATGACTGTAATAATTTATTTATTTATTGCTTTAAATGCTTGATAAACACGATACAACATATAAACTGAAAACACAATAAATAGGGTGGATTAAAACTGATTAAGAAAGAACGAAATCTTTTAACTTGGCCTAATATAAAATAGATAATATCATCTGAACTCAGAATCTCTACTTAAGGTATGGTCTACCACCCGGTCGGAAAATCGTACCAAACTTTTCCGGTTGAGCTGAACCGGGTGGCAACTCTATTTTAAGTAAGGGATTTCGATCTCATATCCTTTGAATATTAAAATTCGCAAAACCATTTTCAAAACAATCATCATGCCAGTTATTTTTTCGGGGGACCGATCCTCCGACCTGGCCTCACGGCCTGTAAAATGTCGTCCGCTCATAGTGGTGACTCTGCTGGGGATCTGTCTATTTAAACTTGGACTTAAAATTTTCAATAAGTTTAAAATATTTTTGATGATGTATTGAAATCATTGGCCAAATTACAAGTTCATTCTTTTTCATGACGTTTTATCCTTACGCGTGTAGATAGTTCGGTAATTTTTAGGTGCCCCATTTTACCCGAGAAGCTCCCAAAAGTATCACTCATGCCCTATTTAGAATTGAGGATACCTAGTGGATCACTTATTTTAACCAACACGTAAACTCCTGCGATCGCACCTATTTGGGGAGTGGTTGAGAGTAACGTGGAATCAAGGTAAACAAGAACCTTCTACATCAACAACCATACCAAAGCCGTGCTGGAAAAAGCCTTAGCACTTTAATCCTTTAAGACTACTAGAACAATGAAAATAAATTGGGACGCACTTCTTTCACCATTTTCGGTGAAGAGACTAATCTCCATCCTTCTAAAGAGGCATTACGTGGGAGTCATAAGGTTGGAAAAGGGACATTTTGTGTGCTATATGCTACATGCTCATGCATCCCCCATGCATCGGCTTTAAGAGCCATAGATCAATCAACTTACCCTTACCGATCTCCATTCATAGAAGAAGTTTAACAACATCCGTAGGACTCCTTTTGTACCCCTATTGAGTCACGATATATCACTATGCATGATGACGGGTACAAATGTCCTATAGATGTTAGAGGGATAAGCCGCCGCATCATCTCTATCCACGTCTACATATAGCCATATATACCACACATTAGTTATTAGACAAAAGGTCATTCACCCCATCCATAAACATCACTCAATCCATGCATGATATGATCCGCTACCTACCGTTTTAGCTAGAAGGAGGCGGAATTATCCTCGTACCCCGATTTGAAAAAGGCTAGGACATTGTCTGATTCATCGTTCTCTCACCCTGGTTCTCACCATGGAAGTCGAGAGGGTTCCGTATATCGATTCCAATGGGGAGTCAGTTTCAGATCAGGTTTAGTTGGGTTAGAATTTCTCTTAGCTCGCCATGTCTTTTCTGAGCAATGATGGAAATCCTCCTCCGCCTGAGGAGCAAGTTGGTCCTACTCCCACCTCGGGAGCAAGATCTCAGCCACCTCCTAGTTTTGACTTCGCCAATGCTATGGCTCAATTTTTAAACTCAGATGCATTCCAAGCTTGTATCCAATCCACTATCCAAGCGGCTGTTAAGTAAGCTCTCAAGGATAGGAATTACTACCGCGTCTCTGAGTCCGGTATGCAAGCCCAGAATAGTTAAACACAGATGTTGGCCAGTCCAGTAGGGACAAGACCCATTGCACCAATTTTCTAATCAACTCAGCCTATGGCAAGCCCGTTTCAATTTGGGCAAACCTCTACTTTTCTGTCAACCTCGACTACTCTATCGATTGTTCGTTTCAATCCGAGACCTTTTGCTCAAAGCTTAGTTCCTCAAGTATTCACTCATTAGTTTTTAGCTTCTTCAATGGACTAGCTCAGCCTCTACCATCTTTTACCCCACTGTAATTTATTGTAACTCCCAAGGGCACTACCTATCCTCAGAATCCTTTCAGCAGCTAGGTGGTCCCTCATCCTTCACCGTCTCCATCAGTCAACGACCAGGTCACGCAGCCTCTGGGGGTGACACCTGAAGTAGCTGCTTTTGTTCGCCAGATGAAAGCCTCTCAGATCAATGACCAAGTCGCGCATTCTTCTTAAGCGACACCCGAGGCTGCAGCTCTCTCTTAGCCGATCAATGACTAAGTCATGCAGCCTCTGGGCGTGACACTAGAAATTCAAGCCTACATCAATCGTCTTATAGCCACCAAGGACCCCGAGAGGAATGAATATTGGGTCCCTGATAATTTTACTATACTGAATATGGTGCATTATAATAGTTTTGGTGCACCTGATTCCCATTTTATTATGTATGAAAGAGTTATGCGTGTAAACAAATTAAGTGATAAGTTCTTGCTGAAATATTTCCTTGTTCCCTTTGGGGTCCTGCTCTTGAATGGTATCATACTTTGCCTCAGCACATTGTCACTGATTGGAAACTCCTTTCTGAGGCTCTAAAAGGGCATTATGGTTTCAATACTATGATGGAAACAACCCTCCAACACCTCGAGGGAGTCTGCTAAATGCCTAACGAAACCTTCAAATACTATTTTAACCACTGGATGTTGACTCAGGTTCTGATAAAATCTAAGCTAAGCCTCGAGGAGATGATTGTTAAACTCCTAGAGGGATTTCTTCCCCTTTTCCGTAAAGAGATGGCTACTGATTCATTCCTTTCTTACAAGGCTGTGTTTGAAAAAGCCGAGAAAATTAAGCATGAGGCAGAGAGCGAAAAGGCCGAAAAAGCAGGAAAGCTGTGGTTCAGAAAGAATAATGATGCTTAGCCCTCAACTCCAGCACCTACTAAGCCCAAAGCCCCGTTGGCAGTTCAGGCAATTTCTCAAGCCCCTGCTGTACCCCCGACAATCACTCAAGCTCCGCTGGTAGTTGCCGCAGTTCGGCTAGCTCATCCACCTTTCGTCTTGGCTAATCCGTACAAGTTACCTCTTTAGGTCATTTTAAGCGATTGAGGGAAGCAGGTTTTATCCAGTCCCTTCAAGAGTACAAACCGCCTAAACTTGAAGATAAGAACAATTTAAAAAATTATCACGTCTAGGTGGGTCACCAAACCAATAATTACAAGGCCCTGCTCTCGGCTATTTAGCGTCTGGTTAGTGAAGGAAAGATTGTTGAACCTGATAAAGCCCCGAGCACCATTAGCAACCCTCTACCGAATTTTAGGAGCAAGGTAGGAATGATTCAATCTAGCTTGCCTATGGCCATAGTCTTTGATCTCCTTACTCAAAGGCCGGGAATTAGTAACTCCATTCTGGTTATCGGTTCTGGTCTCCAGTCTAACTCAGTTTTTGATCTGATTAGTCAAGCCATATTTGGGAGTTAATTTGGTTCAGGGCATGGATGTTGACCCGAATCCGCCTAGAAAAGAGAGTCGTATGACATAACCATTTATGGCTAAGAGAATGAAAGTTGAGAAAAAGCCGCTCTTTAGCGTAGATTACTTTGTTATGACGGATGACCATTCTGATAAAGATGAGGATTAGGATTGATTCACCCGTTAATGAGAAGCCTAATGAACTATTCTAGGTTGATCAGAATGAGCTCTTCAGTGTAGATGGATATGAGTTACAAGATCTAGATTCAGAACCTAAGGAATAATAGTATCTATTTGAAACCCGAGCCACTCGGAGTGTCTTGATCGATAATGTTCTCAACATTACTCGAAGTGTTCGTGTATATCAGCTCGTGGACCGTCATCTCCATCTTGATAAAGATCTGGTCCCTAAAAGGATCGGCACCACTGTAAGGCCTCCTTCTCCACCTCCGCCTATTCCTATTAGTCTGGAGGTCGATCCTCTCATTACTCAGCTAAAAAACACTCAAGCTCGTTATAGTATCTGACAGTTGGTAATTGACTCTAACGGGCATCGCAGGGGATTTATTAAGTAACTCCTCGATCTAGAAGCTAATCCAACCACTTCAGTTGTTGAGATGTGTGCTATGGTCGGAGAAGATATTCCTCTAAGGAAGGGACCGCAGATTGTGTTTGACCATTTCGATCTCCCGGTTGCGGGTAGGGATCACAAAAGGGCCTTGTTCATCCGTATTCAGATCCTTGATAAGGTTATCCCTTGTGTCATGGTGGATGATGGCTCTGCCCTAAATTTGTGCCCCCTGAAAGTCCTTCCTCAATTGGGACTATCAGAAGAAATGCTTGAGAAATCCAGCACTATTATCAGAGCTTATAATTATTTAAAATGCAGTGTGATTGGAGCATTTGAGGAGGAAGTCACTATCAAAGGTGTTACGAGCAATGTGCGGTTCACTGTGCTCGACATTCCTGTTACTTACTCTTTATTACTCAGCCAACCTTGGCTCCATACCTTGGGCGCGGCTCCCTCCACTCTCCATCAGAAAATCAAGCTCATTGACAAGGATAAATTGGTAACTATCAAGGCTAATCCCACGTCTATGGTGGCTGTTATGGAAGTCAAGGCTAAATTAGAGAAAGATCTTCAGATTTCTGTGGTTAGTAAGATAAAGAAATCACCTCCCATTTGGCACAGTTATCTCCATGCTAGTATGGGAAAACTAATAAAGAGATATGGGTATAAGCCTGGCAAGGGCTGCAAAATGTTCGAGCAGGGAACTATTGAGGCATTAAAGCCAAAGGTGCTAGTTCACCAGGCTGGGTTGGGGTACAAGCCCAGAAAAGCCTATCGTCGGGTTTCATCCTGTTATTATCGCATGGTGACTGTTTGTGAAATCTAAGGCAAGAGGCCTTATTAGGAAGAGCCCGAACCTATTGAGCATAATGGTAAAATGTGGCCTAGTTTTGAGATCTTTAAGGATGTCTACAACTTTGAAGCCGGCTGTATGGTTGTCTCCGCTGAACCCAAACCTATTGAGCCGGAGCACCTGTCAATATTGCTTCTAATAAGGCTAAGGGGAAAGGTAAGATGTATCCTGAGAATGAATCTGGGGGAAGTAATAAAGAGTCTGTTGATCCAGAGGTTGAAGATGTTGTAGCTACCATGACCAGGGGTATAGAATTTCTGATGAAGGAAGGTTAGAGGGGTGAGAGAACTGGGGAAGAGGACGCCATGACAGAGATTTTAAGGAAGCTCGCCAAGGCCTTAGATGAGAAAGCCAACCTGTCCGAAGAACCATCCCTCACCACCGACCAGAAAGCCGCTCTGGAGCATGACCTAGATACCATTTTGATGAAGACTGCAGAGGATGCTCCTCCTGTTGCTGCTACCGCTTCTAAAGCCCCTCCGCCTTTAAAGGAGGGTGATATGGATGATGTAATTTTTAATATTTCTGATATTTTTTATGCCAAGAATGTTGCCTATAAGGCTTTTAATTCAATAGATGACTCTTGTTTTGCTTACTTGTTTGATTTATTTCTTGATAGATCCTTGCATTCATATAACAATACACATAACGTTTTTAGCATTAGCAATACATCTTTAAGTGAAATAAACTTAAGTACCGATGACAATCCTAAAATGGTAACAATTTCCAACGATTTTACTCCTGAGGAAAAAAGTGAGATAATCAAAGAGCTTAAAGATCATGTTAACGCTTTCACCTAGTCGTATGATGATATGCCTGGGGTTGATCGTCAAATTGCCGAGCACAGAATTCCAACCGATCCTAAGTTCAGACCTGTCAAGCAGAAGCTCTGTCTGTTAAGACCAGAATAGGCAGATGAGGTTAAGGTATAGGTTTTGAGGTTGATTGAAGCTCGATTCATTAAAGTTGTGGAATGTCCGACTTGGTTGTCCAACATAGTTCCGGTTCCAAAGAAAGATGGTAGGGTTCGAGTTTGTGTTGACTTCTGAGATCTTAATAAAGCTTCACCTAAAGACGACTTCCCGCTTTCTTACATAGATGTCCTGATTGACAGTACCTCCAGGGTAGCTATATACTTATTTATAGATGGATTCTTGGGATATAATCAGATTTTAGTGGATATCATCGACAAGCTCAAGACGACATTCATTACTGAATGGGGGGTTTATTGCTACAAAGTGATGCTATTTGGGTTAAGGAATGCTAGGGCTACTTATCAGCGTATCGTAACCGCCGTCTTGCATGATATGATCTATATAGAAGTGGAGGTGTATATGGACGATATGATTATAAAGCATACTACCCGAGAAGAGCACCTGCTATTCTCGACAGGTTCATGACTTTCATCGAAAAGTATAATCTCCGCCTGAATCTGAAGAAGTGCGTATTTAGTCTCACTTCAGGAAAATTACTGGGACACGTGGTCAGACAGAAAGAAATTGAGATGGATCTCGATAAAGCCAAAGCCATCAGGGATATGCCTTTGCCAAAGACAGAGAAAGAAGTGTGGTCATTCCTGGGGTCCTTACAGTATATCAGTTGGTTCATTGCCCGCCTCACTACCGTGTGCAAACCCATCTTTAAATTGTTGAGAAAACAACAACCAGTGGTGTGGAATGATCAGTGCTAAGTGGAGGTGTATGTGGATGATATGATCTATAAGGAAGTGGAGGTGTATGTGGACGATATAATTGTGAAGTCTACTACCCGAGAAGAGCACCCTGTTATTCTCGACAAGTTTATGACTTACATCGAAAAGTATAATCTCCACCTGAATCTGAAGAAGTGCGTATTTAGGGTCACTTCAGGAAAATTACTAGGACACGTGGTCAGTCAGAAAGGAATTGAGATGGATCCCGATAAAGCCAAAGCCATCAGGGATATGCCTTTGCCAAAGACAGAGAAAGAAGTCTGGTCATTCCTGGGGTCCTTATAGTATATTAATTGGTTCATTACCTGCCTCACTACCGTGTGCGAACCCATCTTTAAATTGTTGAGAAAGCAACAACTAGTGGTGTGGAATGATCAGTGCCAAGTGGATTTTGATAGAATCAAAGCTTATCTTATTGACCCACCCGTTCTAAGACCCCCCATCCCCGGGAAACCTTTAATCCTATATCTGGCTATCGAAGAATCTTTTATAGGGGGAATGCTTGTCCAAGAACATGATGATAAGCGGGAGAACATGATCTACTACTTGAGTAAGAAGTTATTAGACTATAAAACCTGATATTCATTGTGAAGAAGACTTACACCACCATAGTTTGGCTCACTAAAAAGTTGCGCTATTATTTCCAATCCTATTGAGTCTAAGCCGTGGCTAAGATTAACCCCATGAAGTATCTTTGTCAGTCCCCCACTCTATCTAGTAAACTATCTCGATGGTTGTTACTTCTCTCCGAGTTCGACATTGAGTATGTAACAAAGAAGGTTATTAAGGGGCGACCAGTGGCTGAATTCCTGCCTAATTAACCCCTTGACTCTGATTATGTTGAGAACCTAGAGTTTTCTGATGAACAGCTTGCATCCGTCAAAATCCTCAAGCATGTGTGGATTATGTACTTCGACGGTGCTGTGAACTAATGTGGAGTAGGCCTCAAAGTTATTATAGTCACACCGAATAATGAAATCATCCCATTATCCAAACGCTTGGAATTTGTTGTCACTAACAATGGCGCTGAGTATGAAGCATGTCTATTTAGCCTTGTGGCCCTCCTCCAGGTCGGGGCCTGCATGGTATTTGTAATCGGTGATTCGGCTCTTATGATACGTCAGGTTGTCGGGGATTGGGAAATCAAAGAAGAATCTCTTCGTCCTTATATTGAGGTAGTCTGCGGCTTATCCGAGAAGTTCACCTCCTGCTTGTATCGACATGTCCCCCGGGATGAGAATTAAATGACTAACTCTCTTGCTACCCTAGCCTCATTATAGGAAGGACCCCGACAGCCGCCTGTCCATCCTCTAGTTCTTTTGTCCACTAAAATCCTTTACCCTGCTCAGCAGGTTCGGCAAGTCCTCGCCATCTCCACTAAGCCTTATTAGTACTCTGACATCATCCTTTTTCTCCAAACTGGATAATATCCTTCGGATTTCTCTAACTTAAACTGTACAACTCTAAGGCGGCTCGCTGTCCAGTTCCGGATTGTTGATAATGATCTATTCAAGCGCACTAGTGATGGTTTACTACTTTATTACTTGACTGAATCAGAGGCTCATAAAGTAATTGACTAGGTCCATACCTATGATTGTGACCATCATATTAATGGTCTCGCTCTTGCAAAGAAAATTCAGTGGTTGGGATATTTTTGGCTCACCCTAACAGCCGATTGCATCGCCCAAGTCAAGCGGTGCTACTAATGCCAGATTTATGGGGACATGCAGCACCTGCCACCCATTGAGCTCCATCATTTATCTACTCCTTAGCCATTCTCGGCGTGTGGGATAGATATAATCAGTGAAATTCGTCCTTTATTAACAAACGGGCACATGTTCATCGTGGTAGCAGTGGACTATTTCTCTAAGTGGGTAGAGGCCAAATCCTACACCAATGTCACCGCCAAGAAGATGGCCAAGTTCATAGAGAAGTATATCTTCGCTCGGTATGGACTTTCGCATCATATAGTCTCAGACAACGGGGTATAGTTTCAAGGGGCAACCGCCCATTTGATTGAGAAATATGAGATTGAGCACTATAGATCTTCTCCGTACAGACAGCAAGCCAATAGTACTGTTGAGGCAGCTAATAAATCTATAAAGAAGATCATTTTTAAGATGATAGCTGGTTACAGGGATTGGGCAAATAAACTACCTTTTGCTATTTGGGGATATTGCACAAGCGTCCATACCCCGATCGGACAAACTCCATTTTCCCGGGTCTACGGAATGGAAGCAATTTTGCTAGTCGAAACTTGAGTAACCTCGTTGAGAGTCGTATTAGAGGCTAAGCTGAAAGAATCTGAATGGACTTAGGCGAGGTTCGAACAGCTAAATATGATAGATAAACAAAGATTAAGGGCTTTAGATAATCTCCAGATGTAATAGCAGCGCATGGCTCGGGCCTATAATAGTCGGGTAAGACACCAGAAGTTTCCCCTAAAAGCTGGAGATCTAGTCCTCAAGCAGCTGAAACCTTCCACTACTGACGCATGAGGCAAATTCAGGCGAACTAGGAAGGACCATATGTGATAAAGCAGATGCTTAGTAAAGGAGCGATTAGGCTTATGGATATGGATGGGAATGAGTTTGTGACCGTAAACTAGGGTAGGCTTAAGCGTTATCACATCTAAATTGAAAGAAATAAATCAGAAAAAGCAGCACATAAAAAAATAGATGAAATAAATCACCCGTCTTTCGGTCTTTTACAGATCAGGCAAAAATTAGGGTTACACCCGATGGTCGGTATTCCATAAACTGGCCGTGCAAAAATTAAGGGATGAGAACAAACCCACCAGATTAAAAACCCGAAAAGGACGATCTAGGCAAAAATTAGGGTAAGTGAACAAATAGTGAGTGCCTTCTGGAAAACTGATCTCGGCTAGTTGGCACCGGGAGTTAAATTAATGGAAATGTCAACCAAATATCATGTACTTTGTTTTACTTCACTTAATGAAAGTATCTCTTTTGCTGAATTCTGAATGCTTATGTTTATGTGAATTTTGTATCCATACGGTCAAAACAGCTCAAGTAAGCCGAATGCAGAGTTCACATTATTCTAAATTAAGTGCGCAATGAATAAAAATAACTCTAATAGACTGAAAAGAGCAAGGTCTATGCAAAATTCAGAATAAGTCTGCTGGATTGAAAACTCAAAAAGGGCGGTCCAGGCAAAAATTAAGACAAGGTTTGATAGATTGAAAACCCTTAGGGGCAGTCTATACAAAAATTAGAACACAATAAAAGACATATAATAAAATAAAGTTTGATAGGTCTATCACCCTGACCAGCCTACGTAAAAGACAGAACTAAAAGAAAGTTCATCTCAGGACGAGCTCCCCGCATCCTTGTCATAATATCGAGAAATCCTCCATAAGGTGGTAATAGAAAAGGGCTCGTGTCCCTGCTCTGTAGTGTATATCAGTCTCAATGGTCTCCACATGATCATAGTTTAGAGCCTCAAATATGGCCTCCCTGGCCCACTTCTCCCAGCTATGGTTCACCTATATGGCCTTGTAGACTCTGATTTAGTTCTCGGGTAGCCTGATTGGGACTCTCTATCTCTTACCGTACTAACAGCGCAACTGGGAAGGAGTATAGAATAAGGACCTCTTCAGACTTTTTAGCTGATACAGGATCCCCAGGACACCACAACCACATCTCGGATCCTCCACCATGGGCTAACCCATTGAATCTGTGAATCTGTATACCCTCTTAAAATAGGCATCTAACTGTAGAATGTCAACTGGTTAAAATCGGCTCGCATCAACCCTCTCCCCCTCAGGTGGACGGGTAGGTACTTATTCGGGTTCCCCCGGGGTGCCTCCTTCAGCTTCAACTTCTCTATCAGCCATACCTGTAATTTAGTTTCAAATAAGAGCAGGAAGAAGTGAATAATTTGTAAAGTGGGAGAATGAATACCTGCAGTAGTTTAAGATGGTCATCGATGCGAGTTGGGTTGGTGGAAGCAGCATCTGTATTGATCAGGATCTCAGCTAGTCCCATAGATATGGGAGAAGCCCTTGTCGACATGGGACCGATAAGTGAAATCAACCTGAATGGGGCTACTGGGCCCACTCCGCACATAAACTCCGCCATGAGTAATAGTGCCACCACGGAAGGCCAAGCAAGGTGAGATATAGAGGCCCCTTGGCACCACTCTAGTACTGCACTGAGCTAAAATCCAGTTTTATCAGGCAGTCAAGACAGAAATGGGTCTACAGAATCCAAATTCTATAACCCTCGGGGTACGCCGTCTGTACTAAAATGAAACTCCGGGAGTGCTAGGGGCATGCGGTTGGGGCATGGAACCCCTAATATGGCATGAAACTCTTCAAGCAAGGGACATAGCTCAAATGAAGAAAATCGGAATACATGGTCCATCCGATCCTAAAGAGCCAATGCCGCGCGAAGGAATTCAGGACTAACGGGCCATACCGCGACATATTGAAAGCCCTATAGCCCAAAATTTTCTAACTTCTTCCAATCTGCATTTCTCAGGCTTTGCAGGAAGCCCCATAGCTGTTGATTATTGTTTGCCATAGTTAAAATTGAGAAAGTGGCCGAATTTGAATTTCTGGCAAAGTGATGCTGCCGACGGTATGAGTCAGGTTGCCGGCGATATGGACCAGGGCGCCCGCGGTATGGGTCTTCAGGCAGTTTTGTCTATATTATTTAGCAAGTCAAAATTTTATGTAGAGGGCGATATCAGTGATACCACCGGTATGGCTATATTTTTCGCGAATTTCAGATCTATTTTAATCAGTTTAAACCCTGTAATCTATTTCCAGAAGATATGCAAGCACAACATTCAAATCTTATTCAAACCAAAAGCTCGAAGGTGCAAACCATCCAAATATCCAAAATTAAGCCTAAATAAAACCAAAATCATCCGAAATCCAAAATCAATCATCCAAGCCCAATGTATCAAAGGCATACAAAACCAAGACCAATAAAAATGAGCAAAAAGAAAAAGAAATCAGATCAACGGATGGGTCTAGGACTGGTTACCACTACCGGGCAGGTGAGACGAATCATCCTCCTCACTGAGAAGATAAGTGTCGACGGTGTCTTCCTCAGTCCCTGGGACGCTCCAAGAGCTCGTAGGGGTAACTCTATGGCGGCATCCGGCTGCCACCTTCTTTCCCGTTCGGCTCGCCTCACCTGGGGCAACACGATCTATATTGTGTTTGCTCCTCCTCTCATGTAAAGTGGCATCCAACTAGTTCTCTAACTCGCTCACTCGGTGCCGGAGCGCCCTTATCTCTTCCTCATACCTCCGCTGGGCCTCGCTTGCATCTGACAACATGAGGGCCATGAAGTCCTACAGCCAGAGAAACAACAACAATTATTCATATCATTCATATCATCCATACATGCATTTTATTTTAATACCATGTCATAATAGGGAATATACCTCAGGAAGCAGAGTTTGGGAAACAAGTGTGTCCCTAAGAGCAAAAGCATTTCCTGCCAACTGCTTTACCTCCGCTCGAGGAACCTGAAAAATCTAAAAAGCAATTAAAAGGAATTCATAAAGGGCTTATCATATGGATTTATTTGTACAAGGCTTACATAAGTGGTGTTTTCAGGCATGAAGTTCAGCGAGTGGCTGCTAGAGGGTATCTCCCTGGTCCGAAAGTCACCGCTCAAATTTATTAGTAAGAATTGGGTCTCCAAGGTAGTTGAGAGGCACCCCTCGACAAAGTCAACACCCTTGGGGATGTCGTGGTATCGTACCCCGCTATCCTTAGCCTGGACTTTCTTCCTGAATGGTACCTAAAAACACAAAAAGCAAGGCATAAGCATCAGTTTGACTAAAGCATATGGTATATATAAGCATAAAAAAAGCAAGGGTGTGATCTGACATCGGAAGAATGATGCCCCTCGTGAGCCATCGGTGCGTCTAGACTAACCTCTCCCTGCCCTTTGGGATGGCCCTCACCACCGCCGCTCCCTTCTTCATTATCATTCTCAGCGACACTACCGCTCCTTTGCCTTTTCAGTTCCTCCTCCTCCTTCTTCCTATGGAAGGAAATAGAGTCATTGGGATGAATGCGGGGGCACAAGGTAAGCAAGCGTGATATATGACCATTGTATGGACCGGGGACACTCCTGACCACCCGGCCGTTTCCCTCTAAACAATCGGCCTTGCCGGCCTCCCTGGTGATAGTCAAGTAAGGCCACTAGAGGCCTGTAGGAGGATCTGCAGGCACTAGCCTAGAGGCATTCATACACTCTCTCCAACTGCAGACTCTCTCCCTAAAGTACTAGGGTAGGGCTAGGGGGCACTCCATAACAAACCGACGATCATCCACCTTCTGTCGAACCATCAGGACATCAGCTCAATTGGACACCTCCTCAAAGGGGTCCCGAATAACCTGGCCAATCAAGTAGAAAACCAATGTAAGCAATTTAAATTCATAAATGTGCTTTTTATAAGTAATGGTTTGTTAGATGTAAGACAGGGCTACAAGTCAAAGTAATATACCGAGCAAATCCGTAAGTTCGTAGCGCCTCCCTACATGCAGTAGGGTACTTGCCGAGCCCTCCGACACTTCCACACCATCGGGCAAGGAAATGAGAACCCGATAGTACTATAGTACCAAATTGGATAGGGGGGAGAATCTGATGTTTAAAAGCCCACACCTACACAATTAACAACCAATCAGTCCAACAGATCAACATACCAAAAGAACAGGAAAACAACTATCCGTAATAATAAAGCGCTATTCAAAAGGATATACCTGAAGTAGAAAGTCGCACAGGTGAAGGACCTTCTCCTTCTTTCGGGCTCCCATATCTAGCCCATAGTACATATGTGCCAAAATGGCTCTAGGGCAATTCTTCTCCTTGATGGTTTTGACATCCTCAACAGTTGAAATCAACCCGTAGTTGACTTTACTACCCGAGATTGAAAAGAACAGCACAGTCAACAAAGAAATGATGAAAGAGCGAACACAAGCATCCCAATCAGTCTCAGGGACCACTCTGGCCCCCTTTTAGTAGTTATACAACTCCCCATAATACAGCCGCCTCAATTTAGGCTTCAACCGGAATAGCTCAGTCACTCTCTTCACCACCGCCCCCCTAAGGTGGTTCCTCTCCATATGCACATCAAAGTGAATCACTTTCTTTATCCATGGTAGCCCAGCCATCACTACATATCGGAGGGAGTAATACTGACCTCCCCAATCTGGAAGTGAAACGTATGGGTGGTCTCGGATCACTTCTCCACCAAGGCAGTCAAGGCTGTGTGAAAGACCTTGGGCATCAATAGGGGCATGGTTGGAGCTAGATCCCTAAATCCCGTATCGTCAATCGCGACTGCAAGCGCCAAGTCTTTCTTTTCTATATGTTGCCACCACTCGCCCATAGTCCCCATGCCTCCGGTGCAAGTGTGGGTATGTGGCTACAAAATCAGAAAGGATCAAATTAGCTAAGTAATTCAGTTTCTATGTTGTTTTTTTTGGAAAGCTGCTGATGCAACTGCTGGGGCAGTGATGCCGCTGCTGGGTAGTGATGCCACCGGCGACATCAGCCATACCGCCAGCAGTATGGATGATGTCTCCGACGACATCACTGAGTCCAGCAGCGACATGGCAGATTTCCCCTCTTTTAAGGCCTAAAGCTGCTGGCGACAGCAATGATGTCGCCGGCAGCATCACTTCTGTGGGCAGAATACAGATTTCGCCCAAAATCGCACAAATCACCATAAATCACAATTAATCAGTTTCAAGGCATAAAAATAGAATAAATCAAGTAAAACTAAGCCTATAACATGAATTCTAACATGTATCAGTTATTTTTAACCTTTAATATACAAGTTTTTGACTCTAGAACCGAAATCTTCAAATCAAAACAAAAAGGGTTTAAGTTTTGTAGGATTACCTGGATGTTAGAGATGTGATTCTTCTTATCCAGGACGAGATTATCTATTAGAGCCGCTATCCCGTACCTAAAAATGACATCGGACTCCTTAAAACCGTAACCCATATGAACCGGACAGAGTTTCAGCCCCTCAATGGAAGAATCGGGTAACTCGTCAGACTTGGAACTGCTGGATTTGTGCTCGAAGATCTTCTTTATAATCGAAAACCAAAAGGAAAAATAAAGATTGTGTTTGTGTGTAGAGAAGAAGAGAAGAGAGTATAATCGGCTTCTATACGTAGAAGAGGAAAAGAGAAGAGTTTTTACTCTTTTTAAACACCCGCGTGGAATTCGAGGAGTTCAAATAAATCCAAAACTGTCCGTCCATGTCGCCGGCGGCATCAATCAAATCGCCAGCGGTATCACCCATGCCGCCGGCGACCTCAGCTTCCCCAATTTAAATTTTAAATTTCTTTGACCTGTCAAAGATGCCACGTAGCACTCCATACCACCGGCGACATCAACCAGATCACTGGCGGCATCAGCCAAGCCGTCGGCGGTATCGATTTTCCTTCATACATTTTTTAGCAAATTCGATAAAATCCCGGCTCCAGCTCGGACATCACAGGACTTTCAAAACCCTTATACTTTTAAATGTTACATTTTTACTATTGATCGAAAGGGCAAAAATATTTTTGTTTCACAAAATCGATCATGCAGTAAAAACATCATCTAAAAATCAGTCCAATCTTGTTTACTTGTCACTTATTGCAGGAACGACACATCCTATCTCAAAATCTCAAAGCCTAAGTCTGCTTGGCAAATCTTAAAGCCCAAGTCCAATTGGCAAATCATAAAGCCCAAGTCCGCTAGGCAAATCAATTTCAAAGCTCAAGCCCGACCAAGAGGCAAATCAACCTCAAAGCTCAAGCATGACCAAAGGGCAAATCAACCTCAAAGTTCAAGCCCGACCAAGGGGCAAATCAATCTCAAAGCCGAAGTCCACTTGGCAGATCTCAAAGCTCAAGCTCGAACAAGGGGCAACTCAACCTTAAAGCTCAAGCCAGACCAAGGGGCAAGCCAATCTCAAAGCCTAAGCCTGACCAAGGGGCAAACCAGCTACCCATCCGGTACAAATTCCTGACCCTTGCTATTTTGTACGATCATACTGACATATGGCAGCAGTGAACCCCTGAGGGGCAGCCTGTGAGCACGGGATTTTACAGTCCCTCTCGCGAGATGATGATGACGTATGCCCAATTTTATTCCTCATGATAAAAATTCTTTTTTAGAATTTTTATTACAGACATAAAATTCTCTATGATTTTTATTTTTAAAAAAATTCAGTTCGGCGTGTCCGGTAACACGTCCGGTGGTAGCTCAGACCGGTGATTTACACCAAAAAAATAATTTAGTCCAAATACCCATAAAAAGTAAAAAATAAACCCTAATATCTGAGTTTTTCCACCAAAATCACCTTTTGCCGGAGTTCCTCTCCTTTTCCCCGATTTCGGACACAAATCGTGCTAGCTTTTCAGACCTATCAGGAAGGTGAGGCCGCCGGCGGCCTCATCCATACCGCCGGTGGTATCATCCATGCCTTCAGCGGCATCATTTCCTCTACAGAGCAACTGTTTGCCTTTATTGCTCGATATTCGACTGATAATTGATCAAAGGCAATTTCCAACGGATTTTAGCCTACATAAACAACATTTTCCAGCCATTTCAAGGGTTCCACTCTCCACCTATTCAAAATTTCAAGTAGATTTTGAGCCTTTTAGCTAGTTCTAGTGGGGTAAAGTTTAGAAAAGGTAAGAAAAGAGGATTCAATTCATCTTTTCTTGGTTTTTCTCTACTGAACTCCCAGATATTTAAGTACATTTTAAGTTTAGAAATCACTAAAATTAGGATTTGGAGACTAAATCACCCCTCACTTCCAAAATCATCATTTGAGCTCCCCAAAGGTGTCATACGGATCACGAAGAGGTGGATTCACGGCCCCGAGGTAAAAATTCTGAGTCTCATAGGTCTTTAGCTTTCATTTTACCCTTTTGTTGTGTTTAAGTTGTTCTTTGTGCTTAGTTTTGGTTTTTGGTCGCTTTTCGGCTAAAAACAGCTGCTGCAAGAAACTGAAGCCGCCGACGGTATCAACAATGCCGCCAGCAGCATCGTTGATTGTAGAGAGTGATTATGATTGCACTGTATGAAAGCTTCGGTAAATTCTTTAATGGTGGTAGAGACCTTTGTATAGGTACGCTTGAATTTGATGCCGTTGTGACTTGAATATGAGCTAAAATCACATTCGTTGTCTCACAACAACTCTTTTCCTTAGGGGTCGTTGGATCTTTCATTAGACCTAGTAATCTTTCAGTTAGACTGATCAACGAAGGTCCAACCTCTGTAATTTATGTCAGCTTTCAGTCCTTCCTTACATACTTTTGAACTTGTCTGTAAGTGATCACTGTCTCTAAGTTCCCAATCGGGGACACAATATATACAAACAATAGACTGATGATGATGATCATAGAGAATTTTGGGCTGTAATAATATGACATTAATTATGATTTTAATCAAATGTGGAAACTAATTTTTTGGTATTATAAAATACAATTAGCCTCAAATTATCTTCATGTTTAAAAGAAAAACTATTACGTCACGACGCATAAATAATAAAACTTAACTAAATGATATTATACTATTAAGTTAATAATTTAAGATTTTATGTTTAAAAGTTGATCAAAAAGTTATTTAAAGTTGCTATATAATTAAGAAAACTCCCATTATATAAAATTTGAGCCAACAAAATTTTAATAATTTTTTAGGCTTCTTTTAAAATGCAGGGATTAGAGATGTTGTGAAATAATTATAAAATAAATATAAATAATTATATATTTGATCTTTATTTTCTTTTCTTAGATATGAGAGTGTCAAACTCGCTGAGAAGTCCGTCTTAAAGAGTTATTTCAGGTGCACTTAGTTGATATGATCAATTTATAGAGTTCCCGATTCTCATCTTCAATAAAAAATACACGTAATCAATTATAAAAATATAGAAATATAATAAAAATTATAAATAAGTTAAAGGAAAGTAAATATCGATAAGTTAAGTCATGTTTAAGACAGTGTCCTTAAAGAATACATGTAGTTCCTTCCACTATTATACAACTTATTCAACCGATTGATTGGATTAGAAACAAGAATACAACATTATAACTAGAATAAAGGGTAGAAGAGAGAATAAAAATATATTGGTAAGTTGTCGCAAACTCAAAGAATAAACAAAACGATTTTGTAGATATAAAATTATGTAGGGGTAAAAATCGTACGCAAAACAATTCTTAACTAATCACCTTATTTAGAGGAGTAAAAAAAATGCTCGTTCAAAAGCATTTAACATTACCTTCAAATACAATGAAAAACACAGTTACATCAATTAAAAGGTAATGTTTGTGAACGTTTGGCGGTTTCAATATTGAAGTCATATAATTACTAACTAAGAACAAATGTTTACAGTTTGTAAGTGATATTTAAAAGATTGTTTAATAATAATAATTATAATAATAATTTACTTTTTTTTGAAATGAAATAAATAAAATTTTTCAACAGTCACTCACTTATTTTAAAAAAAATTTTAAAATAAAAAATTCTGAATATCTCAGGTTTGATATATAATGCATGGTATTGGTGTCTTTTGGGCTATGAATTAATACTTGATAGATAAAATTTAACTTACGGAATATTTGGTGAAACATATAGTTTCTATGAACCAAATAAGCGTTAATGTAAGATAGAGATTTTATCATATCACATTATACCAACATACATTTCTGAACAACGTCGTGGTGCGCCACATTAGGCCATATGCGTGCCTGATCTTTCATAAAGTGCTATAGAGATAGTGCCAATATCTCATGGAAGCGGCATCACTTTACACTTACATAGGTGATTTCATCAAATATATATTACACTTTATAAATCACTCATAAGAGCCATGAAATTCATGAAGAGTTCTTTAACTCAACCTCTCAAAATATACAACATAGCACTTCCTCAAATCTGGGATTGAGACACTATTTTTAGTGCTAGCAGAATTAACAAAGACTTGTTATTACCCATATGAACCTATTCCGTGGGATCTCTACTCATGTAGGTTGAGTTCCCATCTTTGCTAATTTCAAATGGCTTAAGTTTCATCCTCTCCGATGTTTTTGAATCATTTCTCAAAAATTTAGTCAGATATTTTGACCAAAATCACTCTTGACTCACTGTGAGCATGGGATTTTACAGTCCTTCTCGCAAGACGATGATGACGTATGCCCGATTTTATTCCTCAAGATAAAAATACTATTTTAGAATTTTTATTACCGATATAAAATTCTCTATGAATTTTATTTTTGAAAAAATTCAGTTCAACATGTCCGGTAACGCGTCCGGTGGTAGCTCAGACCAATGATTTACACGCAAAAAATAATTTAGTCCAAATACCCATAAAAAGTTAAAAATAAACCCTAATATACGAGTTTTTCCGTCAAAATCACCTTTTGCCGGATTTCCTCTCCTTTTCCCCAATTTTGGGCACGAAGTCGGCGGCATCATTTCCTCTGCAGATCAGCTGTTTGCCTTTTTCTCTTGATATCCGACCGATAATTGATCAAAGGCAATTTTCAACGGATTTTAGCCTATATAAACAACATTTTCCAGCCATTTCAAGGGTTTCACTCTCCCCCAGCTCAAAATTTCAAATAGATTTTGAGCCTTTTAGCTAGTTCTAATGGGATAAAGTTTAAAAAAGGTAAGAAAAGAGGATTCAACTCATCTTTTCTTTGTTTTTCTCTACTGAACTCCATAATATTTAGGTGCATTTTAAGTTTAGAAAACACTAAAATTAGGATTTAGAGACTAAATCACCCCTCACTTTCCAAAATCATCATTTGAGCTCCCGGAGGTGTCATACGGATCACGAAGAGGTAGATTCACTGCCCCGAGGTAAAAATTCTGAGTCTCATAGCTCTTTGGCTTTCATTTTACCCTTTTATTGTGTTTTAGTTGCTGTTTGTGCTTAGTTTTAGGTTTTTGGTCGCCTTACGGCTAAAAACAACTGCTGCAAGAAATTGAAGCCGCCGGAGGCATTTGAAGCCACCGGCGGTATCAACCATGCCGCTAGCAGCATGGTTGATACCGCCAGTGGCCTCATTTATCCCCAGTAGCCCCATTTTCTTGCTGGACCCTTTCTTTATGGTATCCAAAAAGTCATGTAGCCTGCCTGTGTAACTGATATCGCCAGCAGCATCATTGATGCAGCCAGCGGCCTCAGTCATGCCGCCGGTGGCATGGCCTTTTGGACAACAGTTTTACTTTCATTTATTTTCCGACCTAGTTTAAATTTCCGAAGCTACGATGTACAATGCAACGACGAAGGTCCAGAACCTTCTGAAAACAGACCCACCCCATACTATGTGGCATTTTCACTAATAATCCGGTTAAAATAACAATCGAGTCTAAAATATGGATATAACAGAATTTTCCCGCAAACGCCAATTAAATCTCATTTTCAGACATCCAACCGGGCTCCACAAATTTTAAATAAAATGTGTCATGTTCACGCTAATTCAGGACTTGTTTTGCTTACTACCTATGCATGTTACATGATATACCTAGTACAACGTGTCGTACTTGTGCTAACCATTTTGTAGAGGTAGATTTGGGGTACATGTATGCTAGGCCTTTGGCTATTTTACTTATTGTATAGAAAAATATATAGGATTTGGAAAGCCATGTAATTATTATTTTACTTTTCGCATTTTATTTGTTGGATGACTGTAATAATTTATTTATTTACCACTTTGAATGCTTGATAAACACGATAACAATATATAAATCGAAAACAGAATAAATAGGGTGGATTAAAACCGATTAAAAAAGAATGAAATCTTTTAACTTGGCCTAATGTAAAATAGATAACATCATCCGAACTCAGAATTGCTACTTAAGGTATGGTCTACCACCCAGTGGGAAAATCGTACCAAAATTTTTTGGTTCAGCTGAACCGGGTGGGGACTCTATTTTAAGTACGGGATTTCGATCTCGTATGCTTTGAACATTAAAATAGGCAAAACCATTTTCACAACAATCATCACGCCCCGTTATTTTTTCGGGGGACCGATCCTCCAGCCCAGCCTCGGAGCCCGTAAAACGCCGTCCGCTCATACTCGCATAGTTAATGGATATTATTCCAACTTTTAGTAATCAGATCGGTTTTTATACATGGTATCGGGTATTAATACCATTCTCCGATCCAACGGTTGAGTATTTATGAGGACTATTTAATTAAGATGAAAAGAATATAAAAATACACCCTCATAAATACTCAACTATTGGATTGGAGAAGGGTATTAGATACCCGGTACTATATATAATTTCCCAATCAGAACATGTTGTCTCAAATAAATGTATGTAACTTCTTTTAGAGATAGATATTGTCGCTTGACAATTACAATGTATTATCACCAAAGGTGATAGATTTATTCCTAAAGGAATATATGCTAAGAAATTTTTCAATCACTTAACCTCAATATAAGTCAACTTAAAAGCAACTATATATGATTATGGTTTTCTTAGTTGACTTTCATGTTATTGTTCCCCCACTAAGAATGAAACATAACCACTAACAAATTTTGTCTCATTTGAATCTAAAATCCAATTACCATCATTGCACTCTTTTCGTACTACGGATATCTACATATATAATACCATAATTCATGATATATTTTCAAGTATTTCATAAGCATGACAATAACAACTAATGATCATATTTCTCTTTAATTGAATATTTGAATCATAAGGGATAACTCAAAGATTTATTATCATAAATTCAAACTTCTTTAAAAATTTCTCAACAAAGTGTTCTTGTATTAGCAAGATACTCTCAATATTCATCCTTATGATTTCCACAAACAGTTACATATTTTTCTCCATTTATTCACTTGTTCCATATCTCTTTCATCACTTCCATCGTAACACAATGAAATTGCCTTTTGGGAATATATATAATAAGTCATTACAAAACTTAAAATAAAAATTAAATAATTTAAACCACAAATTTGTAACTGCAAACAGATTTGACTCAAAATAATAAATCACATTTTTATTTTCTCAAGACAAAAAAAAAAGAACTCTATGAACACCATTAAAAACAAACTTTATGAATCTCAACTTAAAAAAAAATACTCCATTTTTTACCCTTCTAAAATAGGGAAAGAAAACCTTTATCAAAACAATTCCACTCTTTTATAACTTTTTGAGTATGGAAATAACTCTTTCCAAAATAATAGTGTAAATGGTTTTTATAAAAAATAACGGAAATACCAAATTTTGAAAATTAAAAAAGTTAGTCATATCACGGAGGAATACGAAATATCTTTTAAGATTGTTATGAAACAATTACAAAATAAATAAATATAATTATATATTTGATCTTTATTTTTCTCTCTTGAATATGATAGTGCCAAACTCGTTGAGAAGTCTGCCTTATCTCGTTCTTCCACCTCCACTTAGTTGATATGGTCACCTTATAGAGTTTTCGGTCATCACCTTCAATCAAAAGAAATACGTAATCAATTATAAAAATATAGAAATATAATGGAAATTATAATCAAGTTTAAGGAAAGTAAACACCGATAAGTTGAGTCATGTCTAAGAAACTGTCTTTAAAGGATACTTGTAGTTCATCCCAAAATTAAACAGCTTTTTCAACCGATTGGTTGGATCAGGAACAAAAATGCAATATTGCATCATGAATAGAGGGTATAAGAGAGAATAAAAGTATATTGGAAAGTTGTCACCAACTCAAAGAATAAACTAAACAATTTTGTAGATATAAAATTATGTAAGAGTAAAAATGGTACTCAAAACAATTCTTAACTACCACCTTACATAGAGGAGTAAAAGAATTGTCCGTTCAAAAGCATTTAACATTGCGTTTAAATATAATGAAATACACAGTTACCAACATCGACTAGAAAGTAATGTTTGTGAACGTTTGGCCGTTTCAATATTGAAGTCATATAATTGCTAATTAAAAACAAATGTTTCCGGATTCTAACTAGTATTTAAAAAATAATTTAATAATAATAATTTACCTTTTTAAAATAAAATAAATAAAGAGCTATAATTTTTTTCTTAAATTATCGGACTATATGATAATGTCATAGATATACTAAGATATTAAAAAAGACATATCCAAAACAAACAAGCATATCGCTAAAAGGATCCCGAGGCCACCTTAAGTCCAAAAAAAAAACCAGACAACAATATCAGGATCCTTTTTTCTCCTCGTCTCCCTTTTTCTCTTTGTCTATAAAGGAAAATAGCATGGGTGAGGCGGCCAAAGTTGTAAATGCTAGGTGATTGGCTAAAGTGGGGTCAAGGAGGGAGGCGTCCACTTTTTTGCCGTAGAAGGAAATCTTGCCAGAGAACTGCGACGCATAGATGCTGCCAAAAAAACAATGAAAACATAATATTGAACATTAGAGCCTATAATTTAGACCAATAACATTAGCAATTCTAAAAACCCCCCATAAACTAAAACTAAATTCTAATTATACGTAGTTCTATCGATTAAACATGTTTTTTCAACCCAACGCTTCAAACTTAATCACAGACGGTGTTTTCCCTTGTCAACGGAATGCGAAATCTCCTTTTTACCGATCAATGAACAAGTTTTCTTTGACTCCAAATAAGCTTTCAAGCATAAACATGTCAGTTTTGTATCTAAATCTAAACTCGATTGCGATCTAACCTAAATCCGGAGGCTATTAAGATTGAATCAAATTTTAAATCATTAAAGTATTAGTGATTAATTACAAAATGACGATTACTCTCTAAAAACAAAGTAGTCATCTAAAACATTAAAATAATACAACTTTAGTTTTAGAGGATAAAAGGTAGTGTAATTACTTTTATAAAAAATTGTAGAAAAAGTATAAGAAAGTTATAAGGCTTAGACCGATTTTGATCAGTTTAGACCAATTATTGTTTAGAATTTAGGAAAATTGAACTATAAGTTAAGCAATGAGGTTTTAACAATCAAATTTGTTTTTGGTGACAGCTGATTCTTGAATAATACGCATTGCTCATTTCTCCATTGCTTAGAAACGCTTAGAATTTAGGATAACTAAACTTTTAGTTAATCTACTGAGTTTTAACAATAAAATTCCTTTGTGAAGTCAGATGACGATGCATTGAAGCAGCGATAGGAGTTTGTCATGTATTGGATGAAAATAGAGGCTGTATTAGAAAGAAACAGTGTGACAAGTTTTACTGATTTGATTTTGGTTTCTTTTCTTGTTTTAATTACATTTGACTTTATCAAGTTTGTTTTTATTTGAATAATATTTTCCTTTTTTATAGTTGATTAGTTTTATTTTTTTTCTATATAATGTAATCCAAATTATCAATTAAATATATTATCAGACTCCTCTCTCCTATGCGTATTTCATCTTCTTCATAATGTAATTTCATTATACTTTATTATGCTTGTTCCTTCTTTTCTAATTTACTACAACACTTCTCCTTTATCCCTTAATTCCTTCATTTATCTAAATTACTCTATTGAAACCAAGCTTATCAGATTACATACCTGACAAAGTTTTATGTGGAAACACTTTATAACTCTGATCCTCTATCATGGAATAATTTCTTGAAGAATATTCGAAAATTTTAAACATCCAAAATAATGATATCTTTATTGCGTTTGGGTCCGATTTTACTCGTTTTACAGTTATGAAATCTAAAATCCTACGAGTGCAACTTGTTCTAAGAAATTAAAATTTCATCGATCAAGGTATGAAACTTAAAAAGCCTATTTTAGAACAATGGAGGACAATGATCTCAAGGTATATTTTGTGTGGGGATTGTTACACTTTACCTAATATGCCACCCTATTTTTTAAAGTAAAGCAAGTTAATGTTAAGGTAAATTTATAAAATATATTACGTGGTTTCAATCAATTTTAAAAGAGGATCATAAATTTGGTTTAAAAGGTTATTAAATAAAGGATTTTTCCATGACACCATAAAAATATGACGTGGCAAAGGGCGAAATTGAAAATGACCTATTTTCCATATATAAAAAGCAAAAAAATCTCTTCACTGTTCATCTCCTCCCAAATTCTCGAGATCTGATTTTTTTGAATTTTCTATTCTTCCTTTCTTATTCTCCTCTGCACCTACTCTGAGTATGTCAACCGTTTCAACCTCACCGGACCAACATATCACGATTTTCTACTTTTTCTTTGAAAAAAAATCTAAGCTTGATAAATGGAAAGAGATATTTATATGATAAAATCAAAGCATCATGATGAACCCTAAAAACCAATTCTAAATAAATCAACTTTGTTGTACCTGGAAATATGAAACGGAAAAAATTTCAATAGAGAAGAAGTTGCAGTGTGAATTAGGGATTTGAAATTTCATTTAGTAGAATTAGGAGTTGAGCTGCTGAAACGAAACTTTGAGTCTGCTTTTTGAATTTAAAAACAGCGGAATAGTAAACTGAATCAGTTCGCCATAAATTAGGGTTCCAATTCGAAGATCAAAACTATGGGATTTTGAATTGATTTGATTTATTGTAATAGGAACTTCAAAATAGAAAAGTAATAACCAATAAGAAGAAATCAGAGAGGCGGCTTGCAAACAAGTTGTTCTTGTGGATATGGTGATGAAAAATCTTAGTTTTTTTTTCGGGTTCATGGATTGGTATTTAAGGTTTGAACAGTAGAATTGAATTAGAGTTAATCTGGGGAAAAAATGGAAAATACAAAAACAAAGATGAATTCATTTTGTCATTGAAGAGGAAAATGAAATGGATATGGATTTTGGAAAGTTGAATTTCTGGGCATGAGATGAACATGAACAGTATATGTTATATAATTTTTTATTTTTTATTTTAAAAATAAATGATTTCCAATTTTACCCTTTTTGACGGCATCATGAAAAAATCCTGATAATGTTTTGAATCACAATCCTTGTTTGAAAAAAAAAGTTATGATCCTCATTTTAAAAATGGCCGAAATCATATGGTATATTTTTGAAATTTTCTCCAAATTATAATATTATACAAATACTTGCTGATATATTGTCTTTTTTCGCTCAAGGAGAAAAGGTATGCTCCATTTTCTAGGATTTTTAAGTTATCCTATTTTTCTTCGAGTATTTTGCTAGCTAGCTCTCATTTTCCTACAAGTTGTCAAAATTTGTTTTCCATTTCATCCTTGTGCTTTCTTTTGCTTTAAAATATACTAAATTTCTATTTTTCTCCTATGTTATTGCATACTTAGATTCTTTTGCCTGATTTTGACTAGGATAGCTTAAAATATCAATTGCTTGGTTTTGAAGGTGACATTTGATTCTGGGCATTGAATATGTCTGGTGAATTTAAACTTATTTTCGGTGTTATGTTATTTGAGCTGGAAATTTTCTCTCAATTATTCTACTTTTTAAACTTAGTAATATGTTTATTTATATTAGAGACTTGACTTGATAATATACTTATGAGATTGATGAGCTAAAGGTCAAAAAAATTCTTTACATCCTTTGTAAATTATATCAAAATCTACTATAAATGATCACAAAGTTTACTGTTACCTGTGCAAATTGAGGGCTCCACCAATGCAAAAATAATTGAACTTTGTTAAAAAAAATGGTTCCTTTTTTTAACAAATGTAACATGTGAATTGAATTTCTGGGTTTTTTTTCTGTAATATCACTAAACACTAGGCAGATGAGAGTATACATTGGCCTATTTGTTTTGCAACATATGCTGAATTTAGAGTTGTTGACCTATCGTCGTTGGTAGTGTAATGTTGTATTTTGGCATCTATTCCATCTCATTGAGTAATATATACATTTATCATTCTCTTCTCTCTACTTATAAATACTATCATTATGTACTAGGTTGGAAATCTTGACATTTTGATTGATCATTTTAAAACATGTTGGTATTTTAGTGTAATTGGATCAACTAGTTGACCAATGCAGTCGTAATATTTCATCGAACAAGTTAGGAGAGTGCGGAGTGCACGCTTGTTCGAGTTCTATTACGATACTTAACTTACGAGGGTCCGGGAGC
Source organism: Euphorbia pulcherrima (assembly GCA_947683365.1). NCBI lineage: Eukaryota > Viridiplantae > Streptophyta > Magnoliopsida > Malpighiales > Euphorbiaceae > Euphorbia > Euphorbia pulcherrima. Next base: position 74,033,251 of record CANTUS010000001.1, on the reverse strand, counting down.
TACCTCTCGCAACACTTCTGTTATGAACTGTTACAGCTGCTCGAATGGGCATGTCTTTTCGCATCACTTCTGTTCTGAAGAGTTGCGACTGTTCGTATCAGGTCTATAAAACATGGCATTGGCAACACTTACAGAGAGCGTTTTTTGCAACGATTTCTGCAATTTTTAGTTCACTTTTCTTCACAACAAAAATTCATTCTAAGTTCTTGTCGTTTCTGATTTTATCCGATTGATCTATTTGGTAGAACCGCCAAATAAGATTCAATCTAAAAGTGTTCGTCACAACTTCAGAATTATCCATGCATCATTTTATTAGATTTCTTCAACAAAGATTGAGAGACGTTTTTTACAGACATTCAAGACTTCATTCTACCGGAATTCCCCAACAAAGATTGAATCTTATTTTATCGCTTGAAGCCTGAGTTTTTCACCGAAAAGAATCTAAGGAATATATGTTCAGAAGAAACCTTATTTAATTTCTTTCGTTTTCAATGTGAAATTTTCGATTGAAGTTGAGTCGTGAAATCTGTTTTCGGAAAATCTCAACTTTGTACACTGTTTAGTGTTTTGATCATAACTTTGGTTATGCAATTTGGATTTCTGTGATTCTAGTGGATTTGGAAAGCTAAGACATGTGGCTAATTATGTTTAGAAGAAAATTTTTCGATTTGATGATATTTTAATGGAGAAAAATGCAGGGGAAGTCAGGTCGTGAAATATGGAAAATTCTAAAAAATATGAATGTTGATTTTATTATGTTTTAATTGAAGTTTGATACTTAAAAATTTAGGATTTAAATTTCTTAATTATTGAAGTTATGTTGAATAATGTTTGATGACCATTTTCGTTTTTGGTTGTTTATGGTGGTATAAACGTTCTTTTTCTCGGAAAAAATCTTGATTCTCAAGTCGTTTTGTATAAACGACGTGTTTAGGTTCATTTTTTGTAAAAAGAACAGCGCCATTGGACTCAGGACATCGAAAAACCTTAGGAGGGGTTTTGTCGGTGGCCGGAATCGATTTGGAAATGATTTAAAATTTGAATTCGTATTTCTACAGTTTGCAAGGGATTCTGAATCCATTGCAAAATTCGTTGCAGAATGAAAAGTTACGAAGGTTCATTTGCAACAACTGTTTTTTGCGGCAGGTCTTGGTTTCTTATGACGGTTTGTGAGGGATTCTGATTCCGTCAGAAAGTCCGTCGCAAAATGAAAAGTCAGGATGGTTAGTTTTTGTGACAACCATTTATGACGGTTCATGATCTGTGGCGATGCTTCGTGTAGCAATTTTGGCAACGCTTTTTTGATCTATTGCGACGCTTTTAGAAGTGTTGCCAGAAACAAGGCTACTGGATGATATGGTAACGATTTTCAGAGCGTTGCCAGAATATTTTTTTTGTGTCGTAAGAAAGAATGTAAATGGAGCAGTTTTGGCAACACTTTAGTGAAATTAAGCGTCGCCAGAAACTTGTCCTTATCCAGCTTTAACCGTCATCTAATGTGGCATTGGTTTAACTTTTGGGGTTAACATGTCAATGGTTGATTGACACTTGTTAGCCAAAAGTCAAAGTTGACTGGTCAACATAATGCCACATGGCGTGTTTCTAATGGCTTCCTTCGGTTTTGAAAGGTTAGTCGGATACAAGTTATTTTTCTTATGAGGAGTATAGTTCTTCCGCAAGTGGATGAGTGTTTATTCTTAGGGGAGGTGCTACTTCTTGGGTGTCTAAGAAATAAACTTGTATGAGTGATTCGACAATGGAATCTAAGTTTGTAAAAACTGAGCATAATTTAGCCGAGCATATAACCAAAGGGTTAAGGAAAGATCTTGTGCAAAAGTCGGCTATGGGGATGAAATTAAAGTCCATTTGAAATCTCCCATGTTAAGATACCCAATTCCCACCTAATATGACGTTAGGTGCTGAATTCAATGAGGAAAACTTAGCATCTAGAGATTGGAACACACTGATTAAAACATCCCAAGGTGTGTGTTCAGACCTGCAAGTAAAGGAGGTTGAAGTTTAACTTCTTAATAGCCTTTCTAAAAAATTGCATACGCAGGTGCAAGAGTAATATGGCTACCTAGATAAGCATGAAGTTTAGCCGCTTCAAGAAGCTTGGACTTGGCTTTGATATGCTTATGAAGGATAAGGACACAAGGCTAGTAAAAGATAGTGTCAAGTAAGAACATATTAGAATGTTGACTTATGTGTATATTATCTACGAGTATTCAAGATGGATAGCCAAGGTTCAATCCATAGTGACACCTTTGGTATTCGAATATTTGGAATGTGTAATATACTAAGATGAAATTCAATCATCACGATATTTCATTTATGCATAAGTTTGTTATTTGTTGTGATTTTGTTTAGTTAATCATGGATTACACTAAAATGGGGGAGGATTGTTGGTATTTTAGTGTAATTGGATCAACTAGTTGACCAATGCAGTCGTACTATTTCATCGAAAAAGTTAGGAGAGTGCGGAGTGCACGCTTGTTCGAGTTCTATTACGATACTTAGCTTACGAGCGTTCGGGAGCTACCTCTCGCAACACTTCTGTTATGAACTGTTGTAGCTGCTAACACTTCTGTTCTGAAGAGTTGCGACTGTTCGTATCAGGTCTATAAAACATGGCATTGGCAACACTTACAGAAAGCATTTTTTGCAACGATTTCTGCAATTTTTGGTTCACTTTTCTTCACAACAAAAATTCATTCTAAGTTCTTGTCGTTTCTGATTTTATCCGATTGATCTATTTGGTAGAACCGCCAAATAAGATTCAATCTAAAAGTGTTCGTCACGACTTCAGAATTATCCATGCATCATTTTATTAGATTTCTTCAATAAAGATTGAGAGACGTTTTTTACAGACATTCAAGACTTCATTCTACCAGAATTCCCCAACAAAGCATCAAATTTTAAGAGTATTTGCCTACATCTTACAAGACGTGAAAGGTAGCTAAATTGGCTCAATTTTAAAAAGATATAATTTTACTCATGTAGCTAAAAGGTAGTATTTGACGGTGTTTTTTTAGATAAGATATATATTTCGATATTGGGTAGATTTTTGCATGACATGATAACATGGTGGTTTGTCTTGAAGTTGCGATGGTGATTTATGACTCCTTCTAAGAACAATCATATTCACTTCAAATCGCATTGTTCATTGATAAAACAATTAGATTACTATTAAAAACTTTTAGTTTTTGCATCTAAGGTTAAAAAGAACCTATGACATTGGATTTTTAACTGATTTATCTAACTTCTTGTTAATAATTAAAAAAATTTTGTTGCCTGGAAGTTGCTCAGATTCAACCTCTACCTGGTCAACATGTTACCGCATCAAGTTGCATCTTCGATTCAAACACCTATTCAATTAATCAATTACCATGTGAGCGACTCTCATCTTAATTCCCCATTTCTTGCATTTTACTATAAATTATGTATTAGGGTTATGGTTGCTGTTGTTGTTTCTCTGCATCTCCAGTGAATCTAGGTGCAACAAAGGCTGTGATTTAGCTTTGGTGTCGTACTAAGTCTGCCAAGGAACAAACACCAGCTTTATTGTTGAGGTCATGAAGTCTAGCCTTTTATATTCGTCACTTAGACCATCTCTAACCCTGTACTATAAGTGGGGTTGGAGTTGAGATTTGGCTAACGCCACATCATGGCGTGTGAACAGTGCCACACCAATAATGGCTTGGCACTGTTCACCCTCCATTCTTTTTTTTTTAAAATTATTTTTTTCTTTTCTTGTTTTTATTTAGCTTTTGTTAGGTTTTGTTTTGTGGAAATTAGGTAAATAATAATAAAAATAATAATATTATTGATGGATGTCGAGACCACGAAAAATAAATCCTTGCACAAAACAAACTAGTAGTTAGCAGCGAGCAGAGGTCGATCCCACAAGGAACGGTATTTGACAATGTTATTTTCAACAGATAACACACAACGTGACCTAGAAACATTCTCGTTGAGATTAGGATGATAAAACGAATAAAGTAGGTAATAAATTAATAAAAGATAATGACTCAACCAAAGCAGAGTAAGACTGAACATCACGGTGATCACGGGTCGAGGAATTAATTGCACCGGGACCTAGATTTAGTTGTACTAGCACTTATACACACTACAGTACTGGCAACTCTTTCTTACTGTATACGGAGACCGGACTTTGCGTAATGACCTCCTTCTTACTCATCGTGTCTCTTGACTTCACGCCAAAGAGCTCGCCTATAAATAGCAATAAATATTAGAAAATAGAAAAGCCTAAATCCTTATCGACGTGTAGTGAAGCACTCCTAACAGCCGTAAGATTACCTTTCTCTAGTTTCGATGGAGACTATTTTATCCCTTTTCAGGCACAATTATGGATGCAAGAATTAAGATTAACAATAATCACAAAGACTTACCAAATGGTTGATCATGCCAAACAATGGGACTAAGTGATACTCTTACTATAAAAATCCTTGAGGTATCGAGATTGGTAAATAGGTCGCCTTGAGGATTGCTATACTCAGTTGCTGTCCTCACACCATTTAAACTCAGCCTTGACCCTTACTTGGTCAAGTAATAAAGAATTTAGCTAGACATGACTGAATTTAAATGTGCAGAAATGTAAAGAGACTTGAAATAAATCATGCTTGAATATAAAGGCTTGAAATCGAAATGAAACTTAAAGGCAAGTAAACTGAAAACGGACTTGCAATAAATCTTAAAGGAATTCGAAAACAGTAAATCAAAAGCTTGGAAACTAAAGCTGAAATTAAAAGTGCTTGAATTTAAAGAACATAAAGGCTAAAACTCAAAACTAAAACTAGACTAGAAAATGTTCTAAATGGTGAATGATGATTGATAATGCGCCGGCCTTCCTTTACATAGGGAGTAGCCGCCTCTCCTTCTTGCTTCTAGGGTTAGATCTATTGAGGACTATTAACATTTATTTCTTGGATTTGCTTCGTTTTAGCCGCCTCTCCTTCCTTTTATCTCATTAAGGAATTCAAATCTCATCTTTATCTTCAAAGGGAATTAAGATGAAATAGAAAACTCCTTCTTTAACCGGACTCTTTCCAAATAGGATTTGCCCGAATTAAGAGAGCTTCCAGATTTGGATCTCTTTGAGCTTCGGTATTGATGTTGTCTTGGTCATTCTAGAATGCTCTAAAATCATTGGGATCAGCTATCGCTCCCGCTGTCTACATCAGATAACGGTGAGAGGCTCTTTTCGTCTAAATATTGCATGTTTTCTCCAATTCACCTTCAAAATCTGAAAAGACAGAAAATGAAATAATAGCGGCCAAAAAGACTAAAAATATGGTCTCAATGATATGAAAATAAGCACAAATACATGTTGGAAATACAACCCATCAATTATAGTTTGGTGTAAAATTTTGAAGCGAATGGTTGGAGATATGGACATTGTAGCAACACAAAATTATAGAGGAAAATGAGATTTGGTGTGAAAAAGAGGGTGTGGGATTGGAGAAGCTCTTATAAAAGTCAAGTCCCCAACAAGGAGAGTCTCTGGTCCTTCATCAGAACCAACGCTTCTTTCCCCTATGATTGCATCAATAATAAATTCCTTAGCCATGTTTTCAGGCACAACATCAGACCTGGTGACATTTACAACGTCATTATCGGTGGTCCAACTTGAATACGATTCTATGGTTGGAGAAAATTCAAGTTGTATCCTCCTTACTAATATACCTGATACCCAATGGCGAAGGGAGGGGCTCGGTGGAGCACTTCTCATCGACAATGAAACCCTGATTGAGTAGTGCAGACATGGAGGGTTGGTTGATAGTCCTCTTTTTTAATTGAAGGGCAAACTTAAAAAAGTACCTTATAGTTTCACTCATTTGTAAAACGGAGTCTGAGAATTTTTTTTTTGTAAAACGGGATATGTGGTTTCAAAAAAATTGCAAATAAAGAATTTTCAATATCAAATTATGTCGCAGAAATGGGTAATCTTATTTGTTTTATCTGAATTTTTGCGGAATGGTTATGAAAAATACAATACAAATTAGTGAAATTTTTTGAGTAGTGCAAATATTTTTTTTATTAAATTATGATACCAAACTTTAAAAAATCATAAAAAATAAAAAAATTTCAAAAATTACTCAAATCCTAACGGATAATTTTTAAATAATAAGGTTAAATAATTAGAATGTTGAATTATTTAAAATATTTAATGTAACACCACTATTCTAAAATCATAGACCCGTTTTATAAATTTTTTGAAACCACATATCTCATTTTATAAAAAAAAATCCTTAAACCCTATTTTATAATTGAGTGAAATCATATAGTAACTTTTTAAAGTTTACCTTATATTAAATCCCTCCGAGTCAAAACGACATTGTTTTGGGGTGAGGGATGTATTAACCCTGGACAAAACGACGCGGTTTTTGCTTGGTGGATCAGTTAAAAACAAGCCCCTTCTACTAGTCCGCGTTCCGCGTTCCGCGTTCCCTTCTGCCTTCGTCGACTTCGATCTTTTCTCCATCTCTTTCGGTTTCTCTTTTCGTCGGACTCTTCGTCGTCGACTTGTCCGTTTGGCTTTCACGGTGGAGATTGCCGCGTCGCCGCCTTCGGCCACTGCCTTTTCAGGTTAGTTTTCTACTTCTCACGCTTGAAACCACATGATTTTTTTTGAAGATACCCTATTTTTTTATTCCCTAATGTGGAGATATGCGAAGTAATGAAAACAGAGTCGGCCGATAACTAGGATCCAGTTCAGCAAATTATCCTCTGGCCGATAACTACGTATCCTCTACGGCCAGAGGATAATTTGTCTTCCATTTTTCTATACCCTAACGTGAGTTAGGCTGTGTTCTTCCGTTCCACACCTGAAACTGTTTTCTAATTTTAAGCTTTAGTTGTATTTGCTTGCTATTAGTTCAGTTGGGTATGATTTGATATTTATTATTGTTATTGAAGTTTAATATTAGGGCTTGTTTATCTGAGCTTTATTTGTATCAAGTACTTATTTTCTCTTATGCGGTTGTCTTACATTTTTCTTAATCATTTTCAATCAATTTATTTTCTCTTATAGAGCCCCATAAGCATGTTACTGGATGGAAATGTTTTCAGTCAACCACTACTTAATCCAAGATTCTTTATCATATTTCTAATCTCTTTTTTATTATTGGATTTGACAGTTTATTATTGTCACTTCTAATGATGAAGCTCAGTGAATGGGACCAAGGTAAATATAGTTCCAGTTCAGAATGCATTTGGGCGTATTGTAAGTACATATAGTCCTTTTTCTTTTAGTTACTTGAATGCATTAGTTTGACAGAATGAAACCTTTACATAGAGATCTTTTTGCAAATATCTGAAAGCTACTTTGTTATCTAGGTTGACATCTATATGCCGCTAAGTCCGTCGTTGTATGTGCAGTCTATAGGTTCATAAGTCTTGTTTGTCTTTGCGTTTATTTCAAAAAATCTATTTTCTCTTACATAGGCCAATAAGCCTGCTACTGAATACATACATTTTCATGAATGAGAAATGTTTTCAGTCAACTACTACGTAACCCGACGTTCTTTATTAAATTTGTAATCTCCTTTTTATGATTGGATTTTACAGAGTAATACGGACACTTCGAATGACGCAAACCCAGTGAATGAGACCAAGGAGGATTTGACAAAATCTGGGCATAACATAAGTACATATAGTCCTTTCGCTTTTAATTTACTTGCAATCGTTTGACAGAACGAAACCTTTACACTGAGATCTATTTGCAAATATCCGAAACCTGTTTTGTTATCTATGGATTTATGATTTAGAATGGTTTCACTTTAGAGTTTGACTTTGTTATCTGTTATCTTTTTGTTGTTTTCATTTGGATTGCTGAATAGATCTTCATTTCGAAACTGATATTTGTTACAGATGTTATAAGCTAACATATACATATACAAGAACTTGAAAACACTTTCTGATAAATTTTATGTGAAGGATACAAAATTAAGTTATGATAAGAGATATCTCCATAATCCTAGCATAATACAATACAAATGTTATAAGATAACTATGATAGCATGCAAAAGAGAAATAATTTTAATCAGATACAATACAATACTATACAGAGGAGAAGGAATCCTAATTAGACTCAAATAGGATTCCGTTCTCCTTTTGCTCTCCTTCACCTCTCTCAGTGTACTTCAAACACCCTTCTTTTCTACCACAGTTGCTTTCTCATTACAATTCGTTTATAGAGAGAGAAGGAATGCTATTCAAACATTGTTTCTATAGCCTCCCCTACCTCTCTAGCCAAGAGAGAAGGGATCCTATACAAGAGTTGTTCATGGACTTGTTCTCCTTGTAACCTCACTTACCTCTCTCCATATAACACTGTTTCTTTCTCATTCCGATTGGTTTGTGTTCTTCCTCATCAACCTCAAGTCCTCTGCCTTTGGTATGGTTTCTTTTCCTATTCCTCTTTTCTTTATCTTCTCTGTTTTCTGATGTTTTGTTTTTTTATTGTGCGACTAACATAACATCATCATGGTTTCTTTCTTTCCGAACTCTTTTATAATCTTTTCTATATTGTTTCTCAATATCATTGCTCTTTTTCTGTTTCCTTGTTCTTATTTGATGAGTTGAATTAGGGCTTCGTTAAATATAGTTAATAATATTCCGTGTAGTTGTAAATTCTTGGTCTTGAACTGATTATGATGTTTTTCATGCTGTTTGGATTTTCTTTCATGTTTGGATTTCTGTGAAAAAATTTCCTCCTCATTGGTCTTCTGTTTTGGTTTTTGAATGATAGTTGTCAAATCATCATATAAACTTCATGTAGAAAAATTGTATTGAATGGACAACTATCGATTACATAACTACACCACATTACCCGATTATGCATCCATAAACAAATAGTTATTTCAATTGTGAACTTTACACAATTTATCTAGATCTAACAAAACATGTAAACTGAATTCTAATAACTTTATTTACCAACTGAATAACAAGGAGAAAATATGCCTCCAAATTTTGACAACCAACACATGCAATTCCAGCTCCCTTTATTACCCCAATTTTCACATTAAGGTGACACTTGTTAATATAACTTTATAAAGGTGCAAATTGAGTGGCTTATAGTATAAAATAACATATATTGTAAACGATACATTATTGACACATATATCATGTAATAGTTCCATGGAAATCAGACAACTTATAGTATAAGTTCATTTGTAATCCCAATTCTTAATAGGGCATCGGCTTTGATATGAATGTCACTGCTATCCAAAAATTCATGAATTTTTGCACACCCACTACGTATCCCATAAAAAAATCATGCCCTGTAACATGATAGATGTGAGAAATTTGATGACAACCCTAGACATGTGATTTCAATGTTAAACAACATCACTAGTCTTTTCCCCTTCTTTATTCTGAGAAAGATTGAGAAGAATCGATAATTGAAGAGCCGAAAGAAGTGCCGTTAACTTGCCTATTGATATATACAACAAAATATCAACATAACTTGAAATACACTAAAGATAATAGATATGTTGCTATGGAAAATAGCTGACAAAATCCAGCACCGACAAACGCATTTACAAATGTAGTTGCCAAAATTTGTCCAGCTTACGTACCTGCATAAATGAAGTATGAGAATCATGAAATCGGTAGAACAGAAAGAAGTCTTACTGAGGCAATCTCCATATTTTGCATGAAAACATTGAGAGATGAACATTTACATAGTAGTTAAAAGCGATAAAGGCTAGTGCTTAGGCACCAGGGGGCAGCGAGGCACACCTGGCTCGCATGGCGCATCCTTTCTAGAAGGATGTATATATGTTGCATTAATATGCAGATATGAGTTTAGTCTAAGGATAAGTTTGGGGCCAGCTAGAGATTTAATGATGACCTATCGTATTCGAAATACAAATATTGATGGAAGTCTCACTTTGACATTTGCCTACAACACTTACTTTAATATCACTGATATTAGGTTCTTTTCCACTTCTTTTGCTTATGCATCATTGTTCTTAGACTACTTATTGGATTATAGCAGTCTCTGTCTAGTGCGAGACCAAGGTAGTTATTACACACTTAGAATCATTCAATGCGATGTTTGTTATGTGTAGTGAATTACAGGTAGAAGGACTTGAAACTTTGGATTATCTAGATAATTTAAGCGATAGAGAGCGTTGCACGGAGCAAGGCGATGCACTTACATTTGAATAAGAAGTTAGTTATATTTCTTTATACATCTCTTTTCCTTTAATTTTTGCTTTTTCTAATGTAAAAATCGATCACCATTCTTATATCTTTTGAATGTTAAAGGTAGATAAAGTATATCTCAGTACACCTACAAAAATTGCTATTTTGGACCATGAAAGGAAAAGAACATGTTCCGAGTAAATATATGTCCATTAAACAGTCATAAAAAATGCATTTCAAAATACATGCTTTTTTATTAGCAAAAGCTAATAAGAGATTGGCCTTCTGAGCGCACAAAACCTAAGTTCTATATCGAGAGGTTTTAGCGATTGAGTTGCATCCAATTGCTATTGATGAAAAAGAGTTATTATAAGCAAAATACATATCGTTATATTTAATTATTTAAAGTAATTAAAAATTTGTACGAAATAAGTGTAGAATTGGCAAAGATTGCAACTACAACACCTTCAAGAGAATGGCTAATCAAGTGGAGGAGGACAAACTGATTCAGTTTCTGATGGGCGTGGAAGACTGCTACAATCATATTAAAGATCAACAGTAATAACTCATCCCAATAATTCTGCACTTCCTTGAAACATTAAAGGATTGAGAGATCTCCTTGTTTGAAGAGACTGCTTTCTCTTTTGATCCTATAAAGCGTTGGAGCATTGTGTTCTCCAAATCTATGCCTGGAGAAGTGAAAATCTAAGTATATATAGGGGTGAACTTGAAATTGAATGTACTTGGTCTTTTCCCCTTTTTAAATCTATTCTTCATAAATTAGTACAAAGTGAAACGAATTCAATTCAACAATTTTTCTAACTTAAATCAAAATTAACTTTTCTATGGCCTTTTCTTGTCAAGGCGCTATGACATGCGCCTCAGCCTTTTGGTCCAAAGCGAGCGCCTGAACTGCCCTTCCAAAAAGGGTGTGCTTTGCATCCCACCCATGCGAGGCAGGTGTGCCTCGCTGCTCCCTGGCGCATATGCACTAGCCTTCATCGCTTTTAAATACTATGTATAAATGTTCATCACTCAATGTTTTCATGCAAAATCTGGAGATTGGCCTAATAATACTTTTTTTCTTTCTAACAATTTCATGATTCTCATACTTCGTTTATGCAAGCACATAACCTAGACAAAATTTGGCTAATGCATTTGTAAATGCGTTTGTTATGTTAGATTTTGTCAGGTATTTTCCAGAGCAACATATGTGTTGTCCTAAGTGTATTTCAGGTTATGTTGATCCTTTTTCCTATATATCTATAGGACAAGTTAATGACACTTCCTTCAGACTCTTCAATAATCGGTTCTTCTCAATCTGTCTCTGAATAAAAAAGCGGAAAAAGACCAGTGTTGTTGCAATTCTGGTTTATATTACTCATCTAGGGTTGTCTTCAAATTTCTTACATCTGTTACTTGTTACAAGGCATGATTTTCTTATGGGATGTGTAGAGTTGGTGTGCAAAAGTTCATGAATGTTTGGATATCAATGACATCTACATCAAAGCTGGTGCCCTATTAGGAATTGGGATTGTTATTTGCAATATTAGAAATTATCCTTATCCTGCAAGTTGTCTCATTTCCATGGAACTATTACATGGTATATGGCCATTATGTATTGTTTGCAACATATGCTATTTCATTCTGTCAACCACTTCAACTTGCACCTCTAGAAAGTAATATTGACAAATGTCACCTTACAGTTAAAATTGGGGTAATAATGGGAACTGAAATTCCATATGCTGGTTGTTAAAATTTTGGGGTATATTTGCTTCTCCCTTGTTACTTAGTTGGTAAATGAAGCTATTAGAGTTCAGTTTACATGTTTTGTTAGATACAGATAAATTGTTTAAAGTTAGTGATTGAAACAACTATTTGTTTATGTCCAATTGATGCATTATCGGGTAATGGAGTTAAGTAATGTAATCTATAGTTGTACATTCAATACACTACATGAAGTTCATTTTTTGAAATGATTTGCAGATATTGAAACATTTGTCTCCTATACTAAAAGATTTTTCTAACCCTTTACGTATTCACATTTTCTGCTATGTCATTTGGTCTGATTTATGTTGTTTTTTTGCTATAAAGAGGTTGCAAATTTCATTGTAATATCAATAAATTTCTTATTCGAGTTAGATTGAAAAAACTACTTGCTCGATTCGTATCTCTTTGCCTTGGCCTTATAGTCCTTGAGAAAAATTTAAATTTTCAACTGCTTGGAGACTTGTATCAATTTCTTTATGCATTTTTTCCCTTTTGCTTCAATGCTCTTTCTCAAGAGATATAAATGGTATCAAAAAATGCTTTTGCTTCATTCTATTTGTGGGTGCTTTTTGTTTTACAAGTTAAAACAACGAAATTTTCTGATTCTTTAGACTCTCCCATTAGGAAATTTTGTCATAAAACAATATATGCATGTGGATTTGCTGGCTTCTAAATGATATCACGGTATGCATGATGTTAATAAAACTTCAAATCGATGTCCTTGAAATGATTTTTCAATTTGCTGATTCTGTTTAAAAATATGTTCATGTTGTTATTTGTAAGTGGGGGCCAGAAGTCCGAATATTTTCCCTTTCACGGAGTAGAACCTCTACTCCGTGAAGGGAAAATCCCCCTTACGAATTTTTGGCCCACTTATGAATCACAATATGTGGTTATGTTAAAACCGAATTAACAACTTAAGCAATAATCTTCAGGACATCGGTTTGAAATTTTATTTACACCATTGCATTGATCATATGGATTGCCAGCAAATCCACATTTGTATATTGTTTTATAACAAAATCTCCTAATGGCTTGGTCTAAAGAATAGGCAAATTATGTTGCTTTAACATGTAAAACAAAAACACACAAATAGAATTAACACAAAAGCATTCTTTAATTCTATTTATTTCTCTTTAAAAAAAGCAGTGAAGCAAAAGGGGAAAATATAAAGTTATTAATACAGAATCTCAAGTAATTCAATATGTACATGTTTTCCAAGGTATGTATGGCCAAGGCTAAGAGATAGGAATTGAGCAAGTGGTTTTTTTCATTCCGACTCGGATAGGTAATTCTTTGAAGTTGCAATGAAATTTGTTGCATCTTCTTTGCAATAATCAACATAAATCTGGCCAATGATATGGCGGTAAATGCAAATACATCAAGAAGGTTAGAGTACAAAATACAAATGTTTCAATATCAGCAAATGAACTTCATGTAGGAGAATTGTATTGAATGAAAAACTATCGATTGCATAACTACACCCCCAATACCCGATAATGCATCCATAAATAGTTATTTTAATAGTGAACTTTATACAATTTATTGAATCCAGAGGTATCAATTGTTAACTCGTGTCTTTTTTTGATCACTCTTCCGAAGATGTAAATTGACCTCCTAACTAGGATTCTTGTTTCTTTCAACTGTTAATACACCATGACATTGCTTCAAATTATAAGAAATGTGAGAAATTGTTTTATATGTTTTGCGGTGCATTAAATTGTTTGCTCACTATACTGCGTACCAGATCATAGTTATGGATATTTTGACCTTGGTTGTTTTTGCTTTGGATTCTGAGCTTGCTATTGTAAATGAGATTTTCTATGCTGTAACTTTATCAATCAACTGTATCTTGTTGTCTTTAAAGGCTGACAAATTTGTTTAGATGCTTCAGATTGTAGTTATTTCAGTAGGTTTGATAGGTGTCGGTACTAGAGATAGTAAAATTGTTGAGTTTCTTGAGCACTTTCAAGCTTCTACGGAGATGACGACCTTCTTTGATGTGTAATGGTTCTCATATTTTTATTTCCTTGTGTATTTGTAATTATGTTGGGACTTGTTTGCTGAGATTGGTTTCATGTGGCGTTCTGAGGTGCAGATTGCTCAAGGTCTTGTACATTTAGGGTAAGGCTTGCTCAAGCTTAATCCATATCGTTCTTACTGTTTCTTGCTATCTTTGAATGTTTTAGTTATTGATTATACTAAGATATACAAGTTCTTTTGGTTTCAGAAAAAAAAACTCTACATGGTGAACTTGATTGTGTAATTAACTGACTCGGTATATATATCTTCCCATATAGGACGAATCTTGTTGGTGTGATAATAACTCATATTGCGGAAGTATCATTATGTTCTCTAGTTCCTTGTGTTGGCAATCCAGGTTCATTTCTTACTGTAGATTTTGTTCTTGATTTCTTTGCTACTCTGCATTTTTAGATGAACTATTTTTTTGCTTGTATGGTATTTGTTTGTTTTGCAGCCGTAGTTATCAGAATCTTACGATTCTCGATACGAATCGTAAGATTCGATTCAACCCCAAATTGATTCGAATTTATGGGATGAATCTAAATTCATCCTAAATCTTTCAATTCAATACCGATTCAGTAGTGATACGGCCGAATCTTACGATACTATTGATTCGGTCGATTCATGATCTCTACTAAATTAAAGCATATTTTGAAGATGATAAAATTAAAGATTTGACTCAAGGTAGCGAAAGTCGATTGCCCCACCAATTAGTCACCGAAGCAAGGAGGAACCCAACGCCGACAATGGACTCCGAGCTTTGATATCTGCAACTAAATGGTGGAGCGGTTGTGCATAGGGAGAAAACGGGCCGGATCCAGCTTTGTCCCGACCCGGATCCATTTTCACATACTAGACCCGGATCCGCCCCGGATTTGTCGGGTCTATAATTTTAATATCCATATCCGGATCCCACGGACCCGGGTCTAAAACAGGTGCAAAACAGGTCTATATAAATGATATTAACAATCCATTATTCTAAGGAAATAACAAATAAAATTGTTATATTGATCTTCATTTACAATAACAAAAAAAATATAACTCTTTGACAACCTCTGCTTAATCAGACGTGAGGAAATTAAGCTCAAGTTTGTTGATACATCTACATTTCCAGACTACACAAGAGAAGACGAAGTTCTATAGTCACAATATTTCTTTTATTAGGTAAACAAATTAACAACCAGAAACTAACAATTTTAGGTTTTTTAATTTTGAATATTTTTCTTTGGGTTAACTTCAAAAACATACCATGTGGTTTCACTCATTTTTAAATGGGGGCCTGTGGAATTTATTTTTCAAAACAGGGTCTGAGGTTCTACAATGTTAGCAAAAGAGAGATTTTTAATTGACACCGTCACTTTTGATGACGTGGCAGATGGTAGATGGCAAATTTGGAAATTCACCTTTTTCCCTTCCTCTCAATAGCCAGTAACCCCAAAACTCAACTCAAATTTAACAAAATATATGAATTAAAGTGCAAAATTGACAAGATTAACAAAACCAGAGATGATAAAAAGGGGGAAATTAAGTATTAATAGATTATCTAATTGGAGTAATTGAAATTAGAGGAGTATTTGATTACATTGGTTGCCCCAAGCTTGAATTTGTACTGTTGTTAACAGATGACCCTGATTAACAATAACAAAGCATCCTCGATCCCACAAAACCCGATGCTGTGACAATTGGATGAAGGTTTTGGGTTGTTGATTCTTGCCGGGGACTTCAGCGGTTATCACTTTTCGGTCGAATTCCAGTTGGATATGGTGTATGTGAGCGATTCTTGAGAGCATTCGGCTAGAGATAACGAGGATGGTTAGGGATTTGCAGAGGAGTAATTATGGATTTTTGAAATCAAGAACCAGAGCTCTTCTAATTAAAAAGCAAACAGAGCTTGAGAAAAGAGTGAGGATGTTGGGATTTACAGAGGAGTAATTTGGTTCTTGTTGGGTTGTGCCACTGAACCCCGATGAAGGGGGCGTTGATGAGGCAGGAGGTGTGGTGGCCGGCGCAAAAGACGAGGAAGCTGTCGCAAGAATTTGTTGTGGGATTTTTACAATTAACGGATTAGGATTAGCTAGGGTTTGAATGAGAAAGGAGAAAGAAATTTGGATTTTCCAAAATTACCCCTTGCCACATCATCAAAAGTAACGGTGTCAGTTAAAAATCCCTCTTTTGTTAACGTTGTGAAACCTCAGACCCTGTTTTTTAAAAAAAATTCCACATACCCCTTTTTGAAAATGAGTGAAACCACAGGGTATGTTTTTGAAGTTAACCCTTTTTCTTTTGTATTGTGTTTTCATTAAAATTATTTTAAAAATATACATACGCTACACTCGCACTAAAATCCGATATTGATTCGAATCTGTTTTTCTGGACCTTGATTCAACGGATCTATGACAATAGGATCCGGATCCTAAAAAAAAGGCTCTGGTCCACGGGTCCAGGATCCATTGCCATCCCTAGTTGTGCATTGAAGTGTGTCACATCTATGTTTTGCTTTAAAATTAGTCTCTAATTTTAGAAAAGTGGAAATTAAATCTCTTTGAATACTAATTAAATAATATCTTACCTTAAATAATAATTCATATCAACATCAACGTTCAAATTCTAGATCATTTAACATAAAAATCGAAGCTAAACTAAGAATGTATTACTGTATACTAAAACTTCTATTAGGATTATATATGCATTAGGTTTAAATTACAAGTACTTCAACATTAAACTTGCATATGTAGATTAAAATTTAATAAAATCTATTAGGGTAAACTTCAAAAAAGTATCCTGCGGTTTCACTCATTTGCAAAACAGGGTCTGAGGAATTTTTTTTTGCAAAACATGGTTTGTGGTTTCAAAAAATTTGCAAATAAAGGTTTCTCAGTATTAAATTATGTCATGAAAATGAGTAATCTTGTTCGCTTTTATTTGAATTTTTGCGGGGATGGTTACTAAAAATACAACACACCGATGAAATTTTTTGAATAGTGCAAATATTTTTTTTAATTAAATTATGATAATAAACTTTAAAAAATCATAAAGAACAAAAAAACTCTGAAAATTACTTAAATCATGAAGTATAATTTTTAACTAATAAGGTTAAATTATTAGAATGTCATATTGTTAAAAAGATTCAATGTAACACGACTATTTTGAATCCATAGGCCCATTTTTGCAAATTTCTCGAAACCACAGATCCCATTTTATAAAAAAAAATTCCTCAGACCTCATTTTGCAAATGAGTGAACAAGGTACTTTTTTTAAGTTTACCCTATCTTTTAAGTTAACAATTTTGAATGTTTTGTTTTTATATTTTTACCAACATGAACCCAATCTTACGATTCGATTCACGATTTCTGATTCACAAAATTTGGGTTTTGATTCTCGATTTGACAACTATGTTTACAGCCTCTAGTGCAAGTTACAGTTAATGATAACTTAAGACTTTTGTCTATTTTAGTTCGTGTGGGACAAGCTTTTGATGTTTGATGAAATAGATCTATTCATTAAGACCTGCTCAACATGAGAAGAAGTGGCTTTTGGTAATCAAGTTGAGCTTGCCACTAATGAGTGAAAAAAAATTTCCTCTTCAAGTCAGCAAATTCCAAGAATTTTTTTTAAAAAACGTTGCACATTTTCTATCGTGGTTTTTGTGCAGATATGTTCATGTTTCCCCGTTCTTGAAGGCGTTAACATATTGAAAGAGAAACCAGAATACAAGAATGATAGGTAATCTTTGACTACAGAGGGTGGAAGCAAATCCAAATCCAAGCTTATAAAGCTGTAGTTAGGTAAAATGCATATCAGACATGGTGGCTAGGGATGGCGATGGATATCGGATTCAATCCAATCCAAATCTATGGATCTATATCCATTTAATAGAATCCATATCCATACGTTTTTAGATCTATTGGACATGGATATGGATTTGGATTTGGATTTGGATCCGGATATGGATCCAGTAAAATCCATTCTTTATATATCTATATGATGGTGGATGAAAGGAAGATAAAGATGGAACTGTTGGATTTGCATTCGGAACACTAGTGTACGTGGTTACTTATAACTCATTATAGTGAACATTAGAATGCCATATGTAATATATGTACATATATCCTGTAACTTATAACTCTCTCTAAATTTTTGAAGGGGAAAACACATGAATAACTAAATCTCGAACAATTATTAATACACTACTCTCCATACATTAAATAAAATTCATTTTTTTTATGATGGTGGATGAAAGGAAGACGAAGATGGAATTTAGATTTGTTTTAGATCCGTTTTGGATCCGGATCCGTTGGATTCGAATTTGAATATAATCAATGGATTTGGAGCGGATTTGGATCTTCAATATTCGACCCTAAATTTAATCAAACACAGCTTTTGGGCAGATTAGTTGGCAGGAGTCCTTGTACGTTTGGCCTACAATCCTCCTTCCTCAACTCATGTCCATGACCAATAGAAACAAGCTATTCTTACCTACCCTTTCAACTCCTGGTGCATCTCTTCTTGTTGGTCCGATGTGTCAGACTCAGTAACTTTGATCCTGGCGAGAGCTATCCTATTCCTCAAGAGTGTACTGAAGTCCATCGGGGGAGGATGTTACAGGTGTTTCTGAGAGAACAAGTTTTTCTATTGAGTTGCATTCCCTTATCCACTAAGAGATCAATAAGCTATTTAGGCCGGATATATTAAAATCTGGTCCATATCCGGTCCATTGTCATCCCTATGGTGGCTCTTAACCATTTGTCATGTTTGAAATGGTATGTTGAATTTTGCTTGAGAGTTTTTATCATGTAATTTGAAATAAATTATAATATTTACCCCTGAGAACATTAATTTTGAAAGTAGCATAACAACCAAATACGTATATTCCTTATCGAGCATGTTGAACCCAGCAAAATGTTGGACTGATTCAGTGGATTACTCAGTGGTGCCTAAAGTTTTGATCATAATAATTAAGCTTAATTTAAGATAATTAAATCAATAATGATGTTAAATCAGTTAGACTATGGTCTTGGCTGAGTATTTTAATTCAAGGGTAGAATTAAAAGTCTTCGCTGACCTAGCTCTATGATTTAACTCTTAGTTGTTTTGGGCCGAGCTGCGTTCTTAGTTCGCTAAATAAGTTATGTTCATTCAGTGCTCGATATTTTGATATTGTTTCAGTTGTGTTCAGATATTTATATCTTAGCTGAGTTACTTCGCTAACCTTTTCATTAAAGGAAAAATGGAATATTGCTTTCTGGTCTAACACTTTTACATACATTAATGAAAGACGTCATACAAAAGACAAAATGAATTAATGACGCGACAAAGATAAAAAGCTCAACGCTGATGAAGACAAAAATTGTCCTGAGAAAAGCTGCAAGAAGACAAAGTCAAATCGGATTGTTGCAGCGTGTATCTCCTGCAAATGTGCGACTCTACAAGTTCATTAGATTGCTAGAATGAATGGGAAGATGACACGTAGCAGCTCAAAGCAAATTCTCTCTAACAGATTTTCAGCGTTAGAGACGAGGAATTTTAAATATGAAGCTCTGATTCAATCTGTCTCACAACGGATTGATTTCTATCTCACAACGGTGTGATTCTATCTCCTAACGGATCGAACTGAAGAAGCAATGTAACGAACCGAAATTTCTAAAATTTTGCTTATAATAAATTACTATGGTATTAAAAATATCATAGAAATTATTTTTATTGTTATTATTGTTATTGGATATAAGGCATGAGGAAATAAGAGCTAATTATAGTAAGAAGGATGAATTGGACATTTAATTATTTGATCAGGGGCATTATTGGAAATTGAAAAAAAAAGAGAAAATCAATACATACAGCATCTTCTCTTCATTTCCTTATCTCATTTCTTCATTTCCTTCTCCATTCTTCCTCTCTTTAATCAAAAATTTTCATAATCCAAAAACTTCCGATTTCTTCGATTCAACTTCGAATTCTTATTAGAAATCGATCCTTAAGCCCTCTATCATCATCAATTTCAGTCAATCAAGACTAGAAGAGGAGGATTTCAGATTTTAAGGTTCGGATGAATAGTAACCCGAGTTTGAGGTGAGTGATTTTTGGTGAAATTAAAGCTTAATTAGTAGAATTTATGGTAGATTAAGCATATTTATGGTATTAGGAAGTTTATTTATGCAATATCTTGATAGAATTATATATGGCTGTTGTAGAGGAAGCTATTGCAAGTAAATCAAAGGCAAAAAGGGGTAGAAGAGAGCTAGAAAGAGCATAGAAAAAGGTTTGTGTCCCGAATTTCGATTTCTCGGTTTTTCGGGAAATTTTCCAGATTATATACCTGTTTTGTTTTAATGTTTTCTCTCGATATATAAATCCGATTTGAACGATTCTTGATTTTATTGATATCTACAGAAAGTAAGGAACATATGTTCAGAAGTAACCTTGTTGAATTTCGTTCGTTTTCAATGTGAAATTTTGGTTTGAAGTTGAGTCATGAAATCTGTTTTCGGAAAATCTCAGCTTTGTACACTGTTTAGTATTTTGATCATAACTTTGGTTATAAAATTTGGATTTCGGTGATTCTGGTGGTTTTGGAAAGCTGAGACATGTGGCTAATTGTGTTTAGAAGAAAGTTCTTCGATTGGATGATGTTTTAATAGTGAAAAATGCAGGGGAAGTCAGGTTATGAAACCTGGAAAAATTCTGGAAAGTATGAATATTGATTTTATTGAGTTTTAATTGAAGTTTGATGCTTAAAAATTTGGGATTTGGATTTCTTAATTACTGAAGTTATGTTGAATTATGATTGATGGTTTATACTGGAATTTTTAAGTTGTTACTTTGATTTATTGCCCTTATTAAACGAGTAGAATACGGGTCAGGGTAGATTGGCGCCAATAAAGGGGGGTACAGTACTGTACAAACAATTGAAGCTTTGGCTTCGGGCTTTGGCCGATATTATGATATATATATATATATATATATATATATATATATATATATATATATATATATATATATATATTGATATTGAAGCTTCGGCTTCGGGCTTGACCGATATATTGATTTTTGAAGCTTCGGCTTCGGGCTTGACCGATATATTGATTTTTTTTAAGCTTCGGCTTCGGGCTTGACCGATATATTGATTTTGAAGCTTTGGCTTCGGGCTTGTCCGCTCCCGTATTCATTTTACAGTTATTCAGGACTTGTTTACTTTGAGCAATATGTGGTTAAAGTGTTTGGAAAAATTGGATATAAATTTGATTATACTTTGAAATGATGACTATATAAGTTTTGTGATTTGGTTCCATAAAGTTGGATAATTTGTTTTTGACTTATGTATATACTTTGTTTCTATTTAAAAAAAATTCAAAGTTATTTTTTTTATGGACACCACTAAGCAAATTGATTAGCGTGTAGTTGATTTTCTACGCGTAGGTGGAGAACTTGTAGATAGCTTGGACCAAAGTGGTACAGGTGGATCAGCTTAAAGAGCAATTAAGGAAAGATTCGAGGTGGATTTATATTTTAATGTAATATTATGGTTTGTAGAATAATGGCATGTACTAGAGAGTGAGAAATATTTGGAGTTTAAAACTTTGTATTGGTATTTGTACGTATTAAATCTATAAGTATTGAACTCTATATAATGGAGTAGAGTTGTTTATTGGGTGAGTATAGTTACTGTGGCGCTCTCTAGAGGGGGGGGCCGTTACATTTGTTGGTATCGGAGCTGAGGTTTTGGCGATTCTAGGACTAGTATGTTCATGCCATTTAAGATATAAAAATGTTATGTTAGTTGTTTGATCCACTTTGGTCCAATTTTCAGGAATAAGTTATGGCTAGTAGTAGTCACAACCAGAGTGAGGAAGAGGATGCTGAGAGTACGGTCCGTATCAGACAAGGGGATGAACAAAGACATGAACCACCACCAGTTCATGGGTTTCTTGAACAACCTACTCCAGCACAAGCTGCTTTACTTCAGCATATGACTACTGAAGTTATCACACAAGTACTACGAAATATACAAATCCCTCAAGTTCCTGTAGTACCTCATGTTGAAAGAAGAGAGGAGAGAACTCCTCTTGAAAGAATCAAGAAGCTTCCGGCTGATGACTTCAAAGGGGATACAGTGAATCCTGCAATTGCAGAAGATTGGCTTGATCATACTAAATGGTGTATGACTAGGCTTCATTTTACAGATGAAGAGAGATTAGACTGTGTGCAAGGTCTACTCAAAGAACAAGCTAGGAGGTGGTGGGATAATATTGTGAGAGAAAGGCGACCCGGAGAAATCACCTGGGGTCTTTTCTTGGAACAATTTGATAAGAAGTACGTTAGCGAACGATTTAAGGATGAACAGAGGAAATTGTTCTTATCTTTGAGACAGGGACGAATGACTGTATCAGAATATGAAGTTCAATTCCTCAAACTCGAGAGGTATGCTCGTGATATCGTTGACAGTGAAGTGAGGCGATGTAAGAGATTCGAGGATGGGCTGAATGATGAAATTAGAGTGCATTTACTTGCACAAAAGATCAGAGTGTTCAATGACTTGGTTGATGCTGCTACGGGCATCGAGAAGATTAATTCAGATAGACAACAAAGAATGGCTAAAAGGTCTGGATTTCAAAAGGGATCACAGGGTCCAGCTAGTTTAGAATCTCCAAGTAAGAAACAGAAGGGAACATCAGAACAAACACAATCTCATTTCAGAGGGTTTTCACCGAGACAAACCATAAGTACGGGGTCAGCGGCTAGTGTACCTTCAGGTAGAGGCAGAGGAAATATTCCACAATGTTCTAATTGTGGAAGGATGCATACAGGGGAATGTTGGGGAAAAGGTAGAGTCTGCTTTAAATGTGGCTCAAGGGAACATTTGATTACAAATTGTCCTCAAAGACAGATAAGTACATCTGCACCTACAGTAGTTCCTACTCCTACAATGCAAGGTGGGAGAGGAAGGGGAAGAGGAAATGCTAGTGGTTCAAGTGGGCATGATGTGGCTCAACAAGCACCGCAGAGTGGTAGACCGGGAGGAATGGCGCGAAGTTATGCAATCCGAGGGCCTGAGACTAGAGAATCTACCAAAGTTATTGTCGGTAAATTTTCATTCTTTAATCATGATGTTTATGCTTTGATAGATCCTGGTTCATCTCATTCATATATATGTACTGCATTAGCACAAAGGAAAGGATTGCGTGTAGAAGAATTAGGAGAAAATATTGAAGTGACTAATCCTTTAGGACACAGTGTGATAGTAAACAAAGTGTATATGAATTGCCCTATTATGATTCAACATCAACTTTTCAATGCAAATTTAATTGAGTTACCTTTCCGAGATTACGATGTTATCTTGGGAATGGATTGGTTATCGGAACATCGAGCTATGGTGGATTATAAAAACAAAAGAATGTCACTTCAAGTTTCTGATGGAGAAGAAATAGTTATCGTGGGGGAAAGATCAGATTATCTTTGTAACATAATTTCTTTTATGAAGACTAAAAGGCTGGTTAGGAAGGGATGTCAGGCCTACCTAATCTTCGCTCTAGAATTGAAGGAGGGTGAGTTAGAATTACAGAATATTCCTACGGTATGTGATTTTCATGATGTATCTCTAGAAGAACTACCGGGGTTGCCACCAAAAAGAGAGGTAGAATTTGCAATTGATGTATTGCCGGGTACCGCACCAGTATCCAAAGCACCATACAGAATGGCGCCTGCTGAACTAAAAGAGTTGAAGATTCAGTTGCAAGAATTGTTAGAGAAAGGATTCATACGCCCGAGTATATCCCCATGGGGGGCACCAGTGTTGTTTGTTAAGAAGAAAGATGGGTCACTCCGATTGTGTATTGATTACCGGGAGTTGAATAAATTGACAATCAAGAATAAGTATCCATTGCCAAGGATTGAAGACTTATTTGATCAACTCAAGGGTGCCAAATACTTCTCCAAGATTGATTTAAGATCGGGCTACTATCAGATGAGAGTGAAAGATGGTGATATTGCAAAGACGGCTTTCCGAAGCAGATATGGGCACTATGAATTTTTGGTGATGCCATTTGGTCTAACTAATGCACCAGCAGCATTTATGGACCTCATGAACCGTGTCTTTTACTTATATTTAGACAGGTTTGTAGTGGTTTTCATTGATGATATTTTGGTGTATTCTAAGTCATGGGAAGAGCATGATCAATATTTGCGGATAGTCTTCTAAACTTTGAGGGAAAATAAATTGTATGCCAAACTTAGCAAATGTGAGTTTTGGCTTGAAGAAGTTTCTTTCTTAGGCCATGTTGTTTCTGCAGAAGGAATTAAAGTGGATCCTAAGAAGATAGAAGCAGTTGTTGAATGGAAACCACCAAAGAACCCTACAGAAGTCAGGAGTTTCCTTGGCTTAGCAGGGTATTATAGAAGATTTGTGAAAGGATTTTCTGTCATTGCTGCCCCACTGACGAAACTACTTCAAAAGAACGCAAAATTTGAGTGGACTCACAAGTGTCAAGAAAGTTTTGAGAAATTGAAGACAATGTTGACAAAAGCACCCATCCTTACCCAACCAGAGCCTGGAAAAGACTTTGTAATCTATAGTGATGCTTCACATAGTGGTCTTAGGTGTGTTTTGATGCAAGAAGGAAAAGTGATTGCCTATGCTTCCAGGCAATTGAAGAATCATGAAAGGAATTATCCTACTCATGATTTGGAATTGGCTGCAATAGTCTTTGCCTTGAAAATTTGGCGACATTATCTTTATGGAGAAAAATGTTATATTTATACAGATCACAAAAGTTTGAAATATTTGCCAACACAGAAAGAGTTGAATTCAAGGCAAAGAAGGTGGATGGAATTCATTAAAGATTACGATTGTCTTATTGATTACCATCCAGGAAAGGCTAATGTAGTGGCAGATGCTCTCAGTAGAAAGACAATGATGGCACTAAGGGCTATGAATACGGGGTTAGCTCTTACCAGTAGTGGAGCCTTAATTGCAGAATTGAAGATTCAACCTGTACTACTACAACAGGTTAAGCAAGCACAAAATGAAGATAATGACTTAAAGATTATTCGAGCACGGACACAAGTGGGTATCGTAGACGACTATATGGTTCGAGAAGATGGGTGTCTATATTTTAAAGATAGACTATGTGTGCCAAACAATGAAGAATTAAAGAAGAATATCTTACAAGAGGGGCATAGTAGTCCTTATGCGATGCATCCTGGAGCAAACAAGATGTACCAAAATTTGAAGAGCCATTATTGGTGGAATGGGATGAAGAAAGACATTACTAACTATGTTGCTCAATGTCTAACTTGTCAACAGGTGAAAGCAGAACATCAAGTTCCTTCTGGATTGTTGCAACCTATAACAATTCCAGAATGGAAATGGGAAAGAATCACAATGGACTTCGTGACGTCTTTACCACGTACACAGAAGAAATATGATGCAGTGTGGGTTGTTGTAGATAGATTGACAAAGTCTGCCCACTTTCTTCCAATTAGGATGGATTATTCACTTGATAGGTTGGCTCAGTTATATATAGATGAGATAGTAAGGCTACACGGAGTGCCTATTTCAATCATTTCTAATCGAGATCCAAGATTTACTTCGAGATTTTGGAAGAAGTTGCAAGAGGCCTTAGGTAGCAAACTTCATTTCAGTACTTCATTTCATCCTCAAACAGATGGTCAATCTGAAAGAGTAATTCAGGTGTTGGAAGACATGATGAGAAGTTGTATCATTGAATTTGAAGGAAGTTGGGATAAGTATTTGTCCCTCATGGAGTTTGCCTATAATAACAGCTATCAGTCAAGCATACAAATGGCGCCATATGAAGCATTATATGGAAGAAAATGTCGAACTCCATTATATTGGACCGAACTTAGTGAAAACAAGATTGTGGGAGTGGATTTAATTCAGAAGACAAAGGAGAAGGTAAAACTTATTCAAGAGAGATTAAAGGCTGCATCGGATAGACAAAAATCTTATGCTGATCTAAAAAGAAAAGACATTACTTATGAAGTGGGAGATAAAGTATTTCTCAAAGTATCTCCTTGGAAGAAAGTCCTGTGATTTGGCAAGAAAGGCAAGCTCAGTCCAAGATTCATTGGCCCATATGAGGTTATAGAGAAGGTTGGACCGGTAGCTTATCGGTTGGCACTGCCCCCAACACTCGACAAAATTCATAATGTGTTCCATGTGTCAATGTTAAGGAGATACAGATCAGATCCATCACATATCTTATCTCCTGATGTCGTAGAAATCGAATCCGACCTAACGTATGAAGAGGAACCGGTACAAATCTTGGCGAGAGAGGTTAAACAATTGAGAAACAAGTCTATACCTTTGGTAAAAGTACTTTGGAGGAATCATAAGGTTGAAGAAGCAACTTGGGAACCGGAGGATACAATGAAAACTCAATATCCGCAATTGTTTTTAGGAAATTTTCGGGACGAAAATTCATAAGAGGGGGAGAATTGTAACGAACCGAAATTTCTAAAATTTTGCTTATAATAAATTACTATGGTATTAAAAATATCATAGAAATTATTTTTATTGTTATTATTGTTATTGGATATAAGGCATGAGCAAATAAGAGCTAATTATAGTAAGAAGGATGAATTGGACATTTAATTATTTGATCAGGGGCATTATTGGAAATTGAAAAAAAAAAAGAGAAAATCAATACATACAGCATCTTCTCTTCATTTCCTTATCTCATTTCTTCATTTCCTTCTCCATTCTTCCTCTCTTTAATCAAAAATTTTCATAATCCAAAAATTTCCGATTTCTTCGATTCAACTTCGAATTCTTATTAGAAATCGATCCTTAAGCCCTCTATCATCATCAATTTCAGTCAATCAAGACTAGAAGAGGAGGATTTCAGATTTTAAGGTTCGGATGAATAGTAACCCGAGTTTGAGGTGAGTGATTTTTGGTGAAATTAAAGCTTAATTAGTAGAATTTATGGTAGATTAAGCATATTTATGGTATTAGGAAGTTTATTTATGCAATATCTTGATAGAATTATATATGGCTGTTGTAGAGGAAGCTATTGCAAGTAAATCAAAGGCAAAAAGGGGTAGAAGAGAGCTAGAAAGAGCATAGAAAAAGGTTTGTGTCCCGAATTTCGATTTCTCGGTTTTTCGGGAAATTTTCCAGATTATATACCTATTTTGTTTTAATGTTTTCTCTCAATATATAAATCCGATTTGAACGATTCTTGATTTTATTGATATCTACAGAAAGTAAGGAACATATGTTCAGAAGTAACCTTGTTGAATTTCGTTCGTTTTCAATGTGAAATTTTGGTTTGAAGTTGAGTCATGAAATCTGTTTTCGGAAAATCTCAGCTTTGTACACTGTTTAGTATTTTGATCATAACTTTGGTTATAAAATTTGGATTTCTGTGATTCTGGTGGTTTTGGAAAGCTGAGACATGTGGCTAATTGTGTTTAGAAGAAAGTTCTTCGATTGGATGATGTTTTAATAGTGAAAAATGCAGGGGAAGTCAGGTTATGAAACCTGGAAAAATTCTGGAAAGTATGAATATTGATTTTATTGAGTTTTAATTGAAGTTTGATGCTTAAAAATTTGGGATTTGGATTTCTTAATTACTGAAGTTATGTTGAATTATGATTGATGGTTTATACTGGAATTTTTAAGTTGTTACTTTGATTTATTGCCCTTATTAAACGAGTAGAATACGGGTCAGGGTAGATTGGCGCCAATAAAGGGGGGTACAGTACTGTACAAACAATTGAAGCTTTGGCTTCGGGCTTTGGCCGATATTATGATATATATATATATATATATATTGATATTGAAGCTTCGGCTTCGGGCTTGACCGATATATTGATTTTGAAGCTTTGGCTTCGGGCTTGTCCGCTCCCGTATTCATTTTACAGTTATTCAGGACTTGTTTACTTTGGGCAACATGTGGTTAAAGTGTTTGGAAAAATTGGATATAAATTTGATTATACTTTGAAATGATGACTATATAAGTTTTGTGATTTGGTTCCATAAAGTTGGATAATTTGTTTTTGACTTATAAATATACTTTGTTTCTATTTAAAAAAATATTCAAAGTTGTTATTTTTTTTTATGGACACCACTAAGCAAATTGCTTAGCGTGTAGTTGATTTTCTACGCGTAGGTGGAGAACTTGTAGATAGCTTGGACCAAAGTGGTACAGGTGGATCAGCTTAAAAGAGCAATTAAGGAAAGATTCGAGGTGGATTTATATTTTAATGTAATATTATGGTTTGTAGAATAATGGCATGTACTAGAGAGATAAATATTTGGAGTTTAAAACTTTGTATTGGTATTTGTACGTATTAAATCTATAAGTATTGAACTCTATATAATGGAGTAGAGTTGTTTATTGGGTGAGTATAGTTACTGTGGCGCTCCCTAGAGGGGGGGGCCGTTACAAGCAACGAGTGCATAGTTGAGCTGTCAAATTGCAGAAGATGCCAATGCAAGTTCAACGGCTTCATTCTTGATTTCAACTATAAAAGAAGCAAGAAGGCAAGCGTTAAAACTTGGTGAATACACATGAATTTCTATTAAGCTGAATCTTTATCAAAATCCCAACCTTAAAGAAATTCAATCAAGAAAGCAACTACTCAGCGAGAATCTACTTTAGAAGAAGAGAGAATAGAATAGATCATTTCAATTGTAAATCATGATTATTGTAACTGGATCAACGTTACTATACGTTGAATCCAACTCTTGTTTGAACTCTATTGAGTTGATGATAGAAGAGGGTATTCTACTCAGCCGGTTAGTACAGTGAGGAGGGTACTCATTGGGAAACTTTGTGAAAGGCTTCTCCGCCTATGGTTAAGGAGTTGAGATTAGTGGATTAAAGTCAAAACACTTTCTTGAAACTGAAGGTAGGCACAGGTTTCTAAACCAATAAAAATCTCTATGCTCTTTACTTTAAAGTTGAAGGTTTTATCAGTTTCTACTTAGCCGGCTGACCTACTCAGCGAAAAGTTTGTTAATCGCGAAAGGTTTACTATTTTAATCTAGCGAGTCATTCACCCCTCTTTGACTCATTGAGTTATACGCATAAGGGCCTACAGAGCAATTCAATATTTTGCGATGATTATTTTTCTTTAGTAATATTATTTTTTCTAACATCGGAAAAATTTAAACATGTAAAAGGAGAATATAAGAATGTTCTGACTCTTGCAAGCCCTTGTCTTCAAAAAGAGTACCATTAAAATGATTAATTTTTACTTTGTTTTTTACTTTAGAATTAAATTTTATTTATTATCAACTATGAACTTATAAATTCATCACTACTTAATTTCTTTTTTAATTAATATAATAATAAATTATTGAAAATCTTGAAAGTTACATTAGTATTCTAAATTTATATATTTTTTTATTCTATTTAGTTGAAAAATTGGTCAATGTTACTGTTGGATCTAGCGCAAAAGCAAGAACTCCTAAGAACTTAGAAGAGCCAAGATGAAAAGTTTTGAAGATAACAAAAACATAGATCAAGATCAGAAGATAACATAAGTGTTGGATCTTACTTAAAAAAAGGTCTAAAGTCTTGAAGATACAAGAATTGTTAAAGGGTGCACTCACAACATCTATCAAAGATAAAAGTCAAAAGTGACTTGAAGCTGCGCTCACAAAAAGATAAAGAAGATCATGTTCACGGAAATCATGAAGGATATGACTTCTAGTCAACACAAGTTGATGGCATAACTCCTTGCAAAACTCACATCACAAGAAAGAAAAGATTCTCCCAAGCTTAGATGTTCATTAGTCAAAACAGACTTTTAAAAAAATCACCAAAGGTCAAACGTATCAGAACTCATTAATTTATTGTATAACTTATTGTAATTAAATTTAAAAATTTATTAGTATAAAATATGAATGTTGAAAATAGTTATGAAATACAATATACAAAATATATAATGAATAATATTATTATTCATCGGGTTGGGCTCGGGCCGGGCTTGAGTATTTATACAAAAATCAAGTCCGGCCCATGAAACTTCGGGCTTTAGAGGGCTCGGGCTCGAGCTCCGACCGGGCTTAATATGAAAATAAATGTTCAAATCCGGCCCATGAGACCTGGCTCGGCGGATAGCCCAGCCCGCGAACAAGTCTAGCTTATAATAAACACTTGAGGCCTAAATATACTTGAGGTCAAAAGAAAACCCTAATACTTACCTAGCTTATAAAAACCCCAACACATGTTACTTTAGCATTCGCCTCCCTCATTCTCCTTGATTCACTTGTTCTCTTCTTTTAGTTTTTTATTTTTCCTTTATTCATAAATTATTCTACAAGTCATACTAGGTGTCTTGTCTATTTTAGTTGATTCCAATATCTTCTCAAACTTTTGATACCTTTAGATTAATGAGCTACAAGATCTAAGAGAATAAATAGAAAATTAATTTGTTCAAAAACAATATCACTTCAAGTATTACTACATTCGAAAAATCGGTTCACTCCAATATGTTAAAAACTACTCCCTCTTTTCCATTTTAAATGACTTTTTAGTCTTTTTATTTTATTTCGTTTTATCAAGGCATTTTTTCACTAATTTAGTTTTATATTAATAGCAAAGCTAGTACCCTATTAGGAATTGGGATTGTCAGTTGCAATATTAGAAATCATCTTGATCGGGTAAGTTGTTTGATTTCCACGGAACAATTACATGTATATGACCAATAATGTATTGTTTACAACATGTTATTTCATTCTGTCAGCCACTTCAACTTGCACCTCTAGAAAGCAGTATTGATAATTGTCACCCTATCGTCAAAATTGGACCAATAACGGCAACTAGATATGCATACGACGGTTGTTGAAATTTGGAGTTATATTTGCTTCTTTATTACTCAGCTGGTTCATGAATCAGATTCGAATAATTATAGATATAGATAAATTTTGTAAATTTCATGATTGAAATGATTATTTGTTCATTGTCTATGGATGCATTATTGGGTAATGAAAGGTAGTTATGTAAATCGATAGTTGTTCATATAATATAATTTTTCTACATGAAGATCACTTTTTGAAATGATTTGCATATATCGAAGCATTTTTCTCATGTACTAGATGATTTCGTTATAAAAAATTTTACACTTGTGGATTTGCTGTGGTTCCAAATGATATCACGGTATGCAATGATAAAAATTTTCAAACCGCTGTTTTGGAAATTATTGTTTAAGTTGCTTATTGTTCAAGTTGCTTCTTTACTACGCCATATATGCCCTCTTGCGACCCTGGAAAAGTATTGCTTGAAGAACCAAAAAAGTTGCAACAGACAAAATTGCAACACTTTTCACAAAAAAAAGGGTTGGTTTCTTCTCCCTTGCAATAGACCATTTTGCAACACTTTTTTGCAAACCCGGCAAAGTGTTGCTATAGTAACCCTTTGACACTCAAATGCAACTCATTGATAGTGTTGCAAGAAAGAACTTCACTGTTACGGTTTATCGCCATCTATATGAAGTTGCAACACTTTTGACAATCTGGCACGCCTTGTTACATTTTTGTTTTCAATAGCAACACTTCATAATGCACTTGCCCCTGTTTTTATTTCACTTCGGTTTATTTTGCAACACATTTTAAAACATTTGCAATACTTTGAATATGCTAAGTTTGTTATTTGCAACACATCGATTTGCAACTCAATAAAAATAAAATAAATGCTTTATTATAATAAGTTTGTTATTTGCAACACATCGATTTGCAACTCAATAAAAATAAAATAAATGCTTTATTATAATAATTTAAAATATAATATTCAATTCAAAATCATTTAAAGTACTTGAAGTACATAAACATATAAAGTGTTTCTCGTCTACATTTTCCACCCGCGAGTCTTCAAACACTTTCCGCTTCGAGTTGAGCCATGCTGCAATACACGCTCCTATAGCTATGAATCAGTTTTTGCGCCAAGTTTCTCTGAGTAAAATAGTATACATAAGAATGCAAAAATTAAACAAAAGTATTTGTATCAAATAACATAGAATTCAGACAAAAATATGATAAACAAAATAAATAAAAGATGATAATCCATCTTTTAGGGAATTGTGAGGAAATATATAGGAGCATGCAATAGAAATGTATTATCATTAACAATAATATTATTATTGTTTTATTATCATTAACAAGCTTCTTAATATTTTCCCCTAATTTTTCTTCCATAGTTTCTATTTCTTTCCTAAACTCTAAACATTCCTAAATCATTACAATGCCTATAAAAACATAATTTTGGTATCAGGCGCGCCTAGGCGCACATCTTTAGTACTTGGAACCTAGAGCCTGATGCATCCAGGTGCACACCTTTTGGTTGTGAGGCCTAGGCAATGATATTGGAGCGTGGTGAGCCCGGAGCCTAAGGCGCGCCGCAAGTGCACCTATGACAACTATGATAATACCAACCCCTTGCATATTTTCTCTGCATAAGTAACCTGATTTATTCGGTAAATTGGGTAAATGCTCTGTGAAATGTTCAATGTAAACCTTGCAAATTTCATGATATCCATTACAGAACTGAACCTACATCTTCTGAGCTCAATGACGTTTTCTCTTTTATTTCCTTCATTGAAACAAGTATCATTCATTTCATACTAGGTCCGTATATTAATCCTACTTATATAACAAATTAGTTGTTTTCAATGAAATTATGGAAAAATAAGGAGGTTTACATTATGTACCATAAGTTTTATGGTGTAAGTAGAGTCATGATAGAAAGTAGAACAACAATAACATTAACTGACATAATATAAATACAATTCAAACTAACTATTTCTACAACTTTAATTGACAAAACTGGTTTGAACTTTGAATCATTATTTTCAAGGTTAGACTACTAATTTATGGTGATATTGGATGGATGCATGAGCAATATGCCTTGGAATAATAATTTCATCTCTTATAATTCTTATCACTACATTTGCTTTTTATACTCTTTATACTGAAAACTAAAACTGTAGAGATGCAAAAAGTCAACATACCCAAATTATGAGAATTGTGTTCAAAACTATTTAACATAATGCTGCATTTTTTTAAAATAGCTCCATTTTGAAGCTTTTTGTGAAAGGCTCTTACTCTTGCATAAGGCAAAGATTTAGCTAATATATTGTCATACACAACTCATCAGAGTCAATTCATAATAGAATTCATCAATTATGAACCTTCAAACCACTGACAGCAACAAAAACCACTAACAACTGAATCAAACAGCCTACACATTTACTCTAGCTAATGTGACATAATAATAAGTCAATTACTATTCAAATACAATTTTATTTTAGATTAAAATTTCCAATTTAACAACAATTTACGCATCCAGGATTTTAAAGAATCTAAAAAGCGAAAAATAGTAGTCATTTTAATCTAAATTCTCAACGAAAGAACCAAACACTCAAACTTTCAATAGTAAAATTGCACATAACACAAGTAAAGAAGAAAGACTGACCCGAGTGAAGTAAAGAAGAGCATAAGTGAAGTCACCTTGAGCCTGCAGTTCCTCTCCTTTTTCTAAGAGCATCCAAAATTCTCCCAGATAGAACAGCTCTGGCGTCTTTCTTAGATTGGGAAACATGATCGTAGGTTTCAGCAAGTGCTAAAGAAGAAATAGGGTGAAATGGCAGGCAAATATGGGTGAAAACGAGAGAAGTAGAGGAAAAGGAAGCGCATGACGGAAGAGAGGAGGAATAAACGCCGGCTGGCATTTGATTTTCTACTGTTTATCGGATTCGGAGCAATGGGAACATGAAAGCACAATCTCACGAGCCTGAAGTAAACAAAATGCTCATTAATCCATCTTTAATTTGATTTTCTTCAAATTAAAGGGCATTTACTGGTTGGACGAATCAAACTCTATTAATAAAATTGTGTTATTTCCCTGCTATATCAAAAATTCTATTCAAGCAATAGGCCAGTACTGGATCACATTACAATTTGGGGAAAGAAGCTATTAAATTTCTCTACTTTGGCAACATGGGAACACTAAATCAATGAAAAAGAAAATGCAGACAAGGGAAATGCCTTAAAGTGGAATGAAGAGCAAGCAGAATAAAGATCACCTGTGCAAGTGCATATGGCAATGCAGAGTACATCCCAGCTGCCCTTTCGCGGTAAAACACGGTTCGTTCAATTGTTACTAATGGTTATACTGTTGGGCAGTTACTAACACCGATAAAGAAAACCCCCCAGTACATTGCTCCGATAATCACAGTTAGATCATTTGCTGTTTCTCTGAATTGTAAAATATAAATCAAATTTTTATGTAAGTAAAAAATATATTGTTTCGTAATATAATTATATAGGTATATATTTTATTTACCTTCTATTGCCAACTTTCCAAAAAATAGTCCCAACAAAAAATGCAGCAACTAAGGTGAAGAAAAATCTAACAAGATTATAATCAGGACTTCTCCAGTAAGTCCACCATTGCTTCCAGAACCAAGACTTGAACTGTCCCCATGTCGATTTTTTTTATAGAATTTACAGTTCATTAAATGAAAAATATGCAATAAGATTAAGCCTGATTAAGACTATAGTTTAAACTCAAAATCCTACAGCACAAAAATAGGAAAATCTGTAATCAATTATCACTACTTTACCATCAGAAGAACAAATTAAAACAATAAACAAGTACTTGAAGACGGTAGCTAACACAACCAAACTGCTAGCTTGAAGACTTTAATAAACCGCTGATCTAACCTAGTTCGTCAAAATTATCCTGGAGATAATTTTATTAAGTTCTAAAGGCATAAACATATTTGGTAAATGATTTCTACTACATATAGTTTATGGACAAGTCTGTAATCAGAAATCCCTTAATAAAAAGCCCTATTACCCTAAATCCTACAAATGGTCCTTAAATTATCCAAAATACATAGTTTACTATTAGAATGAAAACTGACCTAATTGAAGATGGATGAACAGAACAACCGATAGATACATAGCGATGAAGGAAAACCAAGATACTAATATAAGTACAGAACAAAAAGATACTATTATAAGTACAGAACAAACTGACTTAATTATATTATTATAATACTATTATAAGTATATATAAGGTTTTTAATCACGGTACAAAAGTACACCTCAGGACACTTATTGACCAACAATCACTTAATTTTTCAATCAGAACGTCAAAAGGGAAACCAACAGCACAGAGTCAAATCAAGGGGCATTGCAAACCGATCACCCAAAAACACATCATGTGAATTCTAACAGCAAAGATCAAAGCACACAACAAGCTTACTATACAATAAGATATTATCATGAGCTGAATCCAATCAGGTAGAGTAAAAGCACCAACGAATGAATCAATTTATGAAACAAATAACAAATCTAACCACTAGTCATGTTTTATAATGATACAGAAGGTATAAGAAAAAAGAGCTTCAAAGTACATAGTTTATAGACAATTCTGTAATAAAAAAATCCCTTAATGAAAAGCCCTATTAACCTAAATCCTACAAATAGTCCTTAAATTATCCAAAATACATAGTTTAGCATTAGAATGAAAACTGACCTAATTGGAGATGGACAGAACAACCGACAGATACATAGAGGCGAAGGAGGCAAAGGCTACCCCACGGCAACGGAGTGACGGTGAGAGCAGAAACTGGAAGAAAAAATCTGGTACAAATTAGTTATATATGAGCAAATTAAACCTAAATTATATATGAGAATCAACAACAAAATTAATAGAACATATAAGAAAAAATCAACAAATTTCACATTATGAGCTATCAATAATTACGCTTTACAATTGAATAGAAGAACTGGATTGGGAATTTCCTCAAAATTTTTTTTGGGTAATATGGGAATTTCCTCAATTTATCTCTTAGCAAGCAGTGGCAGTACGCCTTCTCAGTACTTCTCATAGAACTTATAATTGATTAGTATAAGTTCTTAAATTCAAACTAACTGAAACAAACAACATTGTAGCAGTCAAAAGAAGTCGAAATCTAATTCATTCTCTTCAATTTCTCCCCTTCTATTTTATCATCAAATGAAGCTAGCTAATCAGATGAATCAACAAATATAAGCAAGGAATATACCAAGGACTGACAAATTAAAAACCAAAGAGATGGTACTCATCTTCAACATAACCAAAGAGCACAAATATAATGATTTTCAAGCATACCTCTGTTAATTTCTAAAGAGAGAAATGGGAATTTAAGTTTTTTTGCTGAAATTTGACATAATTGCTTCAAATTTCCTGCATAAAAACAATGTAATAATGAGTAATGGGTGGTTCATAAGCCAAAAAGAAATTAACAGCCTTTAAAGACAGAATAGAATAACCTTGAAAGAGGGACGAAATGGCGATAATTGAGAGAGGAGCGAACAGGGACCGACCTGCATCGAGATGGCTAACCCAAAATCCAATTACAAAACTAAACAAAGATGCAGTGTATCGAGAATT
The DNA here is from genome assembly GCA_947683365.1 of Euphorbia pulcherrima. NCBI lineage: Eukaryota > Viridiplantae > Streptophyta > Magnoliopsida > Malpighiales > Euphorbiaceae > Euphorbia > Euphorbia pulcherrima. The sequence goes on along the minus strand of CANTUS010000001.1, from coordinate 73,996,877 downwards.
GAGGCGAGACTTACGATTTTAGAAGGTGGAAGAAACTAGGAGTCGACCTGCATCGAGAAGAGGATCTCAAGTTTATTGGCTTCGAAACCCCAAAGAGGATCAGAATCGACGAAGATGGGAGGAGGAGTTGGAGGTGGCGGTGGAGATACGTAAGAAGGAGGAACTATCTGAGAGGGGAAAAGATCCATGGACATGTATAGTTAGGCTTTTATTTTGTAATTTTTAATTTCAATAAATAAATATATTTATTAAATATTATTATTAATGGTTACAATCAATCAAATAATTTAAACATATAATACCTTTATAATACAATCAATTAAATTATTTAAACATTTATTATTATTATTATTATTATTTTATACCTTTATAATACCTTTTATATAACTTTTTAAATAATTTATAACTCTCTTATACATTTTATATAACTTTTAAAATTTCGTAGCTTTTTTATATATAACCTATAACAAATATATATGTATGTATATAACTTTTTAAATAACCTTTAAATTTTAATTAAAAATATAACATATAAATTTTATATACCTTTCCTATACCTTTTATATAAATTTTTAAATAATATCAAATAAATAAGAAAATATTTATCAAAATAATATTACTAAATAAATTATTTAAACTTTAATGCATGAATAGATTTCACGGATTTGATTTAAGGTTCATGGTAACTTCTCAACCCTTTCCCATTTCCTTTATATAACTTTCCTATACCTTGTTATGCATTTTCGCTATATAAAGTAAAGTTTAATTTTATTTTTGTTGAATTATTGATGTATCAGCCGCCTGTTACTATACAAGTGGCTGATATACAATTGATGTGGGGTCCACGTCATTAATATTTGATATAATATGTTTTCTACTTGATGTAATATATTTCTTACTTATTTACCGTTTTTATCGTTGGATTTCTTTATAAATAGAAATTCAATTCTTCATTTGATATATGCCTCAGATATAAGAAATAAAAGTTTCTCTCAAATTCTCTCTCTACCGTCTTTATTATTGTTATAATTTCCTTGCATATATAGTCAATTTTCAACACGTTATCAGCACGAGCCTGCTCTATCAATGAAGGATATCACCAAATAAATTTAAAGTAAGGCATAATTATTTTATTTTCTATAAATATATATTATACTTATAATTCTCAATATGTCTAACATCAAAATTTTGGACTTTATTCCTCTCGATGTATCGGAAAAAAATTATCTTACTTGGGTGCTGGATGCGGAAATGCATCTAGAATCAATGGGTCTTAATAATACTATTATTGAAAATAATAATATTACACCTTAGTATAAGGCAATAGCTCTAGTTTTTCTTCGCTGTCATCTTGATGAAGCAGTTCAATCAGAATATTTGACTGTCAAAGGTCCTGCAGATCTTTGGAGACAATTAAAGGAGAGGTTTGAACACCTTAAAAAAATATCTCTACCAAATGCCCAGTATGAATGGATAAACTTAAGGCTTCAAGATTTTGAATCTGTTAGTGCATACAATTCTAAACTTTTTCAAATTAAATCCACATTAAGATTATGTGGAAAGGAAATCACTGATGAGGATTTACTTGAAAAGACATATTAAACTTTTCATTTGAATAATATGGTATTACAGGAACAATATAGAGCAAAAGATTATAAGAAATATAGTGAACTAATTACTGCTCTTCTCCTAGCAGAACAGAGAAATCAACTCCTATTGAAAAACCATGAATTACGACCTATCGGAACAAATCCATTCCTTGAAGCGAATGCGATAATTCATAATAATTTTAATGGAGGCGGCCGCAGAAATGGTCGTGATCGTAGTCGAGGTAGAGGTCGTGATAATGAGCGTGGTAGAGGATATAATAATAAGAATTTCCACCAGAAGTGGAAACATGTTAATTATAATAATAACAATAATTTCACCCGAAGTGGGAAAATACAAATAACCACCAGAACTAGAATAATCAAATTGAAAGATTTGATAAAAGAAATAATAGTCAAGATGATGAAAATAAATGCCATAGATGCGGTATGACTGGTCATTGGTCAAGAACTTGTAGAACCGCTAAACATTTGGTAAACTTATACCAAACATCCCTCAAGAAATGTGCGAAACCAGAAACCAATTTTATATTGGATGATAATACCCCAACTAATGACCCTATTGATATCCCCAATATGGAGATGGATGATTTTCTGTTACCCAGCACCAGTAGCAAGGAAAAATTTGAATAATTACTTCATATATTTTACTTAATTAATATCTTATAATTTTTATGCTATTATTGGTTTGCTTTTATTATTATTGTTTAATGTACTTTTTATGTAATGTTTATGTATGAATAAATAATAATGCATCTTTCGTTTCTTCAATGAAGAAAATGAATTCTTTTCCGGTATTATACGACGTCAAGGAAAATGAAGCAAATTTATGTATTGTAGATAGTGTCACCACCCATACTATTCTCAAAGAGGCAAGATATTTTAATACTCTTAAAATGGGTGAAACTGTTGTTACCACAATATCGGGACAAACAAAAATGGTTGAAGGCTGAAGAGCTAGTATTATATTACAAAGGGGAACAAAACTTATTATAAATAATGCATTATTTTCCCCGAATTCTCACAGAAATTTATTAAGTTTTAAAGATATTCGCAGAAATGGATATCATATTGAAACTGTGAGCGAAGACAATAAAGAATGTCTTTATGTTATAAAAATAATTTCAAGTAAGAAATGCATACTTGAAAAATTTTATACTCTTTCATGTGGCTTGTACTACACATATATTAATATGGTTGAGGCCAATTTAACTATAAACCATTAGTTTATAAATTCAGATACTTATAAAATTTGGCATGATCGACTGGGTCATCCTGGTTCGATAATGATGAGAAAAATTATTGAAAATTCACATGGGCATCCATTGAAGAACCATAAGTTTCTTCAAAATAATGAATTATTTTATGCTGCTTGTTCGCAATGAAAATTAATTATAAAACCTTCCAGAAGTAAGGTTGGAATAGAATCGCCAGCATTTTTAGAGTGCATACAAAGTGATATTTGTGGCCAATTCATCCACCATGTGGACCATTTAGATATTTTATAATTCTAATTGACGCCTCAACTAGGTGGTCACATGTATGCTTATTATCTTTACGAAATATGGCATTTGCAAGGTTACTTGCTCAAATTATAAGATTACGTGCACAGTTTCTCGATTATCCTATTAAATCAATTCGTCTTGATAATGCTAGAGAATTCACATCCAAAACATTCAATGATTATTGTATGTCGATTGGAATAAAAGTTGAACATCCTGTAGCATATGTTCATACACAAAATGGTCTAGGAGAATCATTTATTAAACGTCTGCAATTAATTGGACGGCCTCTAATTTTGCGAACAAATCTCCCTACTACAGTTTGGGGTTATGCAATATTACATGCATCACCTCTTATACGTTTAAGACCAGTAAGTTATCATGATTATTCTCCATTACAATTAGCTTATGGCCATGAGCCTAGTATTTCTCATCTTAAAGTTTTTGGTTGCGCAGTATATGTGCCTATTGCTCCACCACAAAGGACTAAAATGGGTGCTCAAAGGAGATTGGGAATTTATGTTGGCTATGAATCCCCTTAAATAATTAAATATCTTGAGCCATTAACTGGCGATATGTTTACTGCACGATTTGCAGATTGTCATTTTGATGAAAGCACTTTCCCAAAATTAGGGGGAGAGAATAACAGCCCAATTTTGGAAAAGAAAATAATATGGAATGCTTCATCACTTTCTCATATGGATCCCAAATCAAATGATTCTGAACTAGAAGTTCAGAGAATAATCCATCTTCAACATTTAGTAAATCGAATGTCTGATGCACTCGCTAATCCCAAAAGAGTAACAAAATCGCATATACCAGCAGTAAATGCGCCAATTCGTATTGAGATTCCTAAAGAACAACCTACGGATAATACTCTAACACGCCTGAAGCGTGGACGACCTATCGGTTCAAAGAATAAAAATTCTAAAAGGAGGAGAATTATTGATAATGAACATATTCCCATTGAGGATATAAATATAAATACACTTTCAGAAGAAGTGCAAGCACCTGAAGTGCAAATACCTGAAGCTATTGAAAATGAAGAAATTCAAATAAATTATATCAATACTGAAAGAAGATGGAATTGCAATAAAATAGTTATAGACCATATTTTTTCATATAATGTTGCAATCAATATTGAAAATGAAAGTGTGGATCATGAGCCAACATCTACTGAAGAATGTCAAAGTAGAAATGATTGGTAACAATGGAAAGAAGCAATTCAAACAAAGCTGAATTCTCTTGAAAAACGCAAAGTATTCGGACCAGTAATTTGAACACCACAGGATGTAAAACATGTCGGTAATAAATGGATTTTTATTAGAAAGAGAAATGAGAAAATTGAAATAATAAGATATAAAGCCAAATTAGTTGCATAAGGTTTTTGCCAAAGACCTGGGATAGACTATGAGGAGACATTCTCCGGTGGTGGATGCAATAACTTTTAGATATCTTATTAGTTTTGTAGTGCAAGAAAATTTACAAATGCACTTGATAGATGTTGTCATAACTTACCTTTATGGTTCGCTTGATAATGATATTTATATGAAAATCCCTGAAGGATTAAAACTGCTAGAAAAATATGGCAAACAAGAACTTTATTCGATAAAGTTACAAAGATCCTTATATGGATTAAAACAATTTGGGCGCATGTGGTATAACCGTCTCAGTGAATATTTATTGAAAGAAGGATATAAAAATAATCCAATATGTCCATGTATTTTTATAAGAAAATTAGGATTTAATTTTATTATCATCTCAATTTATGTTGATGATTTGAATATTATTGGAACTCCAAAAGAGATTCCAAAAGCAGTTGATTCTTTAAAGAAAGAATTTGAGATGAAAGATCTTGGTAAGGCAAAATTGTGTCTTGGTTTGCAAATTGAGCACATTGAAAAAGAAATTTTAGTGCATCAATCAAACTACACAGAAAAGATCCTGAAACGATTTAATATGGACAAAGCACATCCATTGAGTAACCCAATGGTTGTACGATCACTCGATGTGAAAAATGATGTTTTTCGTCCTAGAGAAAATAATGAAAAAGTTCTTGGTCCTGAAGTACCATATCTAAGCGCAATAGGTGCTTTGATGTATCTTGCTAATAACAGAGGACCGGACATTGCATTCTCTGTTAATTTATTATCAGGATACAGCGCTGCACCTACAAGACGACATTGGAATGGAATTAAACATATAATGCGCTACCTTCGAGGAACTACTGATTTAGGCTTATTTTATTCATATGAGTCTAAGCTTAAATTAGTTGGATATGCGGATGTGGGTTATTTATCCGACCCGCACAAAGCTCGATCTCAGACGGGCTATTTATTCACATATGGAGGAACAACTATATCTTGACGATCGACAAAACAAACAATTACAGCTAATTCCTCAAATCATGCGGAGTTAATAGCGATTCACGAGACAAGTCGTGAATGTGTGTGGTTGAGATCATTAATCAAACATATCCAAGAAGCATGTGGAAAAGTTACGGTCAAAGAAGGTCCGACGACAATATATGAAGATAATGTTGCTTGTATTGCTCAATTGAAGGAAGTCTATATTAAAGGAGACTGAACAAAGCATATTTCACCAAAATTTTTCTTCACTCATAATTTAGAAAAGAATGGTGAAATCGGTATTCAACAAATCCGCTCTTATAACAATTTAGCAGATTTGTTTACCAAGGCTCTTATAACAATATATATATATATATATATATATATATATATATATATATATATATATATATATTGAGGTTTAAAGTTTAATTTTATTTTTTGATAATTAATTATAAAATAGTTTAATATGTAATGGAAAGTAAATTTAGTCTAAAAGTTAAAGAAAATATATATAATATAATATTTAATAATTATAATTGAAAATATTAATAAATATATTTAAATTTGGGGTTAAAGTTGAGGTTTAGGGATTAGGGACTAGTGATAAAAGTTCATAACAACTATAATTATCTTTTATATATATACGTTTTATCATCAAACAGTAAGAGATAAACCGTGCTCCAGTGGCAAGAGCTTGGAATGCGTTCCTGAAGTGCTTGGGGATGACAAATAAATTTTCACTTTACTGTGTTTTATGCAACGCTTTTAATGAGTGTTGCAATAAAAATTGTTTTTATGTGCTTTCACAGTTTTTGCAACACATATCAACACTTTTTAATATGTGTTGCAATAAATCGATTTTTCCATAACTTTTGCAACGGTTTCTTTGCAACACCAAGCAATCTGGTTGCAACAGACCATTTATGGCGTAGTACATAGTTACATGTTATTCATGAGTGGACTAAAAATCTTAAGGAGGGTTTTTCCTTTCACATAAATAAAATCAACAACTTGAGCAATAATTTTCAAGACATCAGTTTGAAATTTATTTACACCATTTATATCGTGCTATCATTTGGAACACCTCCATATCCACATGTGTATAATGATTCATAACAAAATCTCATAATAGGTGGGTCTAAAGAATAGGCAAATTTCTTTGCTTTAACATGTAAAACAAAAAGACACTCAAATAGAATGAATGCAAAATTATTCTTTAATATCATATTTTTCTCTTAAAAAAGAGAAGTTATTAATACAAATCACCAAGCAGTTCAACATGTACATGTTTACCAAGGTATACAAGTCCAAGACCATGAGGTAGAAATTGAGCAAGTGGTTTTTTCCAATCTGACTTGGATAGGAAATTTTTTGAAGTTACAATAAAATTTGTTGTCTCCTTATTGCAAAAACCAACATAAATCAGGTCCAACGATATAGCAGTAAATGCGAATACATGAAGGGTTAGAGAAATCTTCAAGTACAAGTGACAAATGTTTCGACATTTGCAAATCATTTTATCAAATGAACTTCACGTAGTAGAAATGTAAACAACAATCGATTACATAACTGCACCCAGTTACCCTACAATACATACATAAACAAATAATCATGAACTTTATACGCTTTATCGAATCTAGATGGATTAATAGTTATTAGGAACTCATGTGTCTTCTTTTTTCTTTAATCACTCTTACGAAGATGTAAATTAACCTCATAACTAGAATACTTATTTCTTATAATTGTCAATACACTCTGAAATAATTTTAAATTATAAGAAATGCGAGAGTTTGTGTTATATGTGTTGGGGTTCTAGCCCAAATTGGTGCAAGGTAAAGTCTTGGCTCAAAAGTCCAAGATGTGAAGGCATATTTAAGCTTCTTTTTTGCTGGAGCAAGGGTTTTTTATGAGAGAGAGTGCATCCATTTTTGGAGAGAGAAAAGAAGAGTAGGAGAGCAAAATTTTCAGCTTCTTTCTATTCCAACCAGCTGTATTCTGTCGCCGATCGCCGGAGACCAGACCGTCAGATCGCAGTGAAATTTTTCCACAATGTTTCTGACATCCAGCTCTTTCTTTTGACCGTTGGGTTTTGTAATCAGAAAGTTGGATCAGATTTCGTTGCAGGCAGAATATGACTTGAGGTTTTGTGTATTTTTCTCATTTTATTTGGCTTCTTCTTGTATTGTGGTGTTGTTGGTGGGTTGCAAACTCTTGTAAATCATTGTTGAGTTCTTTTCCCTCAACTTATTAATAAGAGAAGTAGGGGTGGACTCCATTATTGTCCCATGGTTTTACTCTTCACATCGAAGAGGTTTCCACGTAAAAACTTTAGTGTTGTGTGGCTTGTTTATTTTCTTTGAATATTTCGTTGATTCTTGTCGTTTCTTGTTGATACTTATTGCTGGTATTCCGCATTTGCAACTTTGAGTTTTTAGGGCCTTGTGCTCAACAAGTGGTACCAGAGCGGTTAAGATCAGTTTCGGGGTTAATGTGGAGTCTGTTAGTAGCGGTTCCATGGTGAAGTTGACGTCAACCAATTATTCATATGGCGACCCATGATGGAGGATATGTTATTTTACAAAGATTTATATGATCCAATAGATATAAGCACGGCAGAGCTTGGTAGTTCTAAACCTGCCAAACAAGAGAAAATGGAAGATAAAGAATGGGAGAAGTTGAAGAAGAAGACTTTGGGGACTATTAGACAGTGGATTGATATAAGCATCTACAATCATGTTTCTAAAGAGTCCGACTCATTTGAGTTGTGGAAGAAACTAGAAGGTCTTTATGAGTGGAAGACCGCTCACAACAAGGCTTCATTGATTCGGAAGCTTGTTAACTTGAAGTTGAAAAGTGGGAAGTCAGTGGCTGAGCATCTGAGTGACTTTTAAGATGTTATCAACAAACCTACCACTATGAAGATTGTTCTTGATGATGAGTTGTAGGCTTTGTTCTTGTTGAGTTCTTTGCCCGATAGTTGGAAAACTCTTGTAGTGGCTATTAGTAACTCGGCTTCGGATGGTGTTCTTTCATTGAACATGATTAAAGAAAGTATGTTTAATGAAGAGTTGAGAAGAAAGGAGATGGGCGTTGAAAATTCACAGGCCTTTGTTGTTGAGAATAGAGGAAGAGACAAGAGTAGAGGTCCAAAGGGGCGTGGTAACTCCAGGGGCAAGTCCAAGTCTAGAGAGGGAAAAGAGACCAGAACATGCCATTATTGTGATAAGCCTGGTCATATTTAGAAGAATTGTTTCAAATGGAAGCGTGAACAAAAGAAGAAGTCGGATTCTCAATAACAGTGGTACTGCAGCAACCGTGGTGAAGACGGTTGAAGTTACCAATTTGCTTTGTACAGTTTGTAAGAGTCGTCAGGTTGATGATTCAGCTTCAGAGTGGCTTGTTGATACTGGAGCTTCTTATCATTGTGTTCCTCGGAAGGAATATTTTTTGAACTACAGAGATGGCGACTTTGGTAGCGTCAGAATGGAAAATGAGAGCTTAGCAAGGATTATTGGTATGGGTGATATTCGTGTGAAGACTAATGTTAGGTGCACGATGACATTGAAGAATGTGCGCCATATCCCTGATTTGCGCTTGAATTTATTAGCAGCAAGTGTTCTTGATCATGAAGGTTTTTGTCATACCTTCGATGATTGCAAATAGAAGTTGTCCAAGGGTTCAATGACAGTTGCTCGAGGCAAGTTGTGTTGATCATTGTATAAGACACACTTTAGAGTATGTCATGGTGATATATATGCAGTTGAAGAGAAGAATTCTCCCAACTTGTGGCATTAAAGATTGGGATATACGACGGATAAAGGGATAAAGCACCTGGCAAGTAAATCCCTCATTCCTATGGATAAATCTATTTCCATTGACCCTTGTGAGCATTGTTTGGTAGGAAAACAAAACAGGGCTTTATTTTCCGGAAAATCTATAAAGAAGGAAGGTAAATTGGAGTTAGTTCACTCTGATGTTTATGGTCCGTTAGATGTGGAGTCTATTGGTGGCAATATGTATTTTGTCACATTTATTGATGATGCAACTCATAAGGCTTGGGTCTGGTTGTTGAAGTAGAAAAGTCAAGTGTTTGAGACTTTTCAGAAGTTTCATGCCATGGTGGAAAGTTGAAATGTCTCCGATCAAACAATGGTGGTGAGTATACCTCTAATGCATTTAAGGTTTATTGCTCACAGCATGGCATTAGATATGTAAGGACAGTTTTGGGTACTCCATAACACATTGGTGTAGCTAAAAGGATGAATAGAACCATTATGGAGAGGGTGAGGTGTTTGCTAAGAATGTCTAATCTTCCTAATACATTCTGGGCTGAAGCTGGTAAACACAGTAACTTATTTAATTAATCACTCTCCATCTGTTCCTCTTGGTCTTGACATTCCAAAAAGGGCATGGAGGGGTAGCAATCCCACTTTTGCACATTTGAGAGTCTTTGGATGCAAGGCATTTATGCATGTGCCGAAAGAGGATCGATCAAAGCTTGATTCTAAGACTAAACCATGCGTTTTTGTTGGCTATGGTAATGAAGAGTATGGCTATAGATTCTATGATTTATAGAAGAAGGAAGTAGTGAGAAGCAGGGATGTAGTATTCTTTGAGCATGAGAGAGGTGCTGAGTTTCTGAGTAAAAGGTATAATTCTACCACAGAATCTTCTTTTGATACTACTGATGTTCCTCTTGTATCTAGTCCTTCTTGTGTTGAGCAGCCAACAGGTGAGAATGATTAAGCAAGATCTGACAATGTTGAGGAACAACCGATTGGTGTTGATGATAGACCAGAACTTGTTGATTGTGAGCACGGGATTTTGCAGTCCCTCTCGCGAGACGATGATGACGTGTACCCGATTTCAATACCTCAAAATAAAAGTTCTCTTCAGAATTTTTATTACCAAAATAATATTCCTTATGAATTTTATAATTGGTAGAATCCAGTTTGACGTAGCCGATAACGCGTTCGGTAGGAGCTTGAACCGATGATTTACACCCAAATAATAAATACCCTTTAAAATATTGTTAAAAGTCATAAAGATGCCTTTTTTCCACTATTAAGCCACTTTTCCCGACTTTTTAGGCTTTTTGACCCGTTGGTTGTCGGTATGCTGGAGAATGATGTCGCCACCGACATCATTCATGCCGTCGGCGGCATGAACCATACCGCCGGCGACATCATCATGTCGCCGGCGATATGGCACGAAAATGGGTCCTCCACAGACAGCCTGTCGGCCACTTTCGGCGGAATAAGTCAAAAAGGTCTCGAAAAATACCCCAATTTGCCTATAAAAGGCACCCAAAAACTACAATTGAAGGGGGAACTGAAATTATAGAGGGAAGGAGCTAAAATTAGGTAGTTAAGAGCTGAAATCGAGAGTAGATTTTAGTGAGATAAGAACTAGAAAAGGCAGGAAAAAGGATTCTAATCCATTTTTCCCGGTTTTTCTTCTTCGAACTCTCTGATTGTAAGCTTAAATCAGTGGGTCTTTGGGTTAAATCAACTGAATAGAATTTAGAGACCTAAAACCTTTAAATTAACAATCAAATTATCGTTGCAAGCTCCCCGGATGTGTTATTGTTCAGTTCACGAAGAGTTGGATTCACTACCCCGAGGTGAAAATCCTGAGTCTCATAGCTCTTTGGCTTTATTATCATTGTTTTGCACTATTCTTTGTTGATTTGCGTTTTAAGTTTTCGGTTATTTTAACTGCAAACCGCTGCTATTGCGAGAAATTGAAGTCGCCGGAGACATGTGATGTTGCCGACTGTATCACCCATGTCGAGAGAGACATCGCGGATACCGCCGTTAGCATCGCATTCCCCGGAGACCTCGTTTTCTCACGGAACCCCTTTTTTTATGGTGCTCAGAAAGCCCTGTGCCTGTCAGCATGCTGATGTCGCCCGTGACATAATCGATGTCGCCGGGCGGCATCATCCATGCCGCCAGCGACATCACCTATGTCATCGGCGGCATCAGATGCCCGACGGCGGCCTGGCTTTCTAGACAGCAGTATTGCCTTCGTTTGTTTCCCAATTAATTTATTTTCTGAAGCTAGGACCTATAGTGCAACGATGGAGGTTCAAAACCTCCTGAAAACAGACCCGCCCCGCGATGAGTGGTATATTCACTTGTAATCCGATTAAAGCAACGACCGAATCTAAAATTTGGATAAAAATGGAATTTCCCCGCAAACGCCATTCCAATCTCATTTTAGCCATCCAATCGGGCTTTATGAAATTATAAATAAAATATGCCATATTTGTGTCAACCATCCTCTGCAGGTAGATGTATATCGGATATTCGGGTATTTTATTTGTTACGTAGAAAATGTACAGGACTTGAGAATCTTGTAATAATTCTATTTTTCGCACTTACTTTTCTTTTACGTTTGTAAATATTTTATTTATCGCTTCAATTGCTTGATAAATGCGAAAACCACAAAATAACTGAAAATACAAACAAATAGGGTAGATTAAACCGATTAAGAAAGAATGAAGTATCCTAACTTAGCCTAATAAAAAGTAGATAACATCATCCGAACTCGGAATCTCTACTTAAGGTATGGTCCAACCACCCGGGGGGAAAATCGTACCGAAAATTTCCCGGTTGAGCTGAACCGGGTGGCGACTCTATTCTAAGTACGGGGTTTCGATCTCGTATCTTTTAAGCATTACAATATGCAAAATCATTTTCTTTTCAACCACATCATACTCGTCTCCCCGACGCATAAAAAGCGGGCCCGCCCGATAGGGTCCGGCCCCGCGCCGCAGCCGCGCAAACAGCCGTCCGCTCACAGTGGCGACTCTGCTGGGGAATTTCTTTAAACTTGAACCTTCTTTCATAGTTTAAAAGATTTTGATGATGTATTGAAATCATTGGCCAAATCAAAACTTCATTCTTTTCTTATGACGTCTTGTTCTCACGCGTGTAGATAGTTCGGTAATTTTAGGTACCCTATTTTACCCGAGAAGCTCACAAAGTATCACTCATGCCCTATTGGAATTGAGGATGCCTAGTGGGTGGATCACTCGTTTTAACCAACACGTAAACTCCTATGACCACGCCCATTCGGGTAGTGATTGAGTAAACGTGGAATCAAGGTAAACGGGAACCTTCTACATCAACAACCCTATACCAAAGCCGCGTTAGGAGCCTTAGCACATCATTTCCCCTTAGGATTACCCAAAATAAATAAAATAATTAGGACGCGCTACTTTCGCCATTACCGGTGAAGCAGCCAAACTCCATCCTACCAAAGAGGTGTTACTCGGGAGTCAAAAGGTTGGAACAGGGTCGATTCGCATGCTAAGTGCTCTATGATCATACACCCCCATGCATCGGCTTTAAGAGCCGAAAATAAATCAACTTACCCTTATCACTTCCACCCGAGGAAGAGGTTTAGCGACATTTGTGGGACTTCTCTTGTACCTCCGTCGCGTCACCACATATCGCTATGTATGACGTGAAGTACACACGTCTCATATATGCTGGAGGGATAAGCCATCACATCATCTCTAACCACATCTACGTGCAGCCATGCGCACTACACGTCACTCCCAGGGCATAGAAAGGCATACATACATACCATTTATACCATTTACAACCCATTCATGGTCTGATCCGCGACTCGTGATTCTAAGCAGCCTTCCTCTTGAACCGAGACCTTCACAACCAACCATGTCTCTTCCCCATGATGACAACCATACCTCATCCAGAGGACAAGCTAGCCTTCCCTCCACCGTAGGGGCAACAGCTCACCCGCCGTCTCTTGGATCGGAAATCACCGCTGCTATCATTCAGTTTCTGAACTCCGATCAGTATAGAAACATCATTCAGGAGATAGTGTATGTATCCGTCAAGAAGGTCCTAGAAAGACAGGACTTCGACCAGGTCATGCGATCTCCGGGCATGACACCTGATGGCGATACACTCTGGCAGTCACCGCCAACCGCTTACCCTGGAGAAAGAGAAGGAGCCTAGAATTCGATTCTTCCACCATTCTCTAACACCTTACCACCAACTTTGGTCACCCCATCACAATTTAAAATCCCCGCTGCCCCGATGCTTCCTCAATACGACCAAGTCATGCAACACATCGTTGAAGACTTCTCACGTCAGTTGATGACAGCAGACTGCTATCAGGGAAGGGTCCAATCAGAGAAAGACCAGTTCTTTCGTAACACTGAATCACCCACACCCCCACCTCAAATCATGGTGGACCAAGAGACCTATCAGAAGTCGGCACCAGTTGCCATTATTCGGCCAAACAATGGTCCTAAGTGTAGAACCAATCCGTGGAAACTGCCACTTAACGTAATCTTCACCGGGTTAAAGGAAGCTGGGATCCTTAAACCTCTTCATGAATTCAATCCCCCCATGAGAGAAGAAGGAAAAGGCTTTTGCAGATATCACATGTTGTCGGGTCATAACACTAACCAATGCAAAGCTTTGGTTCGTACCATCCAACGACTAGTGGATGAAAAGAAGATTACCGACCCTGAAAGGGCATTCTACCCTGTACCAGAGTCTGGCAATCGGACACGGATGATTAATCCCGGCTTTTCCAAACAACGGAAAGCTCCTCAAGATCTCATCAAGGCCATCTACTCAAATGGTGGGGGAAAATCGCGCTCTGACGGTGAGGACGAAGAATCCCGACTTGCAATCCTTGGAGTTCAGACCTTTTAGCTCCATGAGCCACTTCTATTTTTCTTACTTATGATTGTGTCTGTACCCTTTGATCAGCGTCTCCATATGAGCATACGTACGACGCTTTCAGTGTGTAAGATATTTTTTATTAAATGGAATTTAATTGAGTACATTATGTGGTAATCAAATCCAATAATTAAAACCCTGTCAAACACATGAGGGATAATAAAGTGCTTAAAGACCATGATAATGCTTTTGCTCAATAATCGGATTGTTGAAATGCTATGGGTCCCTTCTAGAATTGACTCAACGGCCCTACATCGGTACACCTTCAAGCCACCAAAGAAGTATCAATCGGTCCCCCAAAATAGAGAATCAAGGCTTACACCCAACGGAGCCCGACCTCCATCAAATAAACATCGTAGCCAAAATCTCATACCAACATCACCACCAAGAACACGACCAAATTTGAGGAGAAACACAACACCTCTTCACCCGGTACAAATCGACCCCATCGAACCCTTCGGCTAACAAAGGTCAGGGGGCAACCACTTCCAAAGACACCAAGTCTAAAGGCAAACACCTTCATCCCACAAGCCACGAAGACAATTGTGCAACAAATGTCACAATCGGCTTACCAAATGAACCAATAAGGCAAACAACCACTACAAAGGCACCAAACAAAAGGTCCTTAAGCCGAACATCACTTGTTCACAACCCATCACCACTAATACAGAATACGAATTTAGGCCTAAACAAGAAGGGCTCTACAAAACACGAATTGAAAGAGCAATCAGAATAGCGTTCAGGACAACAATCAAACCAATCAATGAAGCTTTGGAGTAAGCACCAAAAACTCCCGCAAACTAAACGGCTTGCAACAAGGTCAGCCAAAAGCTCCCGTCGTAACTTTGAAGGTCAGAATGAACTGGGTGATCCAGGCAAAAATCGAACGGGCACCAAGGAACTTGGAGAATCTGCAAAAGCACAACTATGCGCACAATAGCAAATCAGATATCCTATGCCCTTTCCAAGAGTCATAGACCCAGCACTGAAAAGTTTGAGACCTTCCGGTACTAAGGTTAAGTTCAGATCAGATTGAAGAGACCATCGTATGATCGGAAATGGCACCAAATAAGCGAGGCTGTTAGAGTCATGAGCGTAGACAAGAAGCGAGTTCATCGATCTAGTCGACCAAGACAAGCTTAAGCATTATCAGGTCTAAACAAAAGAAATAAATCAGAAAAAGCGGCACACTAAAAAAAATATATATACAATAATCGCCCGCCTGTCGGTCTTCTATTGACTGGGCAAAAATTAGGGTTACACCCGACGGTCGGTACCCTGCAAACCGGCTGTACAAAAATTAGGGGATAAGTCAATAACGTCTGTTGAACTGAAAACCCGAAAAGGGCGGTTCAGACAAAAATTAAGGCAGGAGAGAAAAACAATAAGATGTTAACTTGAAAACCTGTAAAGGCTGGTTAACACCAGGGGTCCCATTAATGAAAATGATTGCCAACATCTTGTACTCAAATTAAATTCACTCGATAAAAGGGTCTTTCATATTGGAACATTTGTGCTTGTGATTATGTGAATGCCTGGCAATCGAAGGATGAAAACATCACAAGTAAGCTTAATCGAAGACACTACGCGCTCAAAGGTCGGAATAAATCTGTTAGGGCGAAAACCCGAAAGGATAGTCCATGCAAACCATGGGGTCAAATTGGGGCCCAAAATCTATGTTCCCCAGGCTCTGCAGAAAACCCCACAGCTTTTGGTTATGGGTTGCCATGACGGAAACGGACGGAATGGTCCAAAAAAGGTTGCTAGAAGATTGAAGCCGCCGGCGATGAGAGTGATACCGTCGGCGATATCATGATACCGCCTGCGATGTAATTAATGTCGCCGGCGATATAGGATTGATTTGGGCGACTTGGATGATGCCGCCGGTGACATGGAGTAACTTTCTAGGCGACATCAGAAGCATTTCTGCCATTTCAGACCTGTACAAAAACTGTAAACAATCCTATGCTACATTTCCAAGGACTTGTCAAACAGCAATTCATATTCAAAATAAAAGCCCGAAGGCGCAAATTGCTCAAATTGTACCAAATCATCATGACAAAATCAAATTATCGAAACCCCAATGTATCAGAGGTACAAACAAGAACTCAAGGCAAAAAAAAACGAAAAGTAAAGTTAAGCATGCCCGCCACTACCGGCTGGACGGGATGAAACGTCATCGGGACTTGCGAACTAATCATCAACATCGTCTGCCTCTTTTCCCTCCGTCATGGGAACACTACTAGACTCCTCAGCCGCGGTAAATGCACGTCGGCCGGCAGACTTCTTGACCCCCCTACGACTGGTACCCCCAGGGTGCGCACGGTCCAGATTCAGTTTACTTCTCTGTTCTTGAGCGGTGGCCGCCAGCTGTCCCTCGAGATCGCTCACGCGGCGCTGTAAAGCTGCAGTCTCCTCCTCATACCGTCGCCGGGCTGCATCAGCATCAGACAAAGAAAGGGCTAAAAAATCCTGCAAACCGGAGAAAATATCAGCCTTGCATATCATGCATAACATCCATACATATATCCCATCTTAACATGTGCATAAAATACCTGAACAAGAAGCGATTGCCCAATGAGGGTATCCCGGAGAACAAAATTGTTCTCCGTAAGCTGCTCCACATGACTCCGCGCCACCTAGAAAATCCAAAAAGCATATCCTTATACACCCACTTCTAAGACTTAATAAGAAAATAATTATTAGGTCTTACGTAGGTAGTATCTTCAGGCATGAAAATCGGGGCTTGCCGGCTCGAGCCAACATTCCTATGAGTGAATTCGCCTCGGGAGTTCATCAACAGGAAGGTGGTTTCCAACGGATTAACCAATCTCCCCTCCACGAAGTTTATGCCCTCCGGCGCACCATAATGTCGGGTCCCACTTTGGTTATCACGGCCCCTCTTTCTCGCGGGTTCCTGTAGAACGTAAAAGTCACACGTCAACAACGTCCCTAAATGACTTTAAAATCATACACACAAACACAATCATACCCCGAAAGAACGTTGCTCCCCTTGGGACATCGGCACGCTCCCGCCAGCTACACCTGCACCTACCTCATCCTCCCCCTCAGGGTCGACCGCAACGTCCCCTTCCAGCGCTTCATCTTCATCATCATCCTCATCATCATCCTCCACAACGCCTCCGAGGCGCCTCTTTTCGTCCTCCAATCGTTGCTCGTTATGATACTCAATTGTATCGTTGCCATGGATACGAGGACACACGGGGAGTAGACGCTGAAAAAGCCGCTCATAGAGGCCAGGAACGCTAGGGATCACTCGGCCGTTCCCTTCAATATAATCGGCTTTGTCAGCCTCGGCAGAAATCACCAAATGAGGCCACCACAAGCCCCGCGGAGGATCGGCAGGCACCGGTCTAGCAGCAACCGGAAGGGACCTCCAACCCCGGACGCGCTCGCCCAGATACCACTGCTGGGACAGGGGGCACTCAATCACAAACCGGCGGTCATCCACCTCTCTCCGAACCCGTGCAACCTCAGCCAAGTTCTCCACCCCATCGAACGGGTCCAAGACGAGCTACACCAAAACAACCAACATAAGCCCATAAAAAAAAAAAAAATTCGCGTACCGAACTCAATCGTGTGCTTCTAAGGACCTCCCTATACAGCGTAGGATACTTGGCCTTCCCACCGATGCACCCGCACCAGCGGGCAAGAAAATGAGAGTCCGGTGGCACAACCGTCTTAAACTCCATCGGCGGAAGGATCTGATGCTCGAATGCCCAAGCCTGCACAAATAACGACCGATCAATTCAAAGGACGTCATAAGAACACATGTTATCAAGGGAAATATTTCAAAAAAAAAAAAAATCTATACCTGGAGTAGCAGATGGCAAAGGCGAAGGGCTTTTTCATTCTTCCGGGCTCCCACGTCCAGCCCGTGGTATAATTGGGCCAAGATGGCCCTCGGCCAATTCTTCCTCCTGATTCCCGACACATCTTCCACCGCGGTTATAAGTATGTAGTTGATCTTACTCCCCGAGATTGGGAAGAACAGCACCGTGAGTAGTGAGATCACAAAGGAACGGACACATGCCTCCCTTTCCTCCTCAGGCACCACATCCACCTGGGTCCAATAACGGTACAACTCACCATAGGACAGCCGCCCAGAAATGGGCTTCAGTCCGAACAACTCCTTTACCCGCCTCACCACGGGCCTTTCAACATGGTACTTGTCCATGTAGACGTCAAAATGGATAACCTCATCCGTCCAAGGAAGGCCGGTCATGACTACCACATCAGAAGGGGTAATTGTAACTTCCCCAAAGGGGAGATGGAAGGTGTGGGTAGTCTCGGACCACCTTTCAGTCAAGGCCATTACTGAAGAATGAGGTAGCTTAGGCATCAACATAGGCATGATTCGAGCCAAATCCCCAAACCCTATCTCGTTAATCGCGAGCGCAAGCTCAGGATCATTCTCTGAAATATGATGCCACCACTCACCGATGGTGCCAATCCCTCCTGTGTAAGTCAGTTCGTATGGCTGCAAAATCGAAAGCAAAACGGATCAATTCTGTGCATTTCTGTCAAAAAGGCTGCTGATGTCGCCTCTATTAGAAGCGATATCGCCGGCGGCATCAGCCATACCACCAGCGGCATGGTTCATGTCGCCGGCGGCGTCGCTTTAAACAAAAGCGACATCAGTTTCAACAGAAGCGACATCAGATTCCTATAAAGCCTTTGGCAAAGGCTGATGTCCCCAGCAACAACATTGATGTCGCCAGCGGCATCATTCATGCCGCCAGCGGCATCACTCTACGCGGGCAGAACCTGTTTTCTCGCTAAATCGCACCCATCGTGCCAAAAATCACAATCAATCAAACAACAAGGCAAAAACCGATCCTAAAGCATGCAATATGACTGAGATATTCCACATTTTAAACCCCTATAATAGCATGTTTTCAAATCTAAAGCAAAATCAAATCGAATTCAAAAAGAAGTAATTCAGGTTTTTGTGGGATTACCTGGATATAACAGAGATGTTTCTCCTTCTCCGGAGTCAGATTGGTGATAGGAGAGTTAATGTCATAGCCATACATTTTGGCCGTCTCCTTGAGGCCGTATGCAGTGGGAACAGAAAGGATTTTCAAACCCTCGACGGAAGAATCGGGCAGGCTCTCCCTAGCCTTGGATTTGCCCCTGAAAGCATTACTAATCCTCTTTATGATTTGAAAAAGCAAAGATAGAAATCAAAGAGCTTTGGGAGAGAAGAGAAAGGGATACGGTTTTGAGAGAGAATGGGGAAGAAAAGAGTTCCAATCTCTTTTTAAACTGCCGCGCGGGATTCGAGGAGTTTTAATTAATCTGAAACTGTCCCTCCATGCCGCCGGCGACATCATCCCATACCGCCGGCGACTTCACTTAGGCCGCCGGCGACATCGCCTCATTTAGTTCAAATTTTGAAATTATCTGACCAGTCAAAGCTGCCACGTGACATCCATACCACCGGCGACATCATCCCATACCGCCGGCGACTTCACTTAGGCCGCTGGCGACATCAACTCATGCCGCCGGCAATATTGCCCCTCCAAACTAGATTTTCAAAACAAGCCCGACCGAGGGCAATCTCTTCAAAACGAGCCCAACCGAAGGGCGATCTCATCAAGACGATCCCGACTGAAGGGCGATCTCATCAAAACGAGCCTAACAGAAGGGCGATCACTTCAAAATGAAAGCCCAACCGAAGGGCGATCACTTCAAAATGAAAGCCCAATCGAAGGGCGATCACTTCAGAATGAAAGCCCAACCGAAGGGCGATCACTTCAGAACGAAAGCCCAACCGAAGGGCGATCTCTTCAGAACGAAAGCCTAACCGAAGGGCGATCTCTTCAGAATGAAAGCCCAACCGAAGGGCGATCTCTTCAGAACGAAAGCCCAACCGAAGGGCAATCTCTTCAGAATGAAAGCCCAACCGAAGGGCAATCTCTTCAGAACGAAAGCCTAACCGGAGAGATCTCTTCAACGAAAGCCCAACCGAAGGGTAATCATTTTAGAACGAAAGCCCAACCGAAGGGCAATCTCAACAGAACAAGCCCAACCGAAGGGCGATCACAACAGAACAAGCCCGACCGAAGGGCGATCTCTTCAAACAAGCCCAACCGAAGGGCGCTCTCTTTAAAATGAAAGCCCAACCGAAGGGCAATCTCCTCAGAATGAAAGCCCAACCGAAGGGCAATCTCTTCAGAACGAAAGCCCAACCGAAGGGCGATCTCTTCAAAGTGAAAGTCCGACCAAAGGACAATCACTGTACCAAACAAAACCCCAACCGGAGAGATCTCTTCAACGAAAGCCCAACCGAAGGGTAATCATTTTAGAACGAAAGCCCAACCGAAGGGCAATCTCAACAGAACAAGCCCAACCGAAGGGCAATCTCAACAGAACAAGCCCAACCGAAGGGCGATCACAATAGAACAAGCCCGACCGAAGGGCGATCTCTTCAAACGAGCCCAACCGAAGGGCGATCTCTTTAAAATGAAAGCCCAACCGAAGGGCAATCTCCTCAGAACGAAAGCCCAACCGAAGGGCAATCTCTTCAGAACGAAAGCCCAACCGAAGGGCGATCTCTTTAAAGTGAAACGTCCGACCAAAGGATAATCACTATATGAAGTGACAAGCCCGACCGAAGGGCAAACTCCCCACAAACTGTAATCCGATCGAGGGACATATAAATGACAAAGCGTATGCCCGACCAAGGGGCAAACAATCAACATACTGAAAGTCCGACCAAAGGACAATCATTGTACCAAAATACAAAAGCCCAACTGAAGGGCGATCTCATCAAAATGAGCCCAACCGAAGGGCGGTCTCTTCAAAGCACGAGCCCAACCGAAGGGCAATCTCTTCAAAGTGAAAGTCCGACCAAAGGACAATCATTGTACCAAAATACAAAAGCCCAAGGGCGATCTCATCAAAATGAGCCCAACCGAAGGGCAATCTCTTCAAAACGAGCCCAACCGAAGGGCGATCTCTTCAAAGTGAAAGTCCGACCAAAGGATAATCACTATGCTAAAATACAAAAGCCCAATCGAAGGGCGACCTCTTCAAATGAGCCCGACCGAAGGGTAACCTCTTCGAAGTGAAAGTCCGACCAAAGGACAATCACTATACCAAAATACAAAAGCCCAACCGAAGGGCGATCTCATCAAAACGAAAGCCCAACCGAAGGGCAAACCTCTTTATTCAAAGCAGAAGCCCGACCGAGGGGCAAACCTCTTTATTCAAAGCAGAAGCCCGACCAAGGGGCAAACTTCTCTACGAAGCACAAGTCCGACCAAGGGACAAATTCTCTACGAAGCACAAGTCCGACCAAGGGATAAATTCTCTACGAAGCACAAGTCCGACCAAGGGATAAATTCTCTACGAAGCACAAGTCCGACCAAGGGACAAATTCTCTAACGAAGCACAAGTCCGACCAAGGGACAAATTCTCTACGAAGCACAAGTCCGACCAAGGGACAAATTCTCTACGAAGCACAAGTCCGACCAAGGGACAAATTCTCTACGAAGCACAAGTCCGACCAAGGGACAAATTCTCTACGAAGCACAAGTCCGACCAAGGGATGAACAGTCGACAAAGCGTAAGTCCGACCAAGGGACGAACAGTCGACAAAGCGTAAGTCCGACCAAGGGACGAACAA
This sequence comes from Euphorbia pulcherrima, assembly GCA_947683365.1. Taxonomy (NCBI): domain Eukaryota; kingdom Viridiplantae; phylum Streptophyta; class Magnoliopsida; order Malpighiales; family Euphorbiaceae; genus Euphorbia; species Euphorbia pulcherrima. The sequence continues at coordinate 73,975,037 of CANTUS010000001.1, read as the reverse complement.
ATGACAAAGCGTAAGTCCGACCAAGGGATGAACAGTCGACAAAGCGTAAGTCCGACCAAGGGACGAACAGTCGACAAAGCGCAAGTCCGACCAAGGGACGAACAGTCGACAAAGCGTAAGTCCGACCAAGGGACGAACAGTCGACAAAGCGTAAGTCCGACCAAGGGACGAACAGTCGACAAAGCGTAAGTCCGACCAAGGGATGAACAGTCGACAAAGCGTAAGTCCGACCAAGGGACGAACAGTCGACAAAGCGTAAGTCCGACCAAGGGACGAGCAGTCGACAAAGCATAAGTCCGACTAAGGGACGAACAGTCGACAAAGCATAAGTCTGACCAAGGGACGAGCAGTCGACAAAGCGTAAGTCCGACCAAGGGACAAACGATCAACACAGTATAGGTCCGACCAAGGGACAAACGATCAATACAGCATAGGTCCGACCAAGGGACGAATAGTCGACAGAGCATAAGTCCGACCAAGGGGCAAACAATCGCAGAGCATAAGTCCGACCAAGGGACAAACCATCGACAGAGCATAAGTCCGACCAAGGGGCAAACAATCGCAGAGCATAAGTCCCACCAAGGGACAAACCATCGACAGAGCATAAGTCCGACCAAGGGACAAATCAGTCATCCTTCAGGTATCATTCCTATCCCTTGCTCTTTCGTATGATCATACTGACCTGTGGCAGTGGTGATCCCCCAAGGGGCAGCCTGTGAGCATGGGATTTTGCAGTCCCTCTCGCGAGACGATGATGACGTGTACCCGATTTCAATACCTCAAAATAAAAGTTCTCTTCAGAATTTTTATTACCAAAATAATATTCTTTGTGAATTTTATAATTGGTAGAATCCAGTTCGACGTAGCCGATAACGCGTTCGGTAGGAGCTTGAATCGATGATTTACACCCAAATAATAAATACCCTTTAAAATATTGTTAAGAGTCATAAAGATACCTTTTTTCCACTATTAAGCCACTTTTCCCGACTTTTTAGGCTTTTTGACCCGTTGGTTGTCGGTATGCTGGAGAATGATGTCGCCACCGACATCATTCATGCCGTCGGCGGCATCACGATACCGCCGGCGACATCATCATGTCGCCGGCGATATAGCACGAAAATGGGTCCTCCACAGACAGCCTGTCGGCCACTTTCGGCGGAATAAGTCAAAAAGGTCTTAAAAAATACCCCAATTTGCCTATAAAAGGCACCCAAAAACTGCAATTGAAGGGGGAACTGAAATTATAGAGGGAATGAGCTAAAATTAGGCAATTAAGAGCTGAAATCGAGAGTAGATTTTAGTGAGATAAGAACTAGAAAAGGCAGGAAAAAGGATTCTAATCCATTTTTCCCGGTTTTTCTTCTTCGAACTCTCTGATTGTGAGCTTAAATCAGTGGGTCTTTGGGTTAAATCAACTGAATAGAATTTAGAGACCTAAAACCTTTAAATTAACAATCAAATTATCGTTGCAAGCTCCCCGGAGGTGTTATTGTTCAGTTCACGAAGAGTTGGATTCACTACCCCGAGGTGAAAATCCTGAGTCTCATAGCTCTTTGGCTTTATTATCATTGTTTTGCACTATTCTTTGTTGATTTGCGTTTTAAGTTTACGGTTATTTTAACTGCAAACCGCTGCTGTTGCGAGAAATTGAAGTCCCCGGAGACATGTGATGTTGCCGACTGTATCACCCATGTCGAGAGAGACATCGCGGATACCGCCGTTAGCATCGCATTCCCCGGAGACCTCGTTTTCTCATGGAACCCCTTTTTTTATGGTGCTCAAAAAGCCCTGTGCCTGTCAGCATGCTGATGTCGCCTGTGACATAATCGATGTAGCCGGGCGGCATCATCCATGCCGCCAGCGACATCACCTATGTCATCGGCGGCATCAGATGCCCGACGGCGGCATGGCTTTCTAGACAGCAGTATTGCCTTCGTTTGTTTCCCAATTAATTTATTTTCTGAAGCTAGGACCTATAGTACAATGATGGAGGTTCAAAACCTCCTGAAAACAGACCCGCCCCGCGATGAGTGGTATATTCACTTGTAATCCGATTAAAGCAACGACCGAATCTAAAATTTGGATAAAAATGGAATTTCCCCGCAAACGCCATTCCAATCTCGTTTTAGCCATCCAATCGGGCTTTATGAAATTATAAATAAAATATGCCATATTTGTGTCAACCATCCTCTGCAGGTAGATGTATATCGGATATTCGGGTATTTTATTTGTTACGTAGAAAATGTACAGGACTTGAGAATCTTGTAATAATTCTATTTTTCGCACTTACTTTTCTTTTACGTTTGTAAATATTTTATTTATCGCTTCAATTGCTTGATAAATGCGAAAACCATAAAATAACTGAAAATACAAATAAATAGGGTAGATTAAACCGATTAAGAAAGAATGAAGTATCCTAACTTGGCCTAATGAAAAGTAGATAACATCATCCGAACTCGGAATCTCTACTTAAGGTATGGTCCAACCACCCGGTGGGAAAATCGTACCGAAAATTTCCCGGTTAAGCTGAACCGGGTGGCGACTCTATTCTAAGTACGGGGTTTCGATCTCGTATCTTTTAAGCATTACAATATGCAAAATCATTTTCTTTTTAACCACATCATACTCGTCTCCCCGACGCACAAAAAGCGGGCCCGCCTGACAGGGTCCGGCCCCGCGCCGCAGCCGCGCAAACAGCCGTCCGCTCACATTGATGCTGATACGCATGATGATGAGAATGTTCAGTTTTATGATGCTCAAGATGAAGAGGTTCATGAGTGGGGGAAGCCATCAGCCCCACAGGCTGAACAAGCACAAGTTTGAAGATCATCTAGAGAAAGAAGGCCATCTACAAGATATCCAAGCTCAGAATTCATTCTTGTCAAAGAAGATGGAGAACCTGAAAGCTTTCAGGAAGCATTATCCAGTGAAGATAAAGGGTCTTAGTTGAATGCTATGAAAGAAGAGATGGATTCTTTGAGGAAGAATGAGACTTACGAGTTGGTGAAGCGTCCAAAAGATAAGAAAGTCTTGAAAAATAGGTGGATTTTCTAGAACAAGAAAAATGCCGATCAGAGTGTGAAGCGGAAAGCTAGATTGGTGGTCAAGGGATGCAATCAGAAAAAGGGGATTGATTTTGATGAGATTTTCTCCCTAGTTGTGAAGATGACTTCTATCAGAACCGTTTTGGGTTTAGCTGCGAGTCTTGACTTAGAGTTGGAGCAGCTTGATGTGAAAACAGCTTTCTTGCATGGTGATTTGCAAGAGGATATCTACATGGAGCAACTAGAAGGATTTGAGGAAAAGGGAAAGGAAAAGTTTATTTGTAAACTAAAGAAGAGTCTTTATGGGCTGAAGAATGCACCAAGGCAGTGGTATCAAAAGTTTGATTCTTTCATGACAACCAATGGTTATAAGAGGATGTCGGTCGATCCATGTGTGTATTTCAGATAGTTCCCAAATGATAAATTCATCATTCTTCTGTTGTATGTTGATGATATGTTAATTGTTGGATTGGGATGCAGATATGATTTATGATTTGAAGAAGAGTTTGCCATAATCATTTGCAATGAAAGATTTGGGTCTAGCTAAGCAGATTTTGGGTATGGAGATTGTTCATGATAAAAAGGCTGGCAAGTTGTGGCTGTCACAAGAAAAGTATATTAAACGGGTGCTTGAAAGGTTCAATATGAAAGATGCCAAGCCAGTTAGTCAACCATTAGCCGCTCATTTCAGGTTGAGCAAAAGAACTTGTCCGAAAATGCAGGAGGAGAAAGAAAGGATATTGTCTATTCCTTATTCCTCTGCTATTGGTTCTTTTGATGTGTGCTATGGTTTGTACTAGGCCAGATATTGTCCAAGCTGTTGGATTTGTCAGTCAATTTTTGTCCAATCAGGGTAAAGTTCATTGGAAAGCAATGAAGTAGATATTCAGATACTTGCGTGGTACCTCAAAGCTTAGTTTGTGTTTTGGAGGTAGAAAACCGATTCTTGAAGGGTATACAGATGCTGACATGGATGGTGATTTGGATGGAAGAATGTCTACCTCAGGGTTTGTGTTTACATTTGCAGGGGGAGCTATTTCCTGGCAGTCTAAACTTTAAAAATGTGTAGCATTATCTACTATAGAAGCAGAGTATGTAGCAGCTGTGGAAGCATGTAAAGAGCTGATTTGGCTAAAGAGTTTCCTTTAGGAGCTGAGTTTAAAGCAAAGCGAGTATGTAGTATTATGTGATAGTCAAAGTGCTATGGATCTGAGCACGAATACCATGTATCATTCTCGAACAAAGCACATTGACGTTAGATATCATTAGCTGCGGGATGTATCGAGGAGAAAGAGTTGGTATTGAGGAAAGTCCACACCGATAAGAATGGAGCGGACATGTTGACAAAGATTATTCCCGGAAGCAAGTTGGAGCTTTATTGCAAGCACCCCCAGATGTCATTTCGATGATGTTGATGTTTCCCTATCTTCCCCGACTTAGGCTCGAGGGGGAGACTGTTGGGGTTCTAGCCCAAATTGGTGCAAATTAAAGTCTTGACCTAAAAGCCTAAGATGTGGAGGCATATTTAAGCTTCTTTTTTTACAAGTGCAAGGGTTTTTTATGAGAGAGAGTGCGGCCATTTTTGGAGAGAGAAAGGAAGAGAGGGAGAGCAAAATTTCCAGCTTTTTTCTATTCCGACCAGCTGTATTCCATCGCCGATCACCTTGAAATTTGCAACAATGTTCCTGACATCCAACTCTTTCTTTTGAACGTTGGGTTTGTTAATCGGACCATTGGATCAGATTTCTTTACGGGCAGAATATGACTTGAGGTTTTATGTATTTTCCTCATTTTATTTGGCTTCTTCTTGTATTGTGGTGTTGTTGGTGGGTTGCAAACTCTTGTAAGACATTGTTGAGTTCTTTTCCCTTAACTTATCAATAAGAGAAGTAGGGGTGGACTCTGTTATCAGTCCTGTGGTTTTACTCTTCACATCGGAGAGGTTTCCATGAAAAAACTTTAATGTTGTGTGGCTTGTTTATTTTCTTTACATATTTGGTTGATTCTTGTCATTTCTTGTTGATACTTATTGTTGCTATTCCGCATTTGCAACTTTGAGTTTTTGGGCCTTGTGCTCAATAAGTGGTACCAGAGCGGTTAAGATCAGTTTTAGGGTTAATATGGAGTCTGTTAGTAGTGGTTCTATGGTGAAGTTGACGTCAACCAATTATTCATATGACAACCCGTGATGGAGGATATGTTATTTACAAAGATTTATATGATCCAATAGATATAAGCGCGACAGAGCTTGGTAGTTCTAAACCGGCCAAACCTGAGAAAATGGAAGATAAAGAATGGGTGAAAGTTGAAGAGGAAGACTTTGGGGACTATTAGACAGTGGATTGATATAAGCATCTGCAATCATATTTTTAAAGAGTCCAGCCCATTTGAGTTGTGGAAGAAACTAGATGGTCTTTATGAGTGGAAGACCGCTCACAACAAGGCTTCATTGATTCGGAAGCTTATTAACTTGAAGTTGAAAAGTGGGAAGTCAGTGGCTGAGCATCTGAGTGACTTTCAAGGTGTTATCAACAAACTTACCACTATAAAGATTGTTCTTAATGATGAGTTGCAGGCTTTGTTCTTATTGAGTTCTTTGTCCGATAGTTGGGAAACTCTTGTGGTGGCTATTAGTAACTCGGCTCAGGATGGTGTTCTTTCATTGAACGTGATTAAAGAAAGTATATTTAATGATGAGTTAAGAAGAAAGGAGATGGGAGTTGAAAATTCATAGGCCTTTGTTGTTGAGAATAGAGGAAGAGACAAGAGTAGAGGTCCAAAGGGGCGTGGTAACTCAAGGGCCAGGTCTAAGTCTAGAGAGGGAAAGGAGACCAGAACATGCCATTATTGTGATAAGCCTGGTCATATCAAGAAGAATTGTTTTAAATGGAAGCGTGAACAAAAGAAGAAACTGGATTCCTAATTAGGGGGAGATGACAGTGGTACTGCAGCAAGCTGAGTGAAGACTGTTGAAGATACCAGTTTGCTTTGTGTAGTTTGTGAGTGTCGTCAGGTTGATGATTCAGCTTCAGAGTGACTTGTTGATACTAGAGCTTCTTATCATTGTGTTCCTCAGAAGGAATATTTTTTGAACTACAGAGCTGGCAACTTTAGTAGTGTCAGAATGGGAAATGAGAGCTCAGCAAGGATTATTGGTATGGGTGACATCCGTGTGAAGACTGATGTTGGGTGCACGATGACATTGAAGAATGTGCGCCATATTCCTGATTTGAGCTTGAATTTATTAGCAGCAAGTGTTCTTGATCATGAAGGTTTCAGTCATACCTTTGGTGCTGCCAAATAGAAGTTGTCCAAGGGTTCAATGACAGTTGCTCGAGGCAAGTTGTGTTGCTCGTTGTATAAGACATACTTTAGAGTGTGTTATGGTGATATATTGGAGTTAAAGAGAAGAATTCTCCCAACTTGTGGCATCAAAGATTGGGACATATAACGGATAAAGGGATAAAGCACCTGGCAAGTAAATCCCTTATTCCTGTGGATAAATCTATTTCCATTGACTCTTGTGAGCATTATTTGGTAGGAAAACAAAACAGCTCTTCATTTGCCAGAAAATATACAAAGAAGGAAGGTAAATTGGAGTTGGTTCACTCTGATGTTTGTGGTCCATTAGATGTGGAGTCTATTGGGGGCAATATGTATTTTGTCACATTTATTGATGATGCAACTCGTAAGACTGGGGTCTACTTGTTGAAGCAGAAAAGTCAAGTGTTTGAGACTTTTTAGAAGTTTCGTGCCATGGTGGAAAGAGAGACTGGTGGAAAGTTGAAATGTCTCCGATCAGACAATGGTGGTGAGTATACCTCTAAAGCATTAAGGTTTATTGGTAACAACATGTCATTAGACATGTGAGGACAGTTCCAGGTACTCCATAACACATTGGTGAGCTAAAAGGATGAATAGAACCATTATGGAGAGGGTGAGGTGTTTGCTAAGAATGTCTAATCTTCCTAATACATTTTGGGCTAAAGCAGTAAACACAGTGACTTATTTAATTAATCGCTCTCCATCTGTTCCTCATGGTTTTGACATTCCAGAAAGGGCATAGAGGGGTAGCAATCCCACTTATGCACAATTGAGAGTCTTTAGATGCAAGGCATTTATGCATGCGCCGAAAGAGGAGCGATCAAAGCTCGATTCCAAGACTAAACCATGCATTTTTGTTGGCTATGGTAATGAAGAGTATGGCTATAGAGTCTATGATTTAGAGTAGAAGGAAGTAGTGAGAAGCAAGGATGTAGTATTCTTTGAGCACGAGAGAGGTGATGAGTTTCTGAGTAAAAGGTATAATTCTATGACAGAATCTTCTTTTGATACTACTGATGTTCCTCTTGTGTCTAGTCCTTCTTGTGTTGAGCAGCCAACAGGTGAGAATGTTTAAGCAAGATCTGACAATGTTGAGGAACAACCGATTGGTGTTGATGATACACCAGAACTTGTTGATGCTGATACGCATGATGATGAGAATGTTCAATTTTATGATGCTCAAGATGAAGAGGTTAATGAGTGAGGGAAGACGTCAGCCCCATAGGATGAACAAGCACAAGTTCGAAGATCATCTAGAGAAAGAAGGCCATCTACAAGATATCCAAGCTCAGAAGTCATTCTTGTCATAGAAGATGGAGAACCTAAAAGCTTTTAGGAAGAATTATCCAGTGAAGACAAAGGGTCTTGGTTGAATGCTATGAAAGAAGAGATGGATTCATTGAGGAAGAATGAGACTTATGAGTTGGTGAAGCGTCCAAAAGATAAGAAAGTCTTGAAAAATAGGTGGATTTTCAAGAACAAGAAAAATGTCGATCAGAGTGTGAAGCGGAAAGCTAGATTGGTGGTCAAGGGATGCAATCAGAAAAAGGGGATTGATTTTGATGAGATTTTCTCCCCAGTTATGAAGATGACTTCTATCAGAACCGTTTTGGGTTTAGCTACGAGTCTTGACTTGGAGTTGGAGCAGCTTGATGTGAAAACATCTTTCTTGCATGGTGATTTGCAAGTGGATATCTACATGGAGCAACCAGAAGGATTTGATGAAAAGGGAAAGGAAAAGTTTGTTTGCAAACTAAAGAAGAGTCTTTATGGGCTGAAGCATGCACCAAGGCACTGGTATTGAAAGTTTGATTCTTTCATGACAACCAATGGTTATAAGAGGGCATTGGTCGATCCTTATGTGTATTTCAGACAGTTGCCAAATGATAAATTCATAATTCTTCTGTTGTATGAAGATGATATGTTAATTGTTGGACGGGATGTAGATATGATTTGTGATTTGAAGAAGAGTTTGTCAGAATCATTTGCAATGGATGATTTGCATCTAGCTAAGCAGATTTTAGGCATGGAGATAGTTCATGATAGAAAGGCTGGCAAGTTGTGGTTGTCACAAGAAAAGTATATCAAACGGGTGCTTGAAAGGTTCAATATGAAAGATGGCAGCTAGTTAGTCAACCATTAGCCGCTCATTTCAGGTTGAGCAAAAGAACTTGTTTGAAAACGCAGGAGGTGAAAGAAAGGATATTGTCTATTCCTTATTCCTCTACTGTTGTTTCTTTGATGTATGCTATGGTTTGTACTAGGCTAGATATTGCCCAAGCTTTTGGATTTATCGGTCGATTTTTTTCTAATCCGGGTAAAGTTCACTAGGAAGCAGTGAAGTGGATATTCAGATACTTGTGTGGTACCTCAATGCTTAGTTTGTGTTTTAGAGATAGAAAACTGATTCTTGAAGGGTATGCAGATGCTGACATGGCTGGTGATTTGGATGGAAGAAAGTCTACCTTAGGATTTATGTTTACATTTACAGGGGGAGCTATTTCCTGACAATCTAAACTTCAAAAGTGTGTAGCATTATCTACTACAGAAGCAGAGTATGTAGCAACTGTGGAAGCATGTAAAGAGCTAATTTAGCTAAAGAGATTCCTTCAGGAGCTAAGTTTGAAGCAAAGCGAGTATGTAGTATTATGTGATAGTCAAAGTGCTATGGATCTGAGCAAGAATACCATGTATCATTCTCGAATAAAGCACATTGACGTTAGATATCATTGGTTGCGGGATGTACCGAGGAGAAAGAGTTGGTATTGAGGAAAGTCCACATCGATAAGAATGGAGCGGACATGTTGACAAAGATTATTCCTGGAAGCAAGTTGGAGCTTTGTTGCAAGCTCTCCGGGATGTCATTTCGATGATGTTGATGTTTCCCTATCTTCCCCGACTTGGGCTTGAGGGGGAGACTGTTGGGGTTCTAGCCCAAATTGGTGCAAGGTAAAGTCTTGGCCTAAAAGCCCAAGATATGAAGGCATATTTAAGCTTCTTTTTTTGATGGTATAAGGGTTTTTTTATGAGAGAGAGTGCAGCCATTTTTGGAGAGAGAAAAGAAGAGAGGGAGAGTAAAATTTTCAGCTTCTTTCTATTCCGACCAGCTGTATTCCATCGCCGATTGCCGTGAAATTTTGCCACAATGTTCCTGACATCCAACTCTTTCTTTTGAATGTTGGGTTTTAAAATCGGGCCATTGGATCAGATTTCTTTGCGGGCAGAATATGACTTCAGGTTTTATGTATTTCCTCATTTTATTTAGCTTCTTCTTGTATTGTCGTGTTGTTGGTGGGTTGCAAACTCTTGTAAGACATTGCTGAGTTCTTTTCCCTCAACTTATCAATAAGAGAAGTAGGGGTGGACTCCGTTATCGGTCCCATGGTTTTACTTTTCATATCGGAGAGGTTTCCAGGTAAAAACTTTAGTGTTGTGTGGCTTGTTTATTTTCTTTGCATATTTTGTTAATTCTTGTCATTTCTTGTTGATAGTTATTGTTGCTATTCCGCATTTACAACTTTGAGTTTTTAGGGCCTTGTGGTCAACAAGTGGTACCAGAGCGGTGAAGATCAGTTTCGGGGTTAATATAGAGTCTGTTAGTAGTTGTTCCATGGTGAAGTTGATGTCAACCAATTATTCATATGGCGACCCATGATGGAGGATATGTTATTTTACAAATATTTATATGATCCAATAGATATAAGCACGGCATAGCTTGGTAGTTCTAAATCGGCCAAACCTGAGAAAAAGGAAGATAAAGAATGGGAGAAGTTGAAGAGGAAGACTTTGGAGACTATTAGATAGTGGATTGATATAAGCATCTACAATCATTTTTCTAAAGAGTCCGACCCGTTTGAGTTGTGGAAGAAACTAGATGGTCTTTATGAGTGGAAGACCGCTCACAACAAGGCTTCATTGATTCGGAAGCTTGTTAACTTGAAGTTGAAAAGTGGGAAGTCAGTGGCTGAGCATCTAAGTGACTTTCAAGATGTTATCAACAAACTTACCACTATGAAGATTGTTCTTTATGATGAGTTACAGGCTTTATTCTTATTGAGTTCTTTGCCCGATAGTTGGGAAACTCTTGTGGTGGCTATTAGCAACTCGGCTCCGGATGGTGTTCTTTCATTGAACGTGATTAAAGAAAGTACATTTAATGAAGAGTTGAGAAGAAAGGAGATGAGAGTTGAAAATTCACAGGCCTTTGTTATTGAGAATAGAGGAAGAGATAAGAGTATAGGTCCAAAGGGGCATGGTAACTCAAGGGGCAGGTCCAAGTCTAGAGAGGGAAAGGAGATCAAAACATGCCATTATTGTGATAAGCCTGGTCATATCAAGAAGAATTGTTTCAAATGGAAGTGTGAACAAAAGTAGAAATCGGATTCCCAATTAGGAGGAGATGACAGTGGTACTGCAGAGTGGCTTGTTAATACTGGAGCTTCTTATCATTGTGTTCCTTGGAAGGAATATTTTTTGAACTACAGAGCTGGCGACTTAGGTAGTGTCAGAATGGGAAATGAGAGCTCAGCAAGGACTATTGGTATGGGTGATATCCGTGTGAAGACTGATGTTGGGTGCACGATGACATTAAAGAATGTGCGCCATAATCCTGATTTGCGCTTGAATTTATTAGCAGCAAGTGTTCTTGATCATGAAGGTTTCAGTCATACCTTCGGTGATGGCATATGGAAGTTGTCCAAGGGTTCAATGAGAGTTGCTCGAGGCAAGTTGTGTTGCTCGTTGTATAAGACATACTTTAGAGTTTGTTATGGTGATATATATGTAGTTGAAGAGAAGAATTCTCCCAACTTATGGCATCAAAGATTGGGACATATGACGGATAAAGGGATAAAGCACCTCGCAAGTAAATCCCTCATTCCGGTGGGTAAATCTATTTCCATTGACCCTTGTGAGCATTGTTTGGTAGGAAAACAAAATAGGGCTTCATTTGTCAAAAAATCTACAAAGAAGAAAGATAAATTGGAGTTAGTTCACTCTGATGTTTGGGTCTGTTAGATGTGGAGTCTGTTGGTGGCAATAGGTATTTTGTCACATTTATTGATGATGCAACTCGTAAGACTTGGGTCTACTTGTTGAAGCAGAAAAGTCAAGTGTTTGAGACTTTTCATAAGTTTCATGCCATGGTGGAAAGAGAGACTGGTTGAAAGTTGAAATGTCTCAGATCAAATAATGGTGGTGAGTATACCTCTAATGCATTTAAGGTTTATTGCTCACAGCATGGCATTAGACATGTGAGGATAGTTCCAGGTACTCCACAACACAATGGTGTAGCTGAAAGGATGAATAGAACCATTATGGAGAGGGTGAGGTGTTTGCTAAGAATGTCTAATCTTCCTAATACATTCTGGGCTGAAGCAGTAAACATAGTGACTTATTTAATTAATCGCTCTCCATCTGTTCCTCTTGGTTTTGACATTCCAGAAAGGGCATGGAGGGGTAGCAATCCCACTTATGCACATTTGAGAGTCTTTGGATGCAAGGCATTTATGCATGTGCCAAAAGAGGAGCGATCAAAGCTTGATTCCAAGACTAAACCATGCATTTTTTTGGCTATAGTAATGAAGAGTATGGCTATAGAGTCTATGATTTAGAGAAGAAGGAAGTAGTGAGAAGCAGGGATGTAGTATTCTTTGAGCACGAGAGAGGTGCTGAGTTTCTGAGTAAAAGGCATAATTCTACCACAGAATCTTCTTTTGATACTACTGATGTTCCTCTTGTGTCTAGTCCTTCTTATGTTGAGCAGCCAACAGGTGAGAATGTTGAACCAAGATCTGACAATGTTGAGGAACAACCGATTGGTGTTGATGATAGACCAGAACTTGTTGATGCCGATACGCATGATGATGAGAATGTTCAGTTTTATGATGCTCAAGATGAAGAGGTTCAAGAGTGGGGGAAGCCGTCAGCCCCACAGAATGAACAAGCACAAGTTCGAAGATCATCTAGAGAAAGAAGGCCATCTACAAGATATCCAAGCTCAGAATTCATTCTTGTCATAGAAGATGGAGAACCTGAAAGCTTTCCAGAAGCATTATCCAGTGAAGACAAAGGGTCTTGGTTGAATGCTATGAAAGAAGAGTTGGATTCTTTGAGGAAGAATGAGACTTATGAGTTGGTGAAGCATCCAAAAGATAAGAAAGTCTTGAAAAACAGGTGTATTTTCAAGAACAAGAAAAATGTCAATTAGAGTGAGAAGCGGAAAGCTAGATTGGTGGTCAAGGGATGCAATCAGGAAAAGGGGATTGATTTTGATGAGATTTTCTCCCCAGTTATGAATATGACTTCTATCAGAACCGTTTTAGGTTTAGCTGCGAGTCTTGACTTGGAGTTGAAGCAGCTTGATGTGAAAACAGCTTTCTTGCATGGGATTTGCAAGAGGATATCTACATGGAGCAACCAGAAGGATTCGAGGAAAAGGGAAAGGAAAAGTTTGTTTGCAAACTAAAGAAGAGTCTTTATGGGCTGAAGCAGGCACCAAGGCAGTGGTATCGAAAGTTTGATTCTTTAATGCAACCAATGGTTATAAGAGGACATTGGCCGATCCTTGTGTGTATTTCAGACAGTTCCCAAATGATAAATTTATCATTCTTCTTTTATATGTAGATGATATGTTAATTGTTGGACGTGATGTAGATATGATTTGTGATTTGAAGAAGAGTTTGTCAGAATCATTTGCAATGAAAGATTTGGGTCTAGCTAAGCAGATTTTGGGCATGGAGATAGTTCGTGATAGAAAGGCTGGAAAGTTGTGGTTGTCACAAGAAAAGTATATTGAACGGGTGCTTAAAAGGTTCGATATGAAAGATGTCAAGCCAGTTAGTCAACCATTAGCCGCTCATTTCAGGTTGAGTAAAAGAACTTGTCCGAAAATGTAGGAGGAGAAAGAAAGGATATTGTCTGTTCCTTATTCCTCTGCTATTGGTTCTTTGATGTATGCTATGGTTTGTACTAGGCCAGATATTGCCCAAGCTGTTGGATTTGTCAGTCGATTTTGTCCAATCCGGGTAAAGTTCACTAGGAAGCAGTGAAGTGGATATTTAGATACTTGCGTGGTACCTCAAAGCTTAGTTTGTGTTTTGGAGGTAGAAAACCGATTCTTGAAGGGTATACAGATGCTGACATGGCTGGTGATTTGGATGGAAGAAAGTCTACCTTAGGGTTTGTGTTTACATTTGCAGGGGAAGCTATTTCCTGGCAGTCTAAACTTCAAAAGTGTGTAGCATTATCTACTACAGAAGTAGAGTATATAGCAGCTGTGAAAGCATGTAATGAGCTGATTTGGCTGAAGAGATTCCTTCATGAGCTGAGTTTGAAGCAAAGCGAGTATGTAGTATTATATGATAGTTAAAGTGCTATGGATCTGAGCAAGAATACCATGTATCATTCTCGAACGAAGCACGTTGACGTTAGATATCATTGGCTACAGGATGTACCGAGGAGAAAGAGTTGGTATCGAGGAACGTCCACACCGATAAGAATGGAGCGGATATGTTGACAAAGATTGTTCCCGGAAGCAAGTTGGAGCTTTGTTGCAAGCTCTCCGGGATGTCATTTCGATGATGTTGATGTTTCCCTATCTTCCCCGACTTGGGCTCTAGGGGGAGACCGTTGGGGTTCTAGCCCAAATTGGTGCAAGGTAAAGTCTTGGCCCAAAAGCCCAAGATGTGGAGGCATATTTTAGATTCTTTTTTTACTGGTGCAAGGGTTTTTTATGAGAGAGAGTGCAGCCATTTTTGGAGAGAGAAAAGAAGAGAGGGAGAGCAAAATTTTCAGCTTCTTTCTATTCCGACCAGCTGTATTCCGTCGCTGATCGCCTTGAAATTTTGCCACAATGTTCCTCACATCCAACTCTTTCTTTTAACCGTTGGGTTTTGTAATCAGACCGTTGGATCAGATTTCTTTGCGGGCAGAATATGACTTGAGGTTTTGTGTATTTTCCTCATTTTATTTGGCTTCTTATTGTATTGTGGTGATGTTGGTGGGTTGCAAACTCTTGTAAGACATTGTTGAGTTCTTTTCCCTCAACTTATCAATAAGAGAAGTAGGTGTGGACTCCGTTATCGGTCCCGTGGTTTTACTCTTCATATCGGAGAGGTTTCCAGGTAAAAACTTTGGTGTTGTGTGGCTTGTTTATTTTCTTTGCATATTTGGTTGATTCTTGTCGTTTCTTGTTGATACTTATTGTTGCTATTCCGCATTTGCAACTTTGAGTTTGTGGGGCCTTGTGCTCAACAATATGCTCGTCTAAGTTTAAAATATATGGGATTTTGATGTTTTACGGAGCATTAAATTGTTTGCTCACTCTAATGTATCGGGTCAGAGTTATAGATATTTTGAGCTTGGTTGTTTTCGTTGTAGATTCTGTGCTTGCAATGGTAAATGAGATGTTCTAGACTGTAACCTTATTGATCAATTGTATCTTGTAGTCTTTAAAGGTTGACAAATTTGTTCAAATGCTTCAGGCTATAGTTATTTTGATAGGTTTGATAGGTGCTGATACTAGAGACAGTAAAATTGTTGAGTTTCTTGAGCAACTTTCAAGCTTCTATGGAGATGGCGACCTTCTTTAATGTGTAATGATTCTCACATGTTTATAATTTCCTTGTGTTTCTATAATCATCCCGGGACCTGTTCTCTGAAATTGGTTTGATGTGGCATTCTAAGGTGCAGATTGCTCAAGGTCTTGTACATTTAGGGAAAGGCAATCCATATCGTTCTGATCGTTTCTTGCTATCTCTGAATGTGTTATCTTTGATTCTACTAAAGTATACAAGTTCTTTTGGTTTCAGTAGAAAACACTATCGATGGTGAACTTGATTGTGTAACTAACTGCTTGACTCGATGTATCTATCTTCCCATATAGGCTGACTCTTGTTGGTGTGATAATTACTTGGGGAAGTATCTTTATGTCCTCTACTTCCTTGTGTTGGCAAAGCCGGTTCACTTCTTACTCTAAATTTAGTTCTGATTTATATGGTACCTCTGCTTACATAGATGAACTAATTTTCGCTTGCTGTATCGTATAAATGTCTGTTTTGCAGCCTTGGTGTTGGTGACAGTTAATGAGAACTTTATACATTTGTCTATTCCAGTACGTGACTTCGTGTGAGACAATCTATTGATGTTGAAGCAGGTCGACTCAAGATTATTAGTACTACTAATTCTAAGATCTGTTCACCAATACTTTTTTTGGTGATCAAGTTTAGCTTGCCACTGTTGAGTAATAATAAATTTTCCCTTCAAATTAGAAAATTTCAAGAATTTTTAATTTAAAGAACTCTGCACGTTTTTATTGTTTTGTTTTTTTGTGCAAATACATTCATATTTTCCTTTTCTCGAAGGTGTTGTCTTAGTGAGAGAGTCCACAATACAAGATATGTGGTCTTTGGCGACAGAGGGTGGGAGTGAATCCAAGCTGATAAAGGTGTAGATATGTAAAATGGATATCAGACATGGTGGCTCTTAATTTGTCATATTTGAAATGATATGCTAAATTTTGCTTCAGAATTGTGTAATTCGAAACAAATTTTAGTATTTACCGGTTATTGACCTGAGAACGCTTTGAAAAGTAGCAGAACAACCATATGCCTAGATTCGTTATCGAGCGGTTCAATATGTTGCGATGATTTTTTTTTTCTTTTGCAATATTTTTTTCTAACATCGGAAAAATTTAAAGAAAATGTAAAATGAGAATATAAGTCCATATTGTGACCCCTGCAAGCTTTTGTCTTCGGAAGAGAATAGCTTAGATGCTTGGATGTGATGGATCTTGAATTGAAACAAGATAAATGACTAAATTCCTCTGATCTCGTAAGTCGCGAGAAGTCAATTCTTCTAACGATCTTAAATACTCTCTAAGATTATTAAACCTTCTAAAAAATCTAGATACTCTAAGAAATTTAAAATTTTTTAATAAGAATACTCTTCTTATTAATGATTAATCGAGAGAACAAGAACTTAAACTGAATAATTCATTACATCAGAGCCCTTTATATAGACTATGTATTTTAATCATAAAAGAACAAGAAATTAAGAAACTAAATGAACAAATAATCAAGAAACTCTAAATATTAAAAGAATAAAAAATTCTAATCCTAACAAAATAATGAATCCTAATAAAACTTAACTTCTTAAATAAAATAAAATACGGCAGCAGCAAGAGTTTTCCGCAACATTTTTTATTGAAATTTTTGATTTTGGTACTGAGTCTGAAATAAAAGATATAAACAAGTCCGATAAAATATAACCTGATTAAAGCCCAAAACGTAATTCACTCTCCTGACCTTTCGGCTACAAAAACTTGATCTAATTTGATTCTATTTGAGATATTGAGGTCCTGGTTTCATTTGTTTATACTTTCTTTGGCATATCTGAGCTTTAGTAGTATTTATGTTCTTGCCATCAGTTGTGAATAATTAATATTCTTGCCAATCCCATGTAAATGTCTAATCTCTACGCCAATAAGTCCCCCGCCATGTGAATTGCAGCAGTGGAAAGTTGAGCTGATACGGCCCGAAGAGGTGCGACAATTGATGTACTGAATGATCTAGCACGTGCTCCGACCGCCGTCAAAGTATATGCAATATTGAATTTGAGATTATGGACTGAATAAAGGAAGATCATGGTTTGCAGGAGAGAAAATATTCTGCAGATGAAAATACTTTACGGGAAAATAAATTATTTTTCTGTGTTTGACTACAACACTGAAAAATATTTACTGATATTTGGTTATAAGACTGTAAATATAATCCAGCCATTCTCGCACATTTTAATTAAAATCTCCATAAATATGCTTAAGCATGTGAAAAATTAAAAATCAAATATAAATATATAAATATAAATATTTATGTCAAACTACATAAGCTATTGATTAAAAAAAATTGACATCTTTTCATAGAATTTTTTTGACATAATCTCCCTTGCAATTCACACAGCACAACAACCAGATAATAAAAATGTGCAATCTCTAAATAAAATTGAAGTGTACAAGTTACTAGTTGCTATTATCTAATCCAAAGATGAATCCCTATTTCAGTACTCTTCACTTCTTCTCACCACCTCTGGTGGCTCTCATTTTTCTGAGAACACTAAACATCTTCTCTCTTTTTTTTTGCTCTCTTGTGAGTTCCCATTTTTCTTTTGGCCAACTGCAAAGCACCCTTCAGAAGCACAGTAATTCTTTTTTCATAAGGTGCAAATCTAAGAGCTTCTCTTTTCAAACTCTTCATAAAGTGTACCCTTTTACTGGTTTTTCATTTGCAGTCTGCAGGACATGGAGCTGATTCTTTCTAGGTTACTACATGACCTATTAATTCAGTCTAACAAAGAGGCGAGTATTGGGAGCCATCACCTCTAGCTGTGCGGAACATGGATTGATATCAGTGCTTTGCTTGAAAAATTCTATGTCAAATACGTATTACAAAATTGAGGTAAAACATCAGCGCACCACCAATATAAGAAATTGAAGCATGAGCTTTCCTATTAAGTAGATTGAGCACTTCAACCTTTAATACAAGAAGTAGGTACATTAAAAATACTAACAACATAAAACTGTCAAAACAATTCAGAGAAGAGCAGCTCACCACACCATTTTTTCTTCCAACAACTAAAGCACGCATAAAATATAATCCCAAACAACTAGTGAACGAAATAATAATTCACAATACTTTACAGAATTCAAAGGAATACAAACAATCAAGAAATACAAATTGATGTCTCATTTAAGATAAAAAAAAAATTGAAAAAAAACATCTACTTACAAGATCTTTCTAGATGTTATCAATGGAAACAGCAAGCAGACATCTCAAAGCTTCTAGATTACCCCATCTCTCTACTACCAGTGGGATTCCACGACCGCCACGAGGCTCTATCACTGAAAGAAACATCAGTGTCAATATAAGTGAAATTTAGATGAAATTATAAAAGTAACGAGAAACATAACCTCAATGGAACCAAGCTAGTTGGAAGTTAGGGCTCTAAATTGTAAACGAGACTCTGAATAGTGGTCGTTTGCAGCATCGCAACAGATTGCCGAACTGCTGCCCTCAAACTACAGAAACAATTATACTAAGGGAGGTTCATGAATTTCTCCCATCCATATCAATTTAATTTTTTCTGAAGTGGAAACAAATAAACAATTGAGAACAGAAGTTGAAAACCAAAACCAAAACCAAATAAAATGTGAAAATAATTGGAACTCACAGCGATGAGCGTGAAAAGTGTTTAATTGAGAGAGAGAGAAGAACACTTACGAAACTATGAAGAGCAAGGGAAAATGTTCTCTCTCTTTTTTGTTGGGGTAAACATTTTCCCTCATTTGTAAAGGATTTTTCATAGCATAATATTTTTTTTTTGACCTGTTTTATAATTAAAACAAACAACGAAAAATTTGAAAAATATTTTTATGTAAGATATTTTACTGCAAACAAACAACCAGCGGTATAAATGTAAGAAATGTAATAACTAAAAGGGAATTTGGACAAGATGATATAAATGTAAGAAATATTTGATTTTTGGGTTTTTTTTTTTCTTAAAGCATTCATTGCCCTCCAAATTTGACACGTTTTGTCATATGTCACTCTCAACTTTCAAATACTTCACTTTACCCTATAAAGTTGGCAAACTAATACAGTTTGCCCCCTTAATGCCACGTGTCATCTTCTGATTGAAGACAGAAAAATCTAAAAATGATATCTTTGAAAAGTCCAACCAACCAAAAACTGACACGTGGCACTGAGTGGGCAAACTATATCAGTTTTGCCAACTTTAAGGGTAAAATAGAATATTTAAAAGTTAAGGGTGACATATGACAAAACGTGCCAAATTTAATGCATTTGAACTTATTTTTAAAAATTTTTTTACTTTAGCTGTTGTGTCCCATGTTTTTAATGGAGTGACTTTTCAATTTTAATCATATATATTACACTCTTCATTATGAGATCAAGCAACTCGTTAAGGGTAATGTTACAAAGAATTGTCATCTTTATAGAATTATAAGCTTTATAGGGTTAAGTGCTACATATAAAAGTTTTGAGTTGTTAAGAGCTTTTAGAGGGGGCAAATAATTTATTTGACATTTTTGTTTCTTTACAAAAATAACTATTAGTTTTATAAAAAAAAGTAACTATTATTTTTATCATTTATATCTATTGAATCAAAATTCATAAATCTTAAGTATATTTTTAGTTCTTTCACTAAAATGACTAATTTATTTATTTTTACTTTATAATTAATTTTTATTTATTATTAATTAATAATCATATAATATTTCAAACACTTAATTTTTTTGAATGAATACATAATAAATTAGAGAAAATTGCGAACGTGTCATTGATAAATAAATAAATAAAAAAGAGCCTAAAAACATTTAAAAGGAACTATATTAAATATTTTGACTAAAGTCTATTTATCATGGTTTTGAAAATCGGACCGGATCGATCGGTCGGACCAGGTTCGATCGAAATCGGTGTCTGGTTCAGTCCGGTTTGATTGGATTCTTGACATTATCAAGAATCGGTCAATGACCGATTGAACCGGTCGGTTCGATCGGAAACCGGCCGGTTCAACTGATAATCGGTTTCCGGTTCTCTTAAACCGATTGAACCGGTCGGTTCGATCGGGAACCGGCCGGTTCAACTGATAATCGGTTTCCGGTTCTCTTAAATCATGTTTTTTTAAAAATTATTGATGATGGGAATTGAACACAAAACCTCCAACATATATTTCAATACATGCTCTACCAACTGAACTACCACACACAAGCGGTAACATTTTCTCCTTATATACTTTTATATTATATATTGTTACTTTTTAAATTATTTTAATAATATTTTATTATAAAAAACTATAATAAAGATTTTTTTATTTCATATACTACACATTTTATTAAATTTAAAATATTTCTTTCAATAACAGCTTTGAATATTTTTCATAACAAAATAACATATAAATTTTTTAAATAACGTTACTCTAAGTTTTTTGATTAAATTTATATTAAGTGGATATATAATTTTTTTATTTTACATATTGTGTATAAATTTTAATTTTTTTAATGCGTAATTTTTATATATCATAAATCAAATTTATTAACTTTTTTTATCTAATCTATACAATATAGAATTCGGTTTGAATTCTTTCATTAGATTATATTAGTTATTATCTTGTGTTTTATTTTTATTTGAAATATAATTTTAAATTATAGAATATTTTATTTAATATTATTAATTTTTATATGAGTATAACTTATATTACATGTTTAATATTAAATTATATAAAATATTTAGTATTTTTACATGTTTTAAGAAAATCCGATTCGACCACCAATTTAATCCGATTGAACCACTGCCTTCAACGGTTCGGTGGCCGATCCGATTCTGAAAACCATGTTATTTATATTATTCTTTATTCTATCTAGTTGAAAATTGGTCAATGGCAACAACCTCGTTGTTCGCTTGTTCCAATCAAACAAAGTATCAAACATAGTTTACACCTCGTCCGATGAAAATCACATAACACGACAACATTCATCCCTTTCCCCAAATTACCTTTTACTACTTTAAAAATGAATTTGTTCATCTCTAAACTCAGAGCACTAATCAACTCTTCACGCCTTCAAAAATTTCCATTCCCAAATCATCCTTCCTTCTCCTCTTCTTCCTCTCCCTTTTCCACCGAAAAACCTGTGATTTGGCATTGGCATCCTTCTTCGTTCTCCCCGGCGACACCTTATCCTTCATCGCCCAAGATTTCCTATCAGAGCTCGTCCGATCCTCCGGTTCAATCCTCAAATACAACAAAGGTGTAATCCCTAACAAGGATTCCCTTGATTCTTTCATTAGAATCAATATCCCCCTCCAATGTACCTGCATCGATGATCAATTCCTCGGTTACAATATCCCCTCCCTGACAACACATAGAATTGATGCAAAAGACCTCGAAAGCGTTGTAATTGCGAACTTTAAATGATATATATATATTCCTTTTAAAAATAAAAAAACGGGGAAAACCACTTATTATATATCAGTTATACCGCGTATCATTTACTTTATTGATATGGCACCCGATATGGTGTAACATTGAATGAAATTGAAATCGAACCATTAAAACTCAATGACTAAAATTAACTGAAATATATAACTTTACAACACACCCGACTCGGGAGATTCCAAATCCTTATGGTAAATATACAATTTTATAACTCGAACTAGGAGAGAAGAGTCTGATTAGATAAAGGAGAAGGAAATCTAATTACACTCAAATAGGATTTAGGATTCCGTTCTCCTTAGTGTATATAAACACCCCTCTCTTCTTCTCATTCCATTCCAATTTGTTTATCTTCTCGCTCAGTCGCTCTTCGGCCTCCCACTCCTCTGGCTTTGGGTATTGTTTCTTTCCCATTCCTCTTTTCTTCTTTATTGTTTAATGAAACGGCCCGGAAACTTCTTGTCTCCGGTTTATTAAATTTCTAATCTCCTTGTTGTTGTTGGATTTGACAGTTCATTATGGCCACTTCTAATGAGACCAAGGAGGATACAGTTCCAGTTCAGAATGCATTTGGGCGTATTGTAAGTACATATAGTCCTTTTGTTTTTAGTTACTTGCATGCTTTAGTTTGATCTTTTCTTGTGGCGGTATTGCTTTTGAGTTTCGATTATGTTTTGTTACAGATATTGGGGACCTGGGCTTCATTTGTTTATTCATTCACTTCCATGAATGATGAATGAGAATGTTTTCAGTCGACTGCTACTTACTTAGACCCTGTTCTCTTGGACTACAATTCAGACCACTAGTACAGTTCAGTTCAGTTCAGCTATGCGTAGCTATAATTTTACACTAAAATAAGTTCAGTCCAGTCTAGTTCAGCTAATTTCAGTTCACTTCAGCTCTTAAAAGTTGAAAACAACAAGACCTTAATCCAACATTCTTTATTAAATTTCCAATGTTTCTTTTCATTAGCGGATCGGAGGCTTGTAACGATGCAGACTCGGTGAATGAGAACAAGGAGGATTTGACAAAATTGTGGCGGGTAAGTTCATATAGCCCTTTCGCTTTTCATTTAGCGGTTTGAGAGAATGAAATCCGAAACCTCTTATGTTACCTAGGTTAACATCTATTATACTGTTAAATCGTTCGATATATGTCCTTAACTCCTGTTTATCTGAGCTTTAGTTGTATCAATCAAGTATTTATTTTCACTTAGGCATCTTGTATTGGTAGCGTTACTCAATACGTAGTAGGCAATTTGGGCTTGGCTGATGTGTAAATCGCATTCTATAAATATGAATTAATTCATAAGTCTTTTTAATTTTTTTATTTTGTTCCTTTTTGTTTGTCCCTTTAAAATATTAATGCATTTATTACAATTTTTTTTCTCTAATTTACCCTTTCATTTATTATGAGAGATATTATGAATTAAAGGAATTATATATTGGTAATTTAGTAAATGATAAGTTAATTATTTTAGTAGTGTAATTAATTTTTTATTAGTATTGGTGAAAATCCTAAAATGACTTACATAAATGAACGGAAGGAGTAATTTGTGAAGTTGTAGTAAGCAAGACATGAAAACCCAACATTTGTATTCACTAAATTTGAAGTGGCCAGTGCTGTTTAATTAAGAAAACCTAATTATGATTTTGGATTATTTTGTAGATGAATGCCAAGGAATACCTGAGGAAGCGAAGAAGTGACACAAATGTTGTTGAGGCAAAGTCGTATGAAATCGAGTATATTTAAAAATAATGAGATGTTGCCACAACAGAATGAACTTCCTATAAATTTAGCACAAGTATTTTTCTTTAATGTTTTGAAAATACGCCGAAAATGTAGTTTAACAACATAAGGAATAAGACATGTGAAATGGAACATGTAGGAACACATCTAACCCAGTTCGCCTGCAATTTTTATCTGAAACATAGGCATAGGATAGAGCTCTATGTCATGCGGGATGGAGTTTACCATGTATCAAACTTAGAACATAGGTTATACTCATCGAATTCATTATGTATATATGGTATTATAGAGAGCCAAAATGTTCATTGATTAAAAAATATGTCTAGGAAAAATGGTGAGAATTGAAGTGCAAGCTGTTTTTTACATTATTTGTACCTAGATTTTGTATTTTGTACTTATGTTCAACTAAAAGTGTATATCAGGATGGCTAAAAATCGTCAATGATACATGAACTTTACTATTACTAACATAATGGGGCTTAATTTTGCTCAAAGTTTATTACTACACATGTTTTCTCGACTTTATATATGAACTTCCTTTTTTCTCTTCAAACTTGTAGATTTCCTCTTATAGGGAAACTGTAGGATGTGCCCCTCTATACCAATTATATTAATTAGATATCCCAACTAGATTCATATTCATTTTATTCCCCTTTTAAGAATTTCAATTCATTAAATACCCATCTAGACCTAATTATCACTCCCCCTTCCACACCAATTCATCGATCTCCATCTCTACTTCATCCATCTTTTATCTCTCCCTCCACCGCCGTGCCTCCTCCCTCTCCCTCCTTTCATCAGACAACATGATCTCCCTTGCTAATTGGCCAAGGTGATTGAGTATTGCAAGAAGCATGTCGAGGCTGCGAAGATGATCGCCCTTCCAACGCCGATGAAGAACTTAAGGCTTGAGGTGTTGATTCATCAAAATTGACCAGGGCATCCTTTACCATTTCATTTTGGGATGTTTTTGTTTTCCTACATCTGTTTCTCTATTGTTTGTGATTGTTGATTTTGCGCAGAATGATTTTTCCTTTTAGAATATGTGGATTTCTAAGGCTTTAGATTGATAGAGTAATTGACTTCTTTATGGTGTTTACTTGCAATAAGAATCTTATATGTTTTGATTTCTTGGATTATCGTGTCATTGTAAAATTGAAAGCAAAAAATCTTGTATTTAGCACGGTTGCCCCTAAAATTTCATATTTCTTAATCGTATATGCATCTTTAATATTATCTTTTTCCTCTTCGATTTTCAATTTTCCAATCAAACCTTTTTAATCTGTTTTTCCCTTTTTCATGTAATTATTTGAAGATTCTTATTCTTTTCATATTTTAAATTTTGGGTACTTTCCATTTAATCATTATTGTTCTTCTTCCCATTTATATGTGGGTCTATCTAGAGTGGGGATAGCTAAGAGGTTAGAGAAAAGAATGGAACCTTTTACATAGTTTCAAAATTACTTTGTAAAAAATGATTGATTTTCATCATCCATGTTGGAAAAATGAGAGTTTATGTTACTTTTAAAAG
The DNA here is from genome assembly GCA_947683365.1 of Euphorbia pulcherrima. Lineage (NCBI taxonomy): Eukaryota > Viridiplantae > Streptophyta > Magnoliopsida > Malpighiales > Euphorbiaceae > Euphorbia > Euphorbia pulcherrima. The sequence goes on along the minus strand of CANTUS010000001.1, from coordinate 73,950,387 downwards.
AATAAGTTTTGTGATATTTTTATTGAGAAAAATATCTTGTGGTAAAAATTATTTATGGTGGAAGTTACAAACTTTATTTCCTTCGTAAAAATGGGTTTTAAGTGAGTTTAATTCTCCAACGGTTATATTTCTTAAATTTTTGTAATCCCCGTCAGTTATGGTTTTAAAGGCACCATACTTATTATTTTATAACAACTACTCCCTCCTTCCCTATTTAAATGACGTTTTAGGTAAGTGCACATGGATTAAGAAAGTAATTAATTGAAGAGTTAAAAGACCATATAGTATCTCAAATTTTAATTATTGTAGAATTCTCTCTCATCTTAAATACTCTTTTTTTCATCTACGCAGTATCTATCCTAATCATTCCTAATTTTCAAAGCAATCTAAAGTAACAGAAGAAAAACTCTAAATATCTAAACCACACTTTGATGGCGCCATAATTTTCATTTTCACGAAAAAGCAATTCACCAATTTTTCATTTCAAAATTTTCATACATTCAAATTCTTCAGATTCTTGGACTATTTAAAGAGTACTAATGAAATGGAAGAGGTACAGTCACAATGGAAATGGAACCTGATATACAATTTGCAAATAGACAAAGCAATACTTACATTACAGATGTTGAAGGTGGTGCTCCTCATAATATTAATGTGAATAATGATATTCAATGGGAAGAAGGATTGCAACATGAAACAATAATTAACAATGGTAATTTTTCATTATTTATTTCATTGATAAACAATTTTCAATGCTTATAATGGCGTTTTTAGCTTACGTAGTAGTAGTATATCTTTCAATTTTCTGTTAAACTTTCAAGTAAATGAATTTCTTAATTAAAACTACTTTGATTTCATGAAACTCCATGTACGGCCATAATGGATTGTGGTCACTGTAATTCGTATGTACTCCTAAACCGAAGTAGCTTGAAATATGTTGCACGCTTTATTTAATTGAGTAGTCATTACCTAATTTGTATGTGCACTCAACAAACCATGGTTGTGCTAAATTTTTCATATTTTTATTCTCTTTCTACTTAAAATACTGATCATGACAAATTCACAAGACAGATTCATGGAGTTATATTTTAGAAATGTTTTTTCTACATTTACTTACTGTCATATTTTAGTTAGCTGTACATTGAGACTTTGAGCTCATTTAATTAGTTTCTTTACATTTGTTTAATTTTTTACACATTCTGCAAACAGGGAATGAAATCAATAGACGCAAAAAATGTTTGAGTGATGAAGAACGAACAGCTGTATATCAGGTGTTGCTTCAAAAGAGTAATGATGGAAAGCTAAAGCAAAAAACGTCGAGGGAGGTTGCATTACATTTTTCGATTGGTATACGTACTGTTCAACGAATATGGGAACGAGCTAAAGAGTCTCCAAATGGTGATGTAACAAATAGAAGAAAAAATTGTGATCGCAAAGAGGCACCGTTTGATCGTGATCAGTTTCGTGCACTTCCTTTGCATAAACGAACTACTATTACCTCTATAGCTTGTTCGTTAAATATGAGCAAAAGTGTGGTAGCTAGATGATTGAATAAAGGATTCATAAGACGACATTCAAATGCAATAAAACCTTTTCTAAAAGAAGAGCACAAAAGATCGCGACTACAATTTTGTCTACACATGCTTGAAGAAAATAGCTTACTGAGTGGTCCAGTTTTCAAAAGCATGTACAATGTGGTTCACATTGACGAGAAGTGGTTCTACATGACCAAAAAGAAAGAGACTTACTACTTAGTACCCGAGGAAGAAGACCCTTTACGCACATGTAAGAGCAAAAATTTTATCGGAAAGGTTATGTTTTTTGCCGCTATAGCTCGTCCGAGATTCGGTGAACATGGAAATGAAATATTTTCAGGAAAAATTGGTATATTTTCGTTTGTGAAATGAGAACGGGCAAAAAGGAGTAGTGCTAATAGAGTTGCGGGTACAATGGAAACTAAACCGATAAATTCTATGAAGAGAGAAGATATACGATTCTACTTGATTGGAAAAGTTATACCTGCCATAAAAGAGAAATGGCCAATGGAGGATCGAATGCAACCAATCTTTATTTAGCAAGACAATGTTAGGACTCATGTTGATCCTCATGATTATGAATTTTGTGAAGCAGCCAAAAAAGATGGCTTTGATATCCGACTAGTGTGTCAACCTCTCAATTCTCCAGATTTGAATGTATTGGATCTTGGCTTTTTTAATGCCATTCAGGCAGTGCAATATAAGGAGCCTTGTAAAACAGTTGACGAGCTTGTGAATGTTGTTTTGAAGTCGTATGAAGAGTTTCCTATAGTCCAGTCTAACTATATTTTTCTGACTTTACAACAATGCATGATTGAAATCATGAAAAAAAGAGGTGGACATGATTACAAAATGCAACATATAAACAAAGCAAAGCTGGAAAGGGAAGGGAAGCTTCCAATTCAATTGGAATGTGATGCTACTTTATTGCAAGATGTTTTACAGCTTTTAAGTTAGATTAGTTTCATTAGAAAAGTTTATTGTGTTGTTTATGTATGTTTTATTTTAGAACTAATCCACAGCACAAAAATATGGTTATTGTGTTTTTGCTATAATTTGTGTCTGCTTAAAAATTGCATAAATTGGCCTCCCACAAATAGTATTCAAACGTCTCAGGTGATGCATTGTGAGTATATTGAATTTCATATATACTGAACCTGCAGACTTCACTTTATTGTGGCTTGCAAAAAACTCCATCCTATAATAATGTATTTTGTGTTAGTATCTTTATTCAAATCTCAATATGTTGATTTTGTAATTACCCAAACTGTTCACAATTCATTTTAGATCCAAACCATGTCATCATCATATTTAGAAAAACATAATTTCTCCAATTCCAATTAAGATGCGAGAAGCACTGATCTATCTATGAAGTTGGGTATGACACATTTAAATCAACAAACAATTACAACCAACATTGTGTACTGATGGTGAATGGAATTAACAAAACAGAAAAGTCGGATTATTCTTCTTATCATTTTCTTGTTTTGATGCATTCAATGAAAGATTATACACTTGATTTACTTGTTGTTAAGAAAATTTGATTTTCATGGATCCAACATACTCATAAGCTACTTTAATATAGACTAGAAAAAATTGATTGATGAACCACAAAACCAATTAACGACATTCAAATATGGCAATATGTAAGTTAAAGGATAGATTCCCTTGAGGATTACAAGATTGAGAAAACTGATTGAACCAAAAAACTATCTATCCGCATAAATCACTTAAAATTCTTCGAATTCATAAAATAAAGAAGTTTTCTTAACTAAAGATATCAATTTAAAAGCTTACATCTAATTAGCTCATAATACGAATGGGGTAAGAAAATCTTCAGCATTACCCAAATCATCTTTTTAATTTCTGTTCCCCATAGATCTGCTTCATCTTCCTCATCTATAAGAAACTTGTTCAAGTCGAATTGACGATCAGCTAGAAAATTCAAGTCGAATTCTATAACCACTGAATGAAACTCATTCTTCTTGTCCATAAGCTTATGTTTGCCATTGCATTTGCTCTAATATCCTACCTCAGTTCTATCATTCAAATTCCCCATCCTTAAATGAAGCTCATTCTCCTTGTCCAAAAAATTCTTTCCACAATTACTTTTGCTCTCTTCTACCTCAGTTGTATCCTTCAAATTCTCCATCCTTCGTAAAATTGAAACTCCATGCAACATTTTTCTACTTTAAACACTGATTGGAAGAGACTCTTCATATTTTGTTAGGTACTGTAACCTGTTCATCAAATGGTCTTGGGATTCAGGGTGATATCAATATGGGTAAAAATGGAAAAGGGAGGAATAAAATTCTTGGAATTGTAGAAACATCTAATAAAAAGGGAAACGAAATTTAGAGTAAAACATCAATTAATAGGGGAAGGAGGGAGTATTTTATTACCTATAAATAGGTTGGCGGGTTTTTCATTTTAATGATGAGAAGACAATCCAATTTTTACATACTCACTTCTTCCTCTATTTTTCTGGATATATATACGTATTTCTGATTCCCATATCCAAACTCAATCGAGTTTGAAGGAGTTGTTTAATCCTGGAAGGAACTATGAAGTATCCTTTAAGGACAGAGTCTCCTACTCAACTCAACTCATTCCAACACTTAAAAGTTTGTTCTTGTTGTTTCAGTGATGTTCCAAGTGGTTAAGATAATTATTTACAGCTTTTGAAGGTTATTTTCAATTTGAGCAGGAAGTATTGCCTTATCTATTTAAACAGTTGCCTAAGATGTGCATCTAGATCCCTACTGCAACAATTTTAGAAAAAGTGTTGCCTTTTAGCTAGTTTGCATCCGGATCAAAATCCGGATCAGTTTGCCTCCGGATCAGTCCAGATCTGTTTTCATCCTGAAGTGTTGCCTCGGAAAGTGTTGCCTCCGGATTTATTGCGACAGATTTAGAACAATAAAGCGTTGCATTTGATCCAGTTTCAAAGCTACTGCAACAGTTTCTAAAAGAGTTACATTTCATCTACTTTGCCTCCGGATCCATCCGGATCAGTCTGGATCATTTTTCATCTGGAAGTGTAGCTTCCGGAAGTGTTGCCTGAGGATCTATTGCAACATATTTTGAACAATAAAGGGTTACCTCTGATCCAGTCTTGAGCTTCTGCAACTGTTATTGAAGAAAAGCGTTGCCTCTATCCGAAAGCAACTCCGGAACAAAGCTTTAAAGAGCAAATTTTCTAACAATCTTAAAGGATAATTCCATAATGGAAAATTATGCTACTCCATGGGGATCCAATTCTTTCGAGACTATGAGAATAGTTGTTCCTCCTCTAACTATTCTATTGTAAGCTAAGTCTTTTCTTGGAAAAATTGAGATATTCAATAGTGGGAATTTCACACGGTGAAGCTAAAGAGATTTGGGAATCTTTGATTTTTAAATTTAATAATATGGATGTTGGTGAGCAAAAGTTTGTCATTGGGCTAGAAGATGTTGATTGGAAAGAGAACGAAATAACTAATAGGAAGGAGATAGTCTCAAAGGCAAACATTGTGGAGTACAATCCTTACTAAGGAATAAGGTACGGATTTCTCTATGGTTAATTTATAAAGCTCAAAAGTAATAAAACCTTCAATAATATAAAAGGGAAACTTTTGTACATGTGACCACCATACTCCTAAATGGAGAAAAAGAGTTGTGAAATGTGACAAACTTACTCAACTTATGGTTAAGCGGATGATATTATTTTGTAGTCATTTCATAAGTAAACATGGTGATTGATGTGAATGAGTGGGATATTGGCTATGGAGTAATGAGGCACAATCACAAGAGTAAATAAAAATTCTCCATAGTCATATATATCTAAGTTGAAAGTGGAGAATAGAGGTTCTCCTTTAGCTCACATCTTTAGCACATAATGAGGTGCTACTTATTCCCAATGATTAAACCAAATCGGTTTTAATGAGCCTTTTAGGCAAAAATGGAGTGAAGGTAACTTTTGAGCCCGATAAGGTTTTAATAACTAAAGATAGTGTGTTGTCGGAATGAGCTATATGAAGCATAGAATATTCTTTGATTTTTTGAGATTATCCATTTTTATGTTTGCTCTTCTTTGCATATTTGTGTTGCATCAAAATATTTATTTGTTGAGAAATAAATGAGGTTTTGATATGTTTTATGTGGATCAATATATTTTGAATTAAGTTATTTTGAGACATCTTGATTTCATGTTTATTGGAGTTTGTTGATATCCAATTTGTGATAAAACTTGTGTTTTATATTAGCTGAAAGTTTCAGATTTGAACACCCTTGGTTGTTTATGAGTTTTCTTAAAATTTACAACTCCGTTTTGAGTGATTTATAGTTCTATGGTTTTATGAGACATAGATGAAGATATGTTTAGAAGGAATATTTTCAAATTCTTTCGTTTAGTGGGTTGAAATATTTTTTTGAAGTTGAGATAAGAATCTCGGTTTTCTGGAATTTCAGCTTTAAGTACAGATGATTGTTTATAGCATAACTTTAGTTATACAAATCGGTTTTATGTGTTTCCAGTGGCGTTGGAAACTTAAGACATATATATTTTTATGATTAGAAGAAAGTTTTGTCAAATAACTTTGTTTACATGTTCCAAATCTGAGTTGAATTGGACTCACGAAATCTGAAACTAAGCAGATTTTAAGTTTGTAAAATTGTTAGTAACCATGTGTGGTTATGTGAGTATAAGTTTTGGTGTGTTTACCTTGAAATTTGATGGTTTATATTTTCTAGTAAATTTGAGGCACATGAGAACATGTTTTTATGAGTCATTTGACTAAGTATATATATGAGTTTCGTATTTAATATGATAGATATATACTTGAGATATTTGTTGATGAAACTATTTGTTAAAATTTGTATACAAATAGAATTTCTCATGAGAAATCGATAAAACACGATATGAGAAATGAGAGGATTATCATCCTAATGTGAAATATTCAAAAGTGTGGGGGTGTCTTATTAATATTATTATTCTTGAACCTATATAAACAGAGATAGGTACAAAGGTTGTATGCTTGAATATTCATAAGTTATGTTGAGCATAGCGATGTGCTTGGAAATAACATTTTTTAGACAAAGAACACAAATTCTTTGTGAATGTTTTCAATAAAGTTTTTATATGGTGCAACCTGAGGGGTATGTAGAGCCTGGACATGGATGGAAAGATGATTAAGTTCTTGTGTGTTTTATTGACAAGCACCTAAATAATGAATTGAGAAGTTTGATCTTTTGAGGTGGACATATGTGTGTTTATACTAAAATGATTAATGATATATGTGTGATTATATGTGGATGATATGGCTATCTTTATTCCAAGTATTGATGTTGTCAATAGAATAAAGATAATCTTATTATCAATATTTGTCATGAAAGACATAAGAGAAGCCAATGTGATATTGAGTATGAGAATCATAAGGATGAATGAGAGTGTCTTGTTAACACAAGAACACTATGTTGAGAAACTTCTTGAGAAGTTTGAGTTTTATGATGTACGTCATATGAGTATCCCTTATGGTTCCATACTTAACAAGAGGAAGATAATGATGATCTAGTGGCCAAATCCAAGTATGCATTTGTACTTAATGAGTTTCACACATTGAGACATAGCATATGCTATGTGAGCAAGTATACACATAATCTAATAATTGATTATAGAGAAATATTTGAGAGGAACCATTAAATATGGTATTCTATATAATGAATTTCTCATTTATTCTTGAGAGGAATAATGATGTTGAGTGAATTTTCAATTCATATGAGAAAAAATTCATTAGTGAATTTCCCATTGTTCTTGAGGGGAACAATGACGTAGAGTAAATTTTTAATTCATATGGGAATAATTTCATTAGTGGTTATGTTCTCACATTTGGTGGTAGAACAATAACATGAAAACTAATTAAGCAAGCTATATTAAGAGTTAGTTGCTTGAGAGTTGGAATATACAATGAGACTAAGTGGTTGGGAATACTTTCTTAGTAAGTGTTATAACACATGCAATGTATTGAGATTGCAAAATATATTGAGAATGCTAAGATGCAATATATATTTTGAGAAACAAGACCTATAATGGCAAAAGTATACGTATACGTTTGAGACATATTATTGAGATGGAATTTTATCAATTTGAGTCTAGCGTGATTCTGATCAAATCATCTGACTAATATTTGAGAAATAAATTTTGAAAAAGAAATTTATTTTTGATACATCAGAGAGGATGAGACTTAAGCCAATTTGAAATTAATGAAGGGTGGGAACCCAACCTACATGAGTGGAGATCCCTCGAAATAGGTTCATATGGGTACTAACAAGCCTTCCGTTAGTTCTGCTAGCACTATAAATATTGTCTCCAATCCTAGATGTGAGAAAAGTGCTATGTTGCATATCTTGAGAGGTTGAGTCAAAAGGACTCTTAATGAGATTTTATAGCTCTTATGAGTGGTGTATAAAGTGCAATATACACTTTATGATATCACCTATATGAGTGTGAAGTGGGGCCGCTTCTATGAGATATAATATTGGCAATATCTCTAGAGGACTCATCAAAGGCCAGGCACACGCACGGCCTATTTGCGCAAAACCGCGATGAACAAAAATGTTCTTGGTATAATGTGATATGGTAAAATCCCTATCTTACAATAGCGCTTATTTGGTTCATAGAAACTATATGTTTCACCAAATATTCCATAAGTTAAATTTTATCTATCAAGTTCTGGTTCATAGTCCACAAGACACCAGTTCCATGTATTATATGTCAAACTCGAGATATCCAGAAAATTCTTTTTATTTAAACTTCTTTTGAAAGTTGTGGGGGATTGTTGAAAAAATGAGAGTTTATGTTACTTTCAAAAGAATAAGTTCTGTGATATTTTTAATGAGAAAAATATCTTGTGGTAAAAATTATTTATGGTGGAAGTTACAAACTTTATTTCCTTTATAAAAGTGAGTTTTAAGTGAGTTTAATTCTCCAACGGTTATATTTCTTAAATGTTTGTAACCCCCGTCAGTTATGGTCTTAAAGGCACCATACTTATTGTTTTATAACTATTTTATTACCTATAAATAGGTTGGCGGGTTTTTCATTTTAATGATGAGAAGACAATCCAATTTTTACATACTCACTTCTTCCTCTATTTTTCTGGATATATATAAGCATTTCTGATTCATGTATCCAAACACAAATCGAGTTTGAAAGAGTTGTTTACTCTTGGAAGGAACTATAAAGTATCCTTTAAGGACAGAGTCTCCTACTCGACTCAACTCATTCTAACACTTAAAAGTTTGTTCTTGTTGTTTCAGTGATGTTCTAAGTGGTTAAGATCATTATTTACAGCTTTTTAATGTTATTTTCAATTTCAACAGAAAGTGTTGCCTTATCTATGTAAACAGTTGCCTAAGCTGTGCATCCGGATCCCTACTGCAACAGTTATAGAAAAAGTGTTGCCTTTTTGCTAGTTTGCATCTGGATCAAAATCCGGATTAGTTTGCCTCCGGATCAGTCCGGATCAGTTTTCATCCGAAAGTGTTGCCTCCAGATCTATTGCGACAGATTTGGAACAATAAAGCGTTGCCTTTGGTCCAGTTTCAAAGCTACTGTAACAATTTCTAAAAGAGTTACCTTTCATCCAGTTTGCCTCTGGATCACTCCGGATCAGTTTGCCTCCGGATCCATCCGGATCAGTCCGGATCATTTTTCATCCGGAAGTGTTGCCTAATTACTATTGCAACATATTTTGAACAATAAAGTGTTGCCTCTAATCCAGTCTTGAGCTTCTGCAACAGTTATTGTAGAAAAGCGTTGCCTCTGTCCGGAAGCAACTTCGGAACAAAACTTTAAAGAGCAAATTTTTCAACACCAAATTGATCTAGCATTAGATCTTTTCGATTAGTTTATGTTTGTCGTAAAGCAAATCAGGCTGTACATTTGTTAGCTAGAGCGGCTGATTCATCGACTAGTAGGAGGACCTGGATCAATACTTTTTCACCTTTAATTAGAGCTATAATCGCCTCTTATTAATTTAATGGCGAATATTCTACGGTAAAAAAAATTGATCTAGCATTAAATTATATACGAGTTTACGAAACATATTTCACAACTGTTGGACCCAAGTAAAACGTTTACTATTCATTTTGTTCTATTTTATTTTCTTGTATTAAAAAGGGTTTAATATTAGTATGTTTTCCCATTGGATTTAGATTCACTAAGGGTGTGATTAAAAACTCAAAATCTAACCGAATTCAATTAATTTTAATAGATTCCTTAAAATTTAAATATTCTTACTTCTTCAAAAAAAAATTACCTACAAAAGTTTCAACTTTTCTATACAAAATGAAATGAATTCAATTTAATTCCTTTAAATTTGGGATTTGTAAACAAACCTTAAAGTTGGGAAAGGGTGAAATTATAGATTTCACTTAATCTTAACCATCTATTGAATTTTAATGATTAAGATTTAAATGATTTATAGGGTCCATATTATAATTAAATTTCAAAAATTAAAATTCAATTAACGGTTGAAATTAACTAAAATCCAAATCCTTTAAATGCTCAATTGATCTTCAATCATGGAATTTGAGGAAGAAAATCAAGTCAAAATCTTAAAAGATAAGATTGGGCCCGTAATGCCATGCCATAAACAACCTCTTATTATAGGGATTTTGTATAATGTTAGCATTTTAAGGTGGATTTGTGTCCAATCTAAAAAGATGAATGAATTAATGAATTAAAGGGTCCTATGATAAATTGATCCACGTGACATAATGTTTTAGGTTAGGCATAAAACCATTTTGGAATGCCAAAAGTACCGAATAAAATCCCCTTATTATATGTTAGATGTATATATACTGTTGACTCAATTAAAAATAGAGTTTGCGTGTCATGCACACGTAGTCCAAATACTTTACTTAAAACCTAGCCGGATGTACAAGTGGTCCCACTACTTCACCTCGATCTAGCCAGATGTCCACACGGCACGCCGAATGGACCATAATCACGGCACAAATAGAATTCTACTTAGATTCTATTCATATTCTTATATGGGATATTCACTAAAGAAGAGGTATATTAAACAAGATACTAGATAAATAAGAAGAATTCCACTACAAAGAAAACACTATCTAATTAGAGTCCTTGACCATCAAGGAAACCTAACTGAATGGGAAGAAAGATTCTCATCCTAATCAAGATATTCTATCTAAAATAAGAAGATAAGCTTAATGAGGGAACATCCTCATCAAGAAATCTCTCCTAACAAGGAAGCATCTCATATCCTAAATAGGACTCTCATTCTCTTATATAAAGGGACCTTCATCACCATTCCAGGTATTTCATTCTTAATCTCTAATATCTCTTGCCTCCTCTTTACGCCCCGTGCTGACTTAAGCATCGGAGAGGCTACGCCAGTCACCCGACTAGTCGCTCTAACGCTCTTTTGTCTTGCAGGTACACCTTCCGGCCAAGTCTATTTACAACTCGATCTCAAAGATTGGCGCGTGAAACATACTTTCATTTACCAATCTTTCAGTGGAGCGGTGAGCATGGACTAAATTTACTTGCTCAGGCTAGAATTTTAGTTCAGAACACAATTTCAACAAAATCGTAATATCAAATAGCACAAAAAAGCGAAGGTTCAAAATTCTGTTTTTTTTTAAAAAAAAAATTATTTCTGTCATTGCAATCAAGTTGCATTGGTTCATCTCTTATATATCTAATTAATTATATATGATGGAGTTATATTACAATTTAATTATTTACTTGGTGAATTTGCAAGACAGCAACATATGTGGCATCAAGTTAGTGGCATGTAGATGCTCTAATTTGTAAAAGCTCTTCACACGGTAATAAACCATTTGGCAATAAGGAAATTATTGTGCAATTCAATTCGTTCATTCAGCTAGGCTGTGAAGCAAAAATGGCTAATTCAACAAATAAGTAATTTTTTCAGCTTTTTTATGGGTGCAAATCAAGTTACGAATTGTTCACCAAACAATGCTTATCTCATTAATTAGATATGATTTGTTTCTATTATAAATTCATTATTTGTTTGCAAAACAATTGTTTTATAATTGAAAGTGGCAGTGGCATGCTTATGGCCCTTCAAACAGCAGCAAAGCGATTCTTGAGAAATTCCATGCTTCCACAACAAAATAATGACACATAAGTTTTATCATATTCTTTGTTTTTTCATTCGGGGGGGCAACCCAAGCAATAAAATCATAATTCCGTATAATTTTTTAACGACGATCTAAAAGCTTATTACTTTTAGACTCTTTTAATTTGATCGCATACCGTGGTTCTATTATTATAATCAAGAAATCTGGCTGCAATTATAAATTATTTGCTCCATCTTTCAGATCAGATTAGTTATATACATTGACTAACCCAGCTTTACAATTTATTCCGTTATAGTTCTGTCACTGCACATTGACTGAGATTCACTTGCTTGCACAACTAAACAAAGATAAGTACAATCTCCAATATATATATTTATTTAGGCTTAATGCATTAACTTAGCCCAAAAATCTTGTTGCCTCTCTCAGTATCTCCACAGTTACCTTAATTTTTAAAAAGTGTACCACGTGTCAGCTTCTGGTTGGTTTGACTTTTCAAAGATATCATTTTATAAAATTTTCTCTCTCCAATCAAAAGCTCACTTTTTAAAAGTTCTTTTAAGTTCAGGGAGGCATCGAGATTTTTAGGCCAAGCTGAGGATGCTGTTGATGCATAAGTCCTATTTATTTACAAACTATTGGCTAATATTCTCATAATTAACGGATGACTATGGTAAAAAAAAAAAGCAAATTTATATGGTTCAATTGTTTTATCGACCCTCGAAATCATTGAGTTGGGCATATATATTCTCTTATCCAGCAATTTGATTTTTCATTCTGCAATTGATAAATTCAGTTAAGCTAGTTTAGGTTCAAGGAATCAAATCAGCCATGTTGCAGGTTTTCTCTAATCCCTTCGATTGGATACTTTGTGAGAACACCTTACAAAGAGATTAATTCAATCAATGGAAGTCCAAGAATTGATCTCTTTGACGCGATTTTCGTCAGTAACATATTGTATTAATTGGGCACACAACCTTCAACAGTGATTTTGCAGGCATGCTTTCATACTTTGATAATCTAATATTATATGACAAAATATTGGCGTGATTACTTGAGTCAAGCAGCGATCTAATTGATATGGAAGACAACTTTTGACAATGCATATGTTGCCACTTACGGTCAAATCCATTGATATTAATTCCATCGGTAATCATATCCATTTGTTCCTAATACATCTTGCTATAGTCATGGATCAAGGAAGATATGGGTAAAGACATTTTCGCACATCAGATAAGAAAAATCTGTGCCTTTCTTCCATCGATGAAATTATTGAGTTAGTTTAATGAATTGCCTTATATCCCTGGTTAATTTACAATTAAGTGAATTGCTCTCATTAAATTATTGAGAATTCGACTCTCTTTTTTTTATAAAGGAAGAGAGCCATAAGGCTAAACGTTTACAAAAACGGGAAAAGGAGACCCCGATAATGTCATCAAAAACGATAGATGAAATGTCTTCCGGTGGATGGAGAAACACATGCCCCCTAGAGAAAGAATAATTGTCATGCTCTCCATTCCATCCGCCACTCTATTACCTTCTCTGAAAATGTCTCACATAAACCGTCCAATCACGAGTAAGCAAATCCTTAATCTTTACAACCAAGTCATAATAATCATTAACCATGATTTCAGAGCGATTTTATCACTTCAAATGAAAAACAACTATTCGTTTGGAGAATGATTTTCCTGAATCCCTGCTCCCACGGCAAACATAAACCATCCCAAATACCCCACAAATCCACCTTAGCAACTGAGCACGAGCCAATATTACGACCAAATCCCATTAACTATCTACCACAGCTATCCCTCAGGCAGCCACCGGCCGACGCTAAGAAATTTTGACCACAAACCCAACCGTCGAAATTCACGCAAACCCAATATTCATATGGACCACTCCAACTAATTAACTTCCATTCTTTATTAGGTAAACAAGTGAAGCCATGAACTCCCATGCACGTGATAATTGAGCTAGCAAAACCAACAATCCCATTAACTAAGCTAGTACTATCATGCCCACTGACACCAAACACAAGCTCATTTTTCTCTTTCCAGAGAAGCCAACAACCCACACCAAAATGCAAACCCCATAGTTTCCTCCCATACTTCTCCCCTTCCCATAGGTTATCCCTCATCCAATCAAAAACTTCCCCCTGCATAAATAAATCAAAAATAGCAGTAGGTACAAGTTTTCTCCAAACATCAACGAAAAAGGGACATTCTTTTAGCACATGTTTAATGGTCTCCCTTTCAACCAAGCACCTCGGGCAAGCCTCCATCTCTGTTAGCCCCCTCCTATTTCTTTCAACATTCGTCAGAATTCTTTCTTTGAACACCAACCATAAAAAAGTCTTAATCCTTTCCGGCCCATTCCAACCCCATACATCTTTCCAAATCGGATTAGATGAATGGTCTCCATGCTCACTTAACAAGGCATAAGCATCTTTAACCGAAAATTTCCCATTAGAAGACCCACTCCAAAAGCAAACATCCTCTGTCACCGTCCCTGTTAGCAAGCTAATCGACACAATTTGCATTAGGCAAGAGTTAGTCAACTTGTCTTTGAGGTAATTTCATCTCCATGAACCGTCAGCCTCACACAGATCTGCCACCACTACAAGAAATTTGACTTTTAGTGGGGGAAAATTTCCCCACTCTAAGCCATATTTTTGCCACTAAAAGGTTTTGTGGCGAAATTGAAATTCGCGGCTAATACTATGCCTCTAAAAGGTTTTGTGGGGAGAAAATAATTTCGCCACTAAAAATCCTGCTTTTGTGGTGAACTAAAAATCGCCACTGAATAGGCTATATTTTGTGGCGAATATTTTCGCCACTAAATACACTTAATTAGTGGCAACATTTCTCCCCACAAAAAGTAAAACTTTTGTTGGGAAATATTTTCGCCACAAAGCTACTGCTTTTAGTGGGGAAACTTATATACCCCACAAAATATGTGTTTGTTTGCCAGAGTAGGTTTACTCTTACCATTCACATACCAATCTAATTCAATATATTTTGATTTCACTATAATATAGTTTATTTGGATTGAAGGGAGCTAATATAAAATATATTATTTGGAGTAATAACATATATGATTTTGCTACTAAAATGAATAAAACTAACATTTAGTTTTGAATTTTTACTGTCAGTTAATAAGCAATGATATGAAATATTTATCTTTAAATTTGAATAATACATGCACAAGACAAGACTTTTAATATATCAAGACTTGATCACAGCGAATCAGAAAAAGTTATATGCATTTCGCTTTTCAAACCATTTGATCATATATGTATAACGTACAAAACAAATGCATTGACAAACAAACCTTTTCACGTTCATAAACCAATCACTGAAGCAAAACTTCTATTTCAAATAGCAGCCTATATATGTGTAGACTTTATTATTGTTCAAATGTGATACAACGGCAAGCATGAACTTTTAAAATTTCAGTATAATATTATTAGTCAATAGTACCACGGTTTTCTACTTGCTAGAGAATGCCAGATACCCAACATTTATGAATTATAACAACAAAACAACTGAAATACAATATCCTAAACATAGTAGATACATAAGCTTATGATGTGTCGCATACAAAAAACTTACTATTTCCAAATGGGATGGAGGTTCTTCATCTTTTTTGTAGCAGTGACTGAATGAATCATGCTTTCTACATAATGACCCTGAATTGGAATTTATGTCCTTGTTCCTCTACGTATGCTTGTGAATAGCATCAGCCTTCTTAAAATTACAGTGCTAAAACAACAATGGCACCTAACAAACAAAATCAACAAAATGGATGAAAACGAGGCCAGTATTACAACATAATTGTATTGCTGTAAATGGTGAGTGTTAGATGAACATTGGGGAGAATGGTGATTCCCATGTTTTCAAGAATCAGATTCCAATTCCTAAGCATTTTTTGGTAACCAAATAAGAGGGAATGGAATTATCCATTCCATTACAACTTCATACCCAATTTTCATCAAACTAAACACTTGGGAAATGTCATTATGCACTTAACATTAAAGTTCCATATATGATTACAACGAATGAACCAAATGGTAACTCAAAAGTGAATCTTTAGATTTGGAGCACAACCAATTTGTACTTACGCAACGTGGCCCACATTTAATGCTTCAAATTTCTCTTAAACATTAGAAGAAACTAATAATCAAAATCCTATACTCATCATACATAACAACACTAGTTCGACTAACATGTAAAATCCATAGCTGCCATTGGTGTAAGGGAAAGCTCTATAACCTGCTTAATCTATAGACTCATGCTTAAGCACATGCATATCTGTTTTTATGAAGCTAAATAAGAAATATAAATGGAATCAGGCAAGATTAAAAAGCTAATCCAGTCAACGAAATGTTTCAAATTGCAAATAGAGGTATATAAAAAATCTCTCTCAAAGAGATTTCATTGCTAAATTAATTAAGGAAACAATTAATTTAAGAAAGCAAAAGAACTATATTTCTTCCCACAACGTGCAGATACAATGCAAAACATAGCTAACTATAAGATAAGACTTTGCCCCAAAACCAAAGTATCTAATTACCCAAGTCCTCTGTCTGCAACCTATTCATTAACTGTATTAAGACTTCGATTGGGAAAAGATATCAACCACAAAATCCAAAATCCGACACAAACACTCGATTTCATCCATAATCCCAATATCTCAACAGCCAAAGAAACCTGGAACAATTATGCAAACATAAAAAAAATAGACAAATTGCAAATCTAAAACCCTAGAAGGAAAAAAGGGCATACCTGTTGGATTAGAGATGATTTATAGGAAGAAGCCAACTAATGCCATTTACAGGCTGCATCACTCGGAGGACAAGGAACTAGAATCGCCGTTGACGACTAGAGCAGAATCCTATATCGGTGCTTCACCTCCTTGCCCCCACGCCAATAATAAGGAAAAGGTCAACGAGAAGGAAAGCTAGAACTCGAAGCTCGATGGCGGCGACGACATAGAAGGTCGACGATGACGGCAACGGAAAAAGGTTGACGACCATGTTAGAGAAAAAGGGAGGCGGGGCTTTGTTAAAGGAGGATAAGAAAGAAGAAAGAGAGAATCTTTAGAAGAATTAGGGTCTGCTTGGGAGCATGAATCTCACAGGAAAGGAGATGACTGAATTCAGAATTCAATGCTTGGGAGGGTGGGAAATGGGTATGAGATTGGATTCAAGAGAAATTGAATTCCCGTTGATTGATTTGAATGCCCATTTTATGAATCTGGGCAGAAATTTTATTTATTTTTTCATTCTTAACCTTTTGTTTTCTTTATTTTACCAACCTTGCCACGTGTATAAAGCTTTATTGTATTAAGGTATATTTATAAATATATAATAATTTCTTTTAAAATTCTATTCCTTCGTTTCCAAACACAATAATTTTAAAAATATTGAATTCCTTTAAAATTTTATAACTCACTTTTCTTTTCTTTTTCTTTGTGATCCTTCCCTTTAAAATTTATCAAAAACTTGCTCTCAAGCAGAGCCTTAGGTTACTCTGTGTAATGGACCATAAATTTTAAAATATTTACTTTATTAATTTTTCACCTGTTGTGGCGAGACAACAAATAATAAGCCACTAAATTTAAAATTAATAGTGGGGAAATTACAATTTGGTCACTAATATACACTATACGGTGGTGGAATTGAAATATCGCCACAAAACTTTAATTTTCTGTGGCGAAAATTAATATCCCCACTAAAAGCATACTCAGTGGCAAAAATGAAGATGCCACAAATGTGGTACTTTTAGTGGCAAAGTCATTTTCGCCACATAATTTTCCGCACTGAAGTCTAATTTGTTGTAGTGCACTTTCATGTCCAAAGAGGGCAAAAAGACATTCTTTCGGAGGGCCTAGATTGTCAATCCAATTATCTTTCCAAAAACGAACCAGCTTGCCATTATTAACGGACCATTTTAGGCCTAATAGTATATCATTTTTGAGTTGGACCACTCCTCTCATCAACTTAGATACTATTTGCTTATTTCTAATTTCGGCTTTGGAGAACTCCCCACATCGTACTTATTGAGGTTCAATGAAGCCCAAAAAGAGCTTCTATGAGCAATTAACATGAACCCAATTTTCATAAAGAATGCTGAATTCATCACACCCGTTTTATAAATCCCGAGACCACCATCGTATATAGGGCGACACAACTCACCCCAATTTATCAAATGAATCTTCCTCCCTATATCGCTCGATCCCCATATAAAGCTCCGAATTAAGGATTCAATCTTTTGGCAAATAAGAATTCGACCTCACTTTACCTATACATATATATATTATCACTTTAATCCTAAGGAATTTCATGAATTTGTAATGTGAGTTGGGGCAGGTATAAAACTCCATCAGTCCCAAGTCGACAGGCTCTTCATACGGCAGTGGAAAAATCGTTGACCGACTCAATTGACTCATTCAGTCGTATAGCTAGAAGGAATAAACTGCTATACAAAAAGAGCAAGATAAGTAAAACTCTCATTATTAGCACCTTCTTATATTTTGAAGTTATTTATTTTAGTTCCACAGAACTAATCTCCATTTATGTCCATCTTGATGATCGGAGACTGGGATGGGCAATGGATTGGATATGGAGCGGATATGGATAAATTTATTTAAAATTTATTTTTAATTAATAAATCATATCCGCTCGAATGGATTTAAAATTTTTATGTCCTTATCCATATCTTAGGATATGGATTTGGATATGAATTATAAATAGATTTTAAATTTTTAGCCCAAATGATGCAAATGAGTTGTGTTGTTCAAATGATTCCTGATTAGCCCACGTTTAAATATTTTTATTGTATTTAATAATAAATTTTAGCCCACGTTTAAATATCTCTATTTAAACAAAATCAGTGCTGGTATACCCAAGTTCTATCTATCCCACATGTGAAAATACATTCTGAGGCCCGATTTTGTAAAAAATTAAAAAATCCCAAAAAATTATGAAAAATTCAGAAAATAAAGAAAATAAATGTGGTGCAAAAAATTTTTAGAAAATGTTTTTGGAAGGGACCGGAAATGTGAAAATACATTTCGGGGCCCAGTTTCGTAAAAAATCGAAAACTCCTACAAAATTATGGAAAATCTGGAAAATAAAGAAAATAAATGTGGTGCAAGAAATTTTTAGAAAATGTTTCTAGAGTGGCACGGAAATGTGAAAATACGTTTTAGGTACCGGTTTCGTAAAAAATTGAAAAATTTCAAAAAATTATGGAAAATCCGGAAAATAAAGAAAATAAATGTGGTGCAAGAATTTTTCAGAAAATGTTTCTGGAATGGCTCGGAAATGTGAAAATACATTTCAGGGACTGGTTTCATAAAAAATTGAAAAATCCAAAAAACTATGAAAAATCTGAAAAATAAAGAAAATAAATGTGGTGCAAGAAATTCTAAAAAAATATTTTTGGAATGGCTCGGAAAAGTGAAAATACGTTTCAGGGACCGGTTTCGTAAAAAATCGAAAAATCCCAAAAAAATTATGGAAAATCCGTAAAATAAAGAAAATAATGTGTTGCAAGAAATTTTCAAAAAATATTTTTGGAATGGCTCAGAAATGTGAAAATACGTTTCAGGGACCAGTTTCATAAAAAATTGAAAAATCCCAAAAAATTATGGAAAACCGTAAAATAAAGAAAATAAATGTGATGTAAGAAATTTTCAGAAAATATTTGTTGAGTGGCCCGAAAATGTGAAAATACGTTTCAAGAACCGGTTTCGTAAAAAAATCCCAAAAAATTATGAAAAATCCGTAAAATAAAGAGAATGAAACCGTTACCTCAATGAGGCATTCAAACCGACTACTCACTCGACCTACAATGTAAGACTCATCCGCGAAGAAGAAACTAGAAGTAACCGGACGACCATCCTTTTGCCTTAACAAGATCTCCACTCTAGAGACACTATTACAAAGCTAAGCGAGCATCCTGTTGAAGAAGACAAGTGAGCATTTGGTTGGCCGCCTATAAAGCCATCCCATTCAACCGAATGGATAAATAAAGAACTTACAAAGACGTGGACCATAACTAGCCCCAAACAACATTTTGTACCAAAAGGCCCGAGGGGAAAAAGTGGATACACTCTTTTCCCCTTCCTTTAGATTTTCCAGCTGGCCACTGGATTTATCTATAGCAAGGTCTGTATTGAGTAAACACTCCCCATGCGGCTCTATTCCCGACATAACACTATAAGCCTGGATCTTGTAATCTTCTATTTTACAATAAATAAAGATTCACTTCTTATCAAAACACTTGTGCATATTAGAAGTTTTGATCAAACTCTCTAAGCACACTACCCGACCACAGATTCAGCATTAGACCGGATATGCACACCCGGCTCTACAAAAATTCTTAGGCCACTTAAGCCCTCAAGCATGCTAAAAAGTCCTAGACCACACTTGAGCTCTCAAGCATAATAAAAGTCCTAGGAAAAATTCGTAAGCCCGCAGGCATATTGTGTAAGACCTAGGCCACACTTAAGCACTCAGGCATCCTAAAAGTCCTAAGCCACACTTGAGCTATCAGGCAAACTAAAAGTCTTAGCCATTCATAAGCCTGCAGGCATATTGTGTAAGACCTAGGCCACACTTAAGCACTCAGGCATCGTAAAAGTCCTAGGCCACACTTGAGCCTCTAAGCACATTAATAAGACCTAGGCCATTTGTAAGCCCCCAGGTGCATTAAAAGACCCAAGCAACCCATTAGCCCTCAGGTGCATTAAAAGACCTAGGCAACCCATAAGCCCTCAGGTGCTTAAAAGACCTAAGCAAGCAATAAGACTTATGTCACTACAAAAAAGACATATCATCCATCTCCAAGACCGAATGAAAGAATACAAGGCATAAAACATGCAAAGAAATCTTAAGTTGAACCACTCGTCACTGAGACCGATTGCAGTATACTTAAGGAGATCTCAAATAAAAAATATTCATCATAGAATGAATAAATACATACAAAAGAAGAAACTTAAGTCCAAATCACTCATCCTAGAGATCAAGTGAAGATACTTAAGTGAAATCCACAACTACCCTCCTTATGTCCGAATGTAAACATTCATTCGTCTTAACGGATCGGGTGGCAAGCACTCATAGCAGAAATATGCTGAAAAAAAGCAAGCATAAGAAAAATAAAACTACCAAAAACACATCATGCGTCTCAGTGACCAAATAAAGAACACTCAAGTCAAGCATGCACATATCAAATCAAATCATCGAGTCAAAATAAAAGGCATAGCGGAAACATATAAGCAAAATTATTTGGTGGCCATGCAAATAAAGTCCAAAAATTAAAGGGCTCGGTGATTGTACTTGAACAAAAGATCCGAAGGTCAAAGTAGCAAAAGTAAATAAAAATTAAACTACAAGATCAGCATCCGATTGTGCATCCCCTCCTTCGTTTCCATGCTCCACATCCTCCTCAAGCGGGTTTACAGTAATCCCTACATCGAACGTAGCAGTCCTAGAATCCTCCTTAAGCGGCTCAACACCCTCTGCATCAGAATTCGGCTGCTCCTCAATAGCTTCCTCCTTAATAACCTCCTCTTCAGCAAGAGCAGCTTTTGAGCATCCAGGGTAGCATAAGAAGGAAATTCAACTCCATCAAGAATGTCATCTGACATGTCAGGGTGAGCAAGCTGGAAAGACTTCAAAATCAACTCACCATACAGATAGCCACAATCAGTCAACTTATTTGTAACGATGTCTAGTGTTCCTTTTAGCTTGGCCATCTCGGCACGCGCTGGAACAAGATTCGCTTCTGGAGTCGTTATCTTTGTCGTTTGTCGCCTCCTAAGCCTTTTGACCCGTTCCTTCTCCCCATCAGCCTTTATTCAGCCATTTTGGGCCAAGATCAACTTCCTCTTGGTTTCAGTAAGCTTTTTTTCCTTCATCTTTGCTCTCAAGCTTGGTCTCAGTTCAGGCCCAACGAATGAGCTCGAAGCCATGAGACATGGCCTAAAGCAAATAAAAGAAGAAGACTCAAAGATTAAAACAAAAGTGTAAAAACAAATGAAAGCAACAGGAAACCTTCGTTAAATCCTAAAAGAAGCATGTGGAGAGGAAAGCAGTTGGCTCACTAGCATACTCCTCCAAGTCTACAAGAAGAGGAAAGGCGCCTTTCAAAGCAGATTGGACCTCCAAATCAGCACGCGACTTTGACAGGAAGGTCTCCTTGAAGAAATCAGCAAGAGCTAGCTTTTGAGGAGACAAATTTGTAGTTGATTCATTACCCATCTTCAGAGATGGAGTGACCTACAAATAGAAATAACAAAGTAGATAACTGAGAAATAAAAGCAAGGAAGAAGGTAGATAAAAAAAAGCAGAAGACAAATTAAACCTTGAAAGAACGTCTACGCTGAGAAATAGGGGTATCCAGTACTACCACTAGAGGCCGCTTGTCGGACACTTTCACGCGAGTCGTTTTCTTCCCTTTTGCCTCTACGGCTACCGATTGAGAATGAGTAATCCTCAGGGTGGATTTCTTCGCTGCTAAAATATTTTTAGCAAGATCAAGTTCAAACATTTTCTACCTAAAAAAGGAAGAAGAAGCGAAGATTTACTAGAAAAGTGAAGGAAGTACACTTGATGATATGGAAGAAAGCTTGGAGACACCGGAGAAGAACTCTCGAAGATTCATAACACAAAAGAGCGGAAAGTGAAGAAATAAGCAATATAGGAAGCATTTATAAGAAGAATAAAAGCCTTTTTGAAATCCACCATTGGATTAAAAACAGGTGTCACACAATCTATGATGCGCACAATACACGAAGTGCAATTAATGAAACTAGATGTCAATAGTGATTCTCTGTGGAATCTGAAGAGTCGGCACCAAGTGAGCACTCGGTCAAAAAGTCTCCCCACATGATCATCCGAACAGACCAAAACCTAAAAGATTTGACCACACTCGGGGGTACTTTTGTTGACTCGGTAAAAATAGAGTCTGTGTGTCATGCACACGCGGTCCAAATACTTTGCTTAAAACCTAGTCGGATGTACAAGCGATCCCACTACTTCACCTTGATCTAGCCGGATGCCTACACGGCACGCCGAATGGACCATAATCACGGCATAAATAGAATCCACTTAGATTCTATTCATATTCCTATACGGGATATTCTCTAAAGAAGAGGTATACTAAACAAGATAAGACACTAGATAAATAAGAAGGATTCCACTATAAAGGAAACACTATCTAATTAGGGTCCTTGATCATCAAGGAAACCTAACTGAATGGGAAGGAAGATTCTCATCCTAATTAAGATATTCTATCTAAAACAAGAAGATAAGCTTAATGAGGAAATATCCTCATAAAGAAACCTCTCCTAACAAGGAAGCATCTCATATCCTAAACAGGACTCTCATTCCCTTATATAAAGGGACCTTTATCACCATTCCAGGCATCTCATTCTTAATCTCTAGTCTCTCTTGCCTCCTCTATACACCCCGTGCTAACTTAAGCATCGGAGAGGCTACGCCGATCACCCGTCTAGTCGCTCTAACTCTCTTTTGTCTTGCAGGTACACCTTCCGGCCAAGACTATTTACAACTCGATCTCGAAGATTGGCTCGTGGAACATACTTTCATTTACCAATCTTTCATATACTATAATAAGAGGTCATCTAGAAGTTTATGTATGATAGAAAAAATGAAGTTCATGTACTGAACTGGGAAAACATGTATTGTTAATAAACTTCAAAATTTGGCATAATGATGCATGAACTTAGCACTTTACTAACATTATGGTAGAAGTTGACTACTAAAAATACCATTTTGACTCGATCATTAACAAGTTAAAAAGCTACTTGAGTATTCGTTATTCTTGTCTTGATATGAAAAATGTCATATTGGAGAACTATCCTTATGTTGGCAATGCAGGTTCACATCTAACTCGAAATATAGATGAACTAGTTTTTTGCTTGCTTATGGTATACTTTTGCGGCCTTAGATGCTGGTGACAATTAATGAGAATTTAATACCTTTGTGTATTCCAGTTCGTGTGGGACAAGTTGTTGATGTTAATGAAGTAGTTGACTCAGGACTATAACTGATTATAGACCTGCTCAAGAGGAGTAATAGTACTTTTGGCTTCTGGTGTGATTGAGAAAAAAAATTCCTTCAAATTAGCAAATTCGAAAATTTTTTTATTGAAAAAACTCTGCATGTTTACTATCGTGTTTTTGGTGCAGTTACTTTTGTGTTCCTTTTTCTTGAAGGGGGTGTCGTAGTGGAGTAGAATCAATAATATAAGAATGATAGGTAATTTTTTTTATCATAGAGTGTGGGATCAAATCCCAGATGATATAGTTGTAGTAGTAATGTGAAACGCAATCCAAAATGATATAGTTGTAGTAGTAATGTAAAATGCATATTAAGGTGGGTCTTAAACCATTTGTCATGTTTGAATGATACGTTGAATTTTGCTTCAAAGTTTTTAAAGTGTAATTTGAAATAAATTTTTGTATTTACGGACCAATGACCTGTGAACACTAATTTTAAATCCAATTGAATTTAGACTTAATTGAAAATATTTTGAAGTGTAACACTGTAATGTTAAAGTAGTTTGTACCATCAACACTAAATATTTGCTTTTGAGTAATTAAAGTGTTACATTTAAAAGTTCGAGTGATTAAGAATGGTTAGAGTCAAATTAAGGAGAAATTATGTATTTACCTTATTATTTTTAGCCTAATGCATCAAGAACCCCTTAAATTTGATAAAAAAAATCAGATGTCATTCTAAACTTTTAAACCTCAGCTTGATAAAAAAGCACTAATTTACTCCCTCATTACACATATCAGCTTCTAATTAATTTAATTTTTTAAATATATCGTAACTTCTTTTTTCATTAAAAATTAACACATAATAATTAAACCTTTTAAAAATTTATAATCCTGTAAAAAAAATTTTGTTGAGAGGGTCATGGATTTGGACATTATTGTTTATTCTATCTAGTTGAAAAATTGGTGAATGCAACACGCTCGTTGTACCAACAACCAACCAAAGTATCAAACAAAGTTGACGTCTCCTACAATGAAAATCACGTAACAAGACAACACTCATCCCTTCCCCCAAATTACCTTTTACTATTTTAAAAATGCGTTTGTTCATCTCTAAACTCAAAGCTCCAGTCAACTCTTCACACCTTCAATGGTTTCCATTCCCAAATCACCCTTTCTCCTTCTCCTCTTCCTCTCCCTTTTCCACTCCGCCGATTCCGCCTGCCGGAAAACCTGCGATTTGGCATTGGCATCCTTCTTCGTTCTCCCCGGCGACACCTTATCCTTCATCGCCCAAGATTTCCTCTCAGAGCTCGTCCGATCCTCCGATTCAATCGTGAAATACAACAAAGGCGTAATCCCTAACAAGGATTCCCTCAATTCCTTCATTAGAATCAATATCCCCTTCCCCTGCACCTGCATCGATGATCAATTCCTTGGTTACAATTTCAATCACGATCTTCAGAGTGAAGATACTTATGGCAAGATTGCCAATGAGACGTACGCCAATTTGACGACGGTTCCATGGCTGATGAAGTTCAACAGCTATCGGGAGAATAATATACCCGATACAGGTACGCTTAATGTGACGGTGAATTGCTCCTGTGGAGATAGTGAGATTTCTAGGAATTATGGATTGTTCATCACTTATCCGCTCCGGCCGGAAGATACTCTGCAATCGATTGCAGCGGCGGCCAATATTAGCGCCGATTTGCTCCTGAAGTATAATTCCGGTGCTGATTTTAGTGCAGGGAGTGGTTTGGTTTTCATCCCCGGCAAAGGTACTGCCTCTGATTTATTAATTTTTAGGGTTAATCATTAGTTTTTAAAAAGGCTTTTATATTTTATTTTTTTTAAAGAACTTTTTTTATTAAATATTAATAATTTTTTTTATAATAAAATTATTTACGTTGGAAAACTGAATTATTATTTTTATTTTTTTAATACAAGATTCATTTTAAAAAAGTGAGGGTTTTTTAAAGTTAACCCATGACTATATGCCTGTTATATTTTGTTTCTAGTTTTGAGATTATTAATGAGCAAAATTGGAGCAGTAGAGTAAATTTGAATCAAAATGGTGATAACAACAAAATGAGTAAAAAAGTAAAGCCATTATAAAAAAATTTAGATTAAAATGTTGTAGTGCATTAACAGTAGGGGATACGGAAAAATTTGTAATGAAGTATATGGAATTAATACTGTAAAATTTGTCAAAAGATTGGTCCATCCAATGCACCAGGTTTTTTAATGTATAAAACTCAGTCTCAAAATACATTTTGAAATATGTATAAATAACTTGTTTTATGTGGTAAAGTTCGGATCATCTGAAATGAATTTGGCCAACTTGGCTTCTTTCAAGCTACATTTGACTAAACAACTGACGTCAATACAAGGTGTTTCTTTCATTGCACTAAGCATTTGAGTGAACGCATTACAAACCATGTAGGACGATGTTATTAACTTAGCGAGTAAGCGGAGAGAATATGATGTGGGGATTACTGATGCATGTGAGACATGGTTATAAGTTTGGTTGGTCACATTCCAGGCAATTTCGTTAATGTTATTTTGTGGCCAAATACAGCGGCACAAGTACTGAATCCGATTCTCGCTACTATTATGAAAATCTTCATTGGTGAAGAGCTTTAAAGTTGTTTTCTTAAAACACATGTTCTCAAAGTAATTTTTAGAAAATACGAAGAAGTAACATAAGTATCAAATTTAATCTGCATCTTTTTTTTATTTAGTTAAAGGCGTTGTTATTTAAACAACAATTTAAGATAATACAATCCTTTGACTAGAGGATAAAATCCTAACTAACAACTAGAATAAGCCACACTATTACTAATCTTCAGTCTTCTCCCAACATAAAATAGATCTAAAAAGATTGTTATAGAAGAACGGATCCGTAGATCGACTCCGCAAAAATCCGCTTAGGCTGAGATAGATTGTTTTCAGCAAAAGTTGTTGGAGAAAAGTAAATTTGAGAAATAGTGGAAATCGACAATAGATCTGAACTGAAAGAACCCGATAACAAAAATGAGGAGAAATCAACAACAAAAGAAAACCAAGATCAAGTAAGAAGGAGAGGAGGAAGAAGCAAAGAGCTTTCTCCTTCCTCCTTAAAGGAATTGAAGCCTTGAGGGAGTTTTTTTTTGTAGGGAGAGAAAATAGAGAGAGTCGGTAAAATGGTTAATGCTAAATTTACTCTACATCTTAATGTTTAGAAACAAATAATTATGTATGAGAATAAAAATTAAAACTATCATGCTATATAGTTTTTAATTTTGATAAAAACTCACAAACAGTTCGAGATCAGTTCGGTCAAAGCTCGACTTGATAGAGTTTGACTCGAGTTCGAAATCGGCTCAAAAAATTAACTAGTCAAGCCAAACTTTTCTAAATTTTAGCACGAATGCTTGCGAGCAAGTTCATATAATTTTTATATACTATATAGTTACTAATTTCTTATATACCTTGTTTTATTAATTATGGTATATAATTTGAAACCATTTTTAGTTTATGTTTATATAACTACCTGGTATATGGTATAAAAATGATGTAGATTTAATGTTTTTTTCAAACCATATTTTTTAAATTTCGTAACTTAGTTTCATATATTTGGACTATTAGGTTTAAATTTGCGAAAATGTTATATTTAGAAAATAGTAATAAAAAATTTAACTCGATCAAAAGTGACTCTTAAGCTTGAGAACCGAGTTGATCTTTTCACAAGTTCTAGTCGAGCTAAAATATTTTAAATTCGATGAGCTTGTTGGTGAGCCGAGTTTAACGGTTTTCATTTTCGAGATGTTTGATAAGTTCCCTGATAGCAGGTATTTCCCAAATGTGAATGGCCTAGGGAACTTAAAGGGCCAGCATTATCAGCGGCCCAAATAAAACCAGAGCTCAAAAATGTGGTTAGAATAGTAGAAGAAAGCCGCGGGAAGGGAATTTTATTACTTAATTACTGTTGGTATGTTCGTTTCAGAAGACGACATTATCAGTCAATCCTCCATTTCTTGATTCTTTCTCTAACCCTCTTTTATGTCCTTTTCAACTCCCATTAATTCCCATCTCATTTTTCTAGTTCAGCCCTTTACCCGGTCAACGTTCTACACCTCCAAGCTTCCATCTTCCAAGTCATTATTCTTCATCAAACTCAAACTCCTATTCAATTCCTCATTTCCTTCTTCTTCTTCAATTTTAAAAATTATCTCGCTTCAATTCCTCATATCCTGCGCTCTGCTATGAATTCCGTTTTAGGGTTTTGGTTGGGATTTTCGCTGTTACTGTCTCTCTGCATCTCCGGCGAGTCTAGCTGCAGAAAAGGCTGTGATTTAGCTCTGGCATCGTACTACGTGTGGCAAGGGACAAACACCAGCTTTATTGCAGAGGTTATGAAGTCTCGCCTTTTACCATCGGAAAATACAATTGTCACCTATAACAACGATCAAGTCCCTAACAAAGACAGTCTCGCCTCTTTTATCAGAATCAACATTCCTTTCCCCTGTGATTGCATCAATAATGAGTTCCTTGGCCATGTTTTCCAGTACAGCGTCGGATCCGGTGACACTTACGACGTCGTTGCCGCCACTTACTATTCCAACCTGACTACGATTCCGTGGTTGCAGGAATTCAATTCTTATCCTGCTACTAATATACCTGATACCGGTACGCTTAATGTCACCGTCAATTGCTCCTGCGGCGATAGCTCCATTTCCAAGGATTACGGTTTATTTGTTACGTATCCTCTACGGCCTGAGGATAGTTTGACTTCCATTTCAAGTGGATTCAATATCTCTGCTGAATTATTGCAGAGGTATAATGTTGGTGCCAATTTTAGTGCGGGAACTGGTTTGGTTTATATTCCTGGAAAAGGTGATTGATTTTATTTTCCTTAAGACTAGTGAAAAATGCCTTTTTTCTAGATTTGTGAATTGTCCTGATATTTGGTTTGTAGGTAGGAATGTGACTATTTGTCTGCATTGTTTTGTTTTAGGATTCAGTGTGTATATAGGTGTAGCTTGGTTGTTCCAGTTGTTCATCATTCTTTTCATTTTAATTAAGGAGGATTTTGTGGTTCTGCACCTAGGTTGTTTTCGTGATCAGCAGCTGAAAGTTGATTTTAAGCATAGAGTTTATATTTTGGTAAGAATTGAGAGGGTTGCTCCCTTTGTTATCATGATGTACATAAAATAAATGATCATGTCATGTGATACTCATAAGTCATAAATAGAATTAGTCTTGTCTGTTTCACACTCATGTATCTCATTATCTGTGTGGTACAATGTTTTTTTCACTCTTGTTGTTTCATAAAGTTCTTAGAATTTTATGAATTTATGAGCCATCTAGATATTTTGAACATTCTAGGTTAAAGCATTGAGGTAGCTGATGGAATGGGTCAAGCATCATTGAATGCCTCTCGGTTTAATAGGCATGAGATGAGTGCTATTACTTGTAATTTTTCAGCAATTGATCTAGATAAGATTATTTCCTAATGTCATTGGTATTGATCACACTTACGAAAGATGATTAAGTAGAACCATACAAGAAACAGTGCATGAATAAAATAAGGTTATACCTAATGTTATTGCTATCAATTGCTTAACTGACGGCTGTTCCACTTTTTCCAGATGAAAATGGTAGCTATCAGCCACTGACGTCAAGGTAATTTTTATTATGAACTCCATAGTAATCTGTTATTCATTTTTTCGCTACTTTTGGATCAAGTTCAAATTCTTAAACGGTTTATTCTTCTTGGTTTTCTTCTTTTGCAGCACAGGTGGTTTACTCTTCGTTTTGGTATTTGTTCAGAGATTCCACTATGCAGGCTTAACATATCATGAGCTTATGCCATACTTTCATTAAGCAGGGATATCGGGTGGAATTATTGCCGGCATATCCATAGGGGCAGTAGCAGCAGTGTTGTTATTTGCAGTTTGCATATACTACGGATTATACAGAAAGAAGAAGGTGAAGGAGGCAGCATTGCTGTCAACATCCCAAGATCTCTCTGCTCAAGCTTTGCAAGGTAACTGTTTTTTAGTTCCTTTTTTGTATCTATTGCAACAGGCCATGATGAATGCAATGTTATCAGTGAATGAGTAGAAAAAGGTTGATCTCAAGAAACAATGGGATATTGGGATTTTATTGTTCATGTGCTGTTTAATTTTTTATCAGTTGTGTGTTACACATCTGTGGTGTGTATGCTGAAATACCCGGTACCTATTATTATAATATCATGGCCAAATACATTAACGGCTCCCTCAACTTGTCCCATTCTACCTACTGCACCCCTAAACTTTGAAAAGGTCCCATAGCTCCCTCAACTTTCAAAAAGTGCACTAGTTTGGCCTCTGAACGCCATGTGTCAACTTCTGGTTGGAGAGAGAAACATCAGGAGAATGTCATCTTTGAAAAGTCAAACCAACCATAAGCTGACACATGACATTCAAGGCGCAAAATTGTGCACTTTTTGAAAGCTACGGGGGCTACGATTTTTTCCGAAGTTCAGGGGCAGCAGATGAAATGGGACAAGTTGAGGGAGATGGTGATGCATTAGGCCTAATATCATCAATTATGCTTATTCTCTAGATATTCATTTCTTACCATGTTTACCTATCTTCTTCCCCTGTATTTGCTGCTGATGGGGTTTATTTCTTCACTATCTTCTTCCCCTGTATTTGCTGCTGATGGGGTTTATGTCTTCATCTTATCTCTTTCCCCATTTGGTCATTCGTTTCTTCATGTTCTTCTTTTGGACTTTATTTGTTGCATTGCAACTTTATCAAAATCAAATTCTCAATACAAGTTTATGCGATCCAACATATATTTCAGTTGGTCATCTATAAGAAAGAATAAATCAACTATTAATTACTAAAATATAATAAGAAAAATTACAAAGTTATAACTAATCTCAGTGCTCTGACAAAACTTGAGCAAATTTTCGGAGAAAGTAAATTTAAATGTAAAAGTAAAAAGTTGTCTCATTCTTTAACAAAATCTTGATACATACTTATTAGTTATAACTAACTGTGCATCATCTATAATATGATATCTTCTCCTTAATAAATATTCAAGGTAAAGGCACCTTTTTTCTTTTTTATGCAGTGTTATTGCATCCAAATAGCAACTAACATCTTCACCAAATTAAGGAATGCTGCTTAAACACCTAAAGTGATACAGAATTCTTTAACTCTAAAAGAAATATATAGAACAACATAGCATGTATGTGTTAATCACAAACCATCATGGCAACGTTAATATGCTTCGGTTTTTTCTTTCTTCATATTTTCCAGCATATATTCATCCACAATCATCTGGTTTTGCCAGCTTTTTTTTGCTAATGTGTCGAGCAAAGCAATCAGTATGGATTACTAAGCCTCTTTAATAATTGATTCTTTTTCTCCATGAATCAGGTCCTAGAAGTAACTTAGACAAGCCCATGGAATCAACAGGTGTGGCACCATCGCCTGTTCTTACAGGAATTACAGTGGACAAATCAGTAGAGTTCTCATATGAAGAACTTGCTCAGGCTACTGATAACTTCAGTATTGCTAATAAAATTGGACAAGGTGGCTTTGGGTCTGTTTACTATGCAGAGTTAAGAGGCGAGGTCTGTACTCAATCAACTTCATCTGTATAATTCATTATTACAATTTACAGGAGTCAAGCTTTTTAATGAAATGTTTCAGCATTGTGCATTTCATCTCCATGTGTACAAATAAAACCTGTATCTTGCTTAATAAGTTTGAGTCTCCTGAAATTAATGAATAACATTTTAAAACCATAGAAGTAAAGACTTGACCGAGCTTGCCAGCTAAAGATTGATGTGTCCTTAGTGAAATCAGCAGTTGCATCATCACATTCTTGTCTAGTTCTTGTTAGTTAAGTGATTACTCTGGAATCCCCAATCATAGTATCAATAGTTTGGGTTCCAATTTCCTGAAGGCAAATTGAGCTTAACTTTCTGCCAAATGCTCATCTTTTGTTGTTGTGTGATTTGCTACGAGCCTAAGACTCTTAGAAATTGATTTCCTCTGAAATTTCATATCTTTAGAGTAAGAAGCATTGTGTCGTTCCTGTTATTTCATATCTCTGCTTATGGTGCCAATAAATTCAAGTTGTTATGCAGAAAGCAGCAATCAAGAAAATGGACATGCAAGCTTCTAAAGAATTCTTCGCTGAACTAAAGGTTTTAACACATGTTCACCATTTGAACCTGGTATTCTCTCTCTCTTTCTCCTTGTTACCATAATTTGCTGAATTGCATTAGGTAAAAGAACTCGAAATTTGCATTTTATTTTATGCATGGGGTAAATATAGAAAATGCATATACTTTATTGTTTTTTAGCAAAATAATGAGATTTAAAATGGTTCCTGTTTGTGGTTTGGTTGGCTTAGATGAATAAAGTTTCTATATTTATGGTAGTTTAAATTTCGAGAAATCACTATTCCTTGTAACATCTTCATATCCATTTTCATAGTGATTTATAACCATTTATGCTTTCCACATCAGATTCTTAATAACCTAGATTTCTCCTCCTGCAGGTGCGGTTGATTGGATACTGTGTTGAGGGTTCTCTTTTCTTAGTTTATGAATATATCGAGAATGGCAACTTAAGCCAGCATTTGCGCGGAAATGGTGAGATCACGCGGACTCTGTAGATAATCTTGTTGTAGTAGTTACAGAATATAAGTAGAGTAATGACAACTATTCTTGCTTGTTTCCAGAGAGGGAACCTCTGTCATGGTCTACTAGGGTACAAATTGCCCTTGATTCGGCTAGGGGACTTGAATATATACATGAGCATACTGTTCCTGTTTATATTCATCGAGATATTAAGTCCGCAAACATATTGATCGACAAGAACTTCCGTGGAAAGGTTGTATTGTAATCTCTAGTTTGATGGATAAAAGCTTTGAAATAAATTAATAAAATTCAATATTATGTCACAGGTTGCAGATTTTGGATTAACAAAATTGACTGAAGTTGGAAGTTCATCACTCCCCACACGTCTTGTGGGTACTTTCGGATACATGCCACCTGAGTAAGAAACCTTTTAGTTTTCAAACTAAATATGTATACTTAGTGAACTCTTTTTAGTTCTATTTTTAATGTCTTTATACCTTGATGTTGATGCAGGTATGCTCAATATGGTGATGTTTCTCCGAAAGTGGATGTTTATGCCTTCGGGGTTGTCCTTTATGAGCTCATTTCTGCGAAGGATGCTATCGTTAAATTTAATGGTTCCTCTGCGGAATCAAGGGGCCTTGTTGCTTTGGTGAATTTTGTTAAATCTTTCTTTTTTTACAGGCCTAATACATCGGGGGCCCCTTATAGTTGTCCCTGAACGCCCATTTCCCCCTTGAACTTTCAAAAGTTCCATGTAAACCCCTGAAATTGTTTAAAGTGCACCTCATAACTCCCCCCGAATGCCACGTGTCAGCTTCCGGTTGAATAGAAAATCAGGAAAATGACATTTTGAAAAGTCAAACCAACCAAAAATTGACATGTGGCTTTCGGGGGCAAACTGGTGCATTTCTTCCAAGTTCAAGGGGGTAATTGGAACCTTTGAAAGTTTAGGCGGTATATGGTGTATTAGGCATCTTGTATCATATGTGAGGAAGAAGTATACCAATATTGGCACTTAACTGCAAATTCAAATCTTGCATATTTGTTTTAATGAAAGTTAATAACAGATCACTATATGCATTTGTTCATTATTAAATTCTTCGAATTCCTATGAGTTGACCTCATTTTTTTGGTGTGAAAATGATGTGCAGTTTGAGGATGTTCTAGATCAAACTGATCCAAAGGAAGACGTACAAAAACTGATAGATCCAAGGCTCGGGGAAAACTATCCATTGGATTCAGTTCGGAAGGTAGGGAGATAAATGTAATTTAATTATAAACCGTAGTTTGATTTTGAGGTTTTGATCTAATAGTGAAAAGCAATGGACGGTTTTGCAGATGGCGCAACTAGCGAAAGCATGCACGCAAGAGAATCCACAATTAAGACCGAGTATGAGATCGATAGTGGTAGCCTTAATGACACTTTCATCGTCTACAGAGGATTGGGACGTGGGCTCCTTTTATGAAAACCAAGCTCTAGTCAATCTAATGTCTGGGAGATAGAAATGGCAATTACGAGAACAGATTTGCATTTATAATATTCTTTTTCATTGTTTGTAGATGTATCATAATAATTATGAGGGCGTGGTGTATTGATATTGCAGCAAATGTATCAAAATAATTTTAGTTGAAGACGAAGCATGCGAAATAAAACTAGGTCGTGTTAGGTGATCTTAATTGTTTCCCAATTCCAAAACCTCATTCGAAAGCAATATCTTTAACCACCCTCATAAAAATAAACTAGTTTTTTTAAGTAATTTACTTTTACATCTTGGGAAAAACATTTGTTAAAAATAATTTCATATAAATTTTTATTAAATTATCAAAATACCTCAAAGTAAAATACCATAAACTTAATTACTTTTTATATCATCATTATACGCTTTTAATGATTTTTCATATATTTTCATACAAGTTCATGCGTTTTTGGTGTTTATTTTTATTTTTTTTTTTGACTTATTTTACATTTATTTCTTAAATCATTCATTTTTTTGACATGCTGCTTTAGAGCTTTTGTTCGTCTCATTTTTATCTTCGAAAAGCCATCCATTGTGATATATTTTTTCCAAAATATTTTTTGAACTGTTATTTATCTGTTATAATTCTAATATAAGTCTTTTTGTATTTGCAATGCTCATTGAATTATTATACATCTGTTAAAAATCTATTATAAATCTGTTATAAGTTTAAAATAAGTTCGTTATAAGTCTAATATAAATCTCTTTTTATTTGTAATGCTTATTGAACTATTACATATCTAATATACATCTGTTATATATGTGTTATAATTATAATATAAGTCTCTTCGTATTTGCAATGCTCATTAAATTGTTATACATCTGTTACAAATCTATTATAAATCTGTTATAAGTCTAATATAAGTTCGTTATAACTCTAATACAAGTCTCTTTGTATTTGTAATGCTTATTGAACTATTACATATCAAATATTCATCTCTTATAAGTCTAATATAAGTTTCTTTGTATTTGGAATGCTTATTGAAACCATTACATATCTAATATAAATCCGTTATAAGTCTTTGTTATATAACAAAAGCGAGCGCTTTTGACAACTATGCGTCTACTACAAGCCTGATAAATGTCTAATACATGTGTTTGATGAAATATATAACAGATTTATAACATTTTTGTATTAGATATGACTATTATAAAATTGTTTGGCATAATCTGTATGTTTTTTTGTATCTGTTACAAATCGGTTATAAATGTGTTATATATCTGTTATAAACCTAAAATAAATATGTATGTATGCTACAAGCCTGATAAAAGTCTGATACATGTGTTTGATGAAATATATAACAGATTTATAACAGTTTTGTATTAGATATGACCATTATAAAAGTGTTTGACACGATTTGTATGTTCTTTTGCATATGTTATAAATCTGTTATAAATGTGTTATATATTTGTTATAAACCTAGAATAAATCTATATGTCTGCTACAAGCTTGATAAATTTCTAATATATGTGTTTGATGAAATATATAACAGATTTATAACAGTTTTGTATTAGATATGACTATTATAAAAATTGTTTGGCATAATCTGTATGTTCTTTTATATGTGTTACAAATCTGTTATAAACGTGTTATATATTTGTTATAAACCTAGAATAAATCTGTATATCTGCTACAAGCCTAATAAATGTTTGCTACAAGTGTTTGATGATATATATAACGAATTTATAACAGTTTTGTATTAGATATGACTATTATAAAAGTGTTTGACATAATCCGTATGTTCTTTTGTATCTGTTATAAATCTGCTATAAATCTGTTATAAATCTAATATAAATGTGTTATATATCTGTTATAATAGATGTATATCAGTTTAATGAGCATTGCAAATACATAAAGACTTATATTAGACTTATAACATATTTATAACAGCTGTATATTAGATATGTAATAGTTCAATAAGCATTTCAAATATAAAGAGACATATATTAGACTTATAACAAACTTATATTAGACTTATAACAAATTTATAATAGATTTAAAACAAATGTATAACAGTTCAATAAACATTGCAAATACAAAGACACTTATATTAGAATTATAACACATATATAACAGTTCGAAAAAAAATTTGGAAAAAAATATATAACAATGGATGACATTTAGAAGATAAAAATGAGACGAGCAAAAAATTGTAAAGCGGCATGCCGAAAAAATGAACCGTTTGAGAAATAAATGTAAAATAAGCCAAAAAAATTTAAAAAAAAATTATTAAATCGCATGGGATATGAATACGACGTATAAAGGTAAAAAGGGAAACTTAAAATAATTAGAAAGATATAATTTACTTATTAAATTATTTTAGTATATATTTTACGAAAATAAGTTATAAGTGACAATTTTCCTACATTCATTGAGCAACTTCCAAGCTTTTAGCTTGGATAATGTTTGAAGCCTTGGGGACCTTTTCTTTTTGCTAAAATAAAGCAATGGCAATTAGAAACACCTCTAGGTAATTTTATCCAAAGCTGAAATAAAGTTCTTTGTTTTCTTTATTAGGATAATATATAAAACTACAAACATATATTCATTTATAGTATTTGATTTGTTCATCGTAACCTTTCCCATTCTACACTAAAAAATCGACTAAATAAGAATAGACAATCTTACACTATAATGTTAAAAATTAAAATTATAACGATCTAAGTTAAATGTTGGATAATTGTAGTTTTGGGTAAACATTTTATAGTTTCTTGAATTTTTTTATATTTCACTATAATCTTCTTATTTTGTAAACTACCTTATTTAGTTCCTAAATTTTTAAAAAATTAAGTTATTAACTACTTATTTCCTCCCTTTATTAAGCATTGCATAAAATATTAATCAAAATTTATACAAAACAAAAAAATGACAATTTTTCATATTTCTTTTTTTGGTTGCCATTTGGTTCATTAGAGATCCGACTCGGGTCGCGCACCTGGCTGTGGTGGGTGAGTTTCTCAATAAAAATTTTCTGTATTCAATAGGACTCGAACCTAAAATTTTATTTAAACGGCATCAAGCCCCTACCACTTAGACTGGTCGCTGATTCTACGGCGGTGTAATATATGGTCTCGGTAAAACACGAACACCTCTCAACAAAAATAATATTATTCACTGGGTTTACTTGTTGCGGGGCGATAAGGGATTAATAAGCCCATAGAAAGGCCCACTATGAAATTGAAAATATAAACATGAGATTAACAAAATCAAAATCAAATCAAAATCGTATTTGTTCTACTTATTCCGTAAGGCAACTCCAGAACCATCGAAAGTTGGGAAGCCAACAGATTGTGTATATATATACCCTGTGATTCTTTCCTATCCCATACATCGACCGATTCAGCATCCAGCGAGTCTCACAGAGCAAATAATGGATTTCGAACTCAGAAGGGCGAGAGAGAAGCTCGAGAAAGAACAGAAGGATAGGAAAGAAAAGGCCAGATTGAAACTTCAAAAAGAGAAAAAGGCTAAAGAGGAAGCTAAGAAGCAAAGAGAGGCCATTGAAGCCGTTCAGAGATCTCGCAGGCTCCAAGCTATTGAAGCCCAGCTCAAGGTCCGTTCCCTAAAACTTTAATCACTTCATTTAATTGTTCTAGATAGCTTTAATTTTATTCGACAATATAAATTATTTTGTCTTGTTTTGCTTTGATCTACTTTGTTACTCTTTACGTTTGTCTCTATTACAATTTGAAATTATCGATGGATGGTTCATCTGATTTAGGGTTTTCCTGTTCTAATTTTGGTGATTATATTGATCTGATATATTTGGTGTCAATGATGCTGTTCTCTTTTCTATATCCCTCACCTGGCTTAATTGTATTCGGTTTGATCACTCTTATTTTGTTGTGGAGTTGCTGACCTCTTTTTAATGTTAAAGTTGTCAGTTTTATAATGCCCATTGGTAAATTCGGGCTTAATTCAGGATATGATTATAATTTGTGTTTTCAACAGTGAAAATATTTATTGACTGTATTAGAACTTTCAAAGGCCACCAGGTGTTAT
The DNA here is from genome assembly GCA_947683365.1 of Euphorbia pulcherrima. NCBI lineage: Eukaryota > Viridiplantae > Streptophyta > Magnoliopsida > Malpighiales > Euphorbiaceae > Euphorbia > Euphorbia pulcherrima. The sequence goes on along the minus strand of CANTUS010000001.1, from coordinate 73,912,563 downwards.
ACCTTTGATCATTACATATGAACTAAGTTGCGGATGAGAGAAAAAATGTAATTTTTTTTTTGTTTAATGGCGATAGAGGAAAAAAAATGTCAAAAAAAAATAATTAAAATCTGTATTGTTTTGTGCTCTACTGAAAGAAAAGAACCTAAGTTTGCCTTCGAAACAGGTGTAGAAAGTTAGAAATGAAGTATGCAAAAGTTGCCATGGTTATTTTAATGCGTTTATTTTCCTTTTTAGAGGAAATTATAGCATTTTGTTTTCACTTTCATATTTGATTTAGGGTATAGACTGAATTCAAACTATCAACTCAAGCAAGCACTTGAATATTAACATGAATGATTGTTATGATAATTAATAATTGAATATCAAAGACTAAGAGAGTAAGAGACTAAGAGTTGACAAAGATGCTGACTATATGGCTTTCGGTTCTAGTGGGGTAATAACAAACCATATGAGAAGTTTTAGTGAAACAATTGAACTGCTGCAAAAACTTCTTCGGTACTGGTGGCAAGTTACAATAGCAAATATGTAGTGAGCAGATTCTTGTGGGAGATTTTTTTTTGTAGTGGGAGCAATTACCTCATTACCTTCAAAGCAAACATGACCCTGCTATTTCTGTTTGAGTAATCAAATCCATATATTTAGGCTTAATTATGACAGTAAATTTCATATGGGAAGTTAAACATATATATTGCAGGGATGGTTATATTCCACCAGTATTTTTTTAAAACATTGCCTTGGTCCATATCCAGTCCATCCAGTAAAAAATAAGATGGGAGTCGGAAAACTTTAAACGAATGACTTCCAGCAAAAACTATAGCATGAATCACAGAGTCCCTTCATAGAATTTGTCCACTTCATCTTGAGTTAATTGTTTGGATTGATTAGCCTCTTTCTCTGATAAATTTGCAAACCCAGTCGGTGGACCTGTGAGTTATCTTTTATAAACATATGACATGTCAATGCAACTTAACATTGGAAATCACTATCTCGTACAATTTCTTAAAAAATAGTTGTGTACATGTTCTTGTGTACTGTACCTTGGAGACCCTGTGAAGTAATATAACTAGAGGCTTTGGAGTTCGAGCTGTTTAGCCATTATATGATAGATTATGACTTAGTCACTAGGAGATTTACATGTACTTGTGCTAAATGGTAGCACTTGATGTGTACTAGACAATCATTAGGTGAAATCTTTTATGTGTAAGTAATACAAGAGATTCCGTTGCTTCTTTTTACAATTTTAACTCTCAATGGATATAATATCGTTGCTGATTGTTAGGAATAATGCTATTTTATATAGGCTGATGATGCTCTCTTTTTATATTCCATTTTGAACTCTCAAATTGATTACAATGCCATTGCTCACCATTGGGGAACATTAATGTTCTATACAGGCAGATGAGCAAATTCAAGAGAATTTACTTGTTGGAAGAGGAATCATGTTCAATCGTATATTGGAAGCTGTTTCTTTTCCGGGTAATGGAGACAAGATTAAACTGCCCCCTTCCTGCTTCAAAGAATTATCTGATCAAGGTGCTTTTGAGAAAGGACCAATATATTTCCAATTATGTGCAACCCATCAACAAGTACCTTCTGAAACTAGAACTACAGACCCAAAGCAGCAGATAACCCACTCAGGTGTTCTTGAGTTTACTGCAGAAGAAGACTATGTTGGTATTCCTCCTCATGTATGGAACAACCTGTTTCCCAATGGAGCTCCAGAGGCTCCTTTGGTTGAGATTCGTTATGTTTGGCTGCCGAAAGGAACATACGCAAAGCTTCAGCCTGAAGTTATTGGTTTTTCCGACATTCCCAATCACAAAGCAGTTCTTGAAACAACCCTTCGACAACACGCCACACTTTCTCAAGGCGATCTAATCAGTTTCAACCACGGGGTACTCACATACAACTTTCGGGTTCTAGAGTTAAAACCTTCAACCGGTGTTTCTGTACTGGATACAGATATCGAGGTTGATATAGTCGGTCCAGATTCAGCTTCGGTTGCCGAGAATCAGCATGTATTAAAGCCACTTACTTTGGGGAAATCAGAATCTGGAATGGTTGAAGAAGGGAACTACGGGTATTACAAATTTTCTATTGATCATAATACCTGGAAACAAATTACTTCAGGGGATGTCACAGTTGAAGTGAAGATAGATGCAGAAACTGGTTGTGGGGATACCGATGTCTACATATCCAAACATCCCCTAATATTTCCAACACGTCATCAACATGAATGGTCATCGCATGATATAGGTTCAAAGGTTTTGATTCTCAGCTCCAAGGATAAGAACTTGGGAGAGGGTACTTACAGTATTGGGATATATGGTTTCAAGGGAACTACAAAGTACAATATATCGGTGAGTGTTCGAGACAATAGTAATGTGAAGATAGGTCAGCAAGCTGGATCGTCGTCTTCCATGGAGGTTGATACTGTAGAATGTAGGAATTGCAAACATTTCATACCTTCTAGGAGTATAGCATTACATGAAGCATTTTGTAGTAGACATAATATTGTTTGCCAGCATGCTGGATGCGGTATTGTTCTGAGGCTCGATGAGGTTAAAAACCATGTGCACTGCGAGAAATGTGGACAAGCTTTTCAGAATGGAGAGATGGAGAAGCACGTGAAAGTTTTCCATGAACCCCTTCAGTGTGCATGCGGTATCGTCCTTGAGAAGGAACCGATGGTAAGATAGTGGAATCCTATTCACTTCGTTTCTGCATTATTCTATCTCACAATGTTGGAATCATTTGCATGTGTGTTAATTTTCTCTTACTAAAAAACAAGTTTTTAGATAATTCGTGTTATTAATAAGCATGTAGGTTTATTTCCGAAAGGTTTGAATCCAGCTGAACTTGGCACTGTTTGTTGACTACCCCTCATAACTTGGAAAAAGTGCACCATATTGTTGCCTACACGCTACGTGTCAACTTCTGGCTAGAGAGAGAAAAATCAGATTAATGACATCTTTGAAAAGTCAAACCAACTAGAAGTGGACATGTGGCTTTCTAGACGGCAATTTGGTGGACTTTTGGCAAGTTCAGGGGGCTACGAGGAACAACTGAAAGTTCAGGGGGCAGTCGGCAAAAATTGTTAAGTTCAGGCGACATGAAATTATATTTTGTGGTATTTTTTTAATCTAATCAAGAGGAGCAAGTTAGGGAACAATTGATTTATGTATGTGTTGGACAGGTGGAACACCAAGCAACAACTTGTCCGGCACGTCTAATAGCGTGCCGATTTTGTGGGGACATGGTACAAGCAGGGAGTTCGGCAGTGGATACAAGGGACCGATTAAGAGGATTGTCGGAGCATGAAAGTGTGTGTGGGTCGAGAACAGCACCATGTGACTCATGTGGAAGATCAGTGATGTTGAAGGAGATGGACATCCACCAAATTGCAGTTCACCAGAAAGGTTAAAAGGGCAACAACTTGAACCATATGAATGATGTTTCAATCAATCAGTGACTTGTGTTATCAATTGTTGATTGTTGACTTGTATTGTCCATGTGAGTGGAGAGGAGAGATTGTTGTATCATGTGATTGTTTGATTGCCATTGATGAATGTTTGGTGTGTAAAGTTTTTATTATTTATACTATTTCGATTGAAAATTTTCAATTGCATTCATCTTGTTTATTGATTGCAATAATTAGGGTTTTCTAACATATTAATTTTTTTTTTTTATGGATTTTTAACATATTATTGAAATGGATATTAATGGTATTATCGGAGAGGCCCCAATATCCGAGAAAAAGTGTGATTGATGTACTCGAATATAACCATAGTGGGCAAACTGGTAAGAAGGGCGAGGATCAGCAATTGCAGGTCCCATAGTAATAAAGAAAATGTTTCTGATTTTTCATGGAATGAATTTCCATCATTGATGGATAAATAGACGGACGGTTTGATAAATAAGATGTCAAAAGTTATCGTCTTAATGACTGTCAATGTAGCATTATCAGTTAACAATTGGCCTAAAGTTTCCTCTTGGAATTGCAATTTCCTTCAATACTAATGGTAATGTCAAGATTTGAAGGGTTCGTTTTTTAACAGCTTGACAATTTTGTTCAGGAGTCTGCAAATGAGTTATGATATATAAAGTTTTCGTCTTTCGATCTTTATATAAAATACTAACGTGAAGCACTGTTTCTCTTGCAGCAGTCTTATCTCAATTGAGCGCCAATCACGAAAGCCTACATTGAATGAGCCTAAACAATAAAACGATAAATTGGAAACATAAATTGAAAGCGATCACATATAAACCGCGATGAAGTATTAATCAAAAGATATTGAGAGAATTTGATGTAACAAATTCATATATAAACAATTGTTGAAATTGACTAATTGGTATTGTAGATAACAGATATACACAAAAATACCGATAATGATCATTAAACTGTGTCACCACCAACAACCCTTTGTGAGGGATGGGATAGGTTCAATAACTGAAACTATCATTCACTGCACTCTTTCTACTCTGTCTTTTATGTAACAAGTGGACACCATTCGGTGTTTCTCATTAGATACGCTACAAGGCATCCCAAGAAAGACCCAGCGGTTACCTGCCAGATAATAATATTCAAAAAAAAAACTATATTAATCAAGGTTCAATATTCTCATGAATGATGAATCATTTCTTCTAAACCTGCAAAACAAACCGTGGCGTGCTACTTGGGCAGATCAAGTACAAGGGATTTAAAATATATAAGCATTGTATACAAAAAGGACATGATGCTTGATTGTTTGGAGAGATTCAGATATTTCAGAGGGTTGATTTAATGATTCCAATTATGGTTAAACACTTGAATCTTGGATTGAGATGAAATTAGTATTAGCTACAAAAAGTATACAATTGGACCAATGTGCTTCATATGGCCCAAAGTTCGCAGGAGTAACAGGTGCAAGCAGCCTAGGTGACTGGAAAGTCAGTGTAAAGTTATGGGATGAACAAAATAAGCTGACTTTTCAAAATAGAGAGCCTGATAAGAACAGAGTTCAACGGAAAGTTTCTGACAATTTAAAAGTATTTATTCATACATAAGAATTGTGAAAGCTTTGATTCAACTGCTTGGTCCTAAATCTATAGTGGAACACACTCCTCTGTTTTTAGTTGATTGTTTAACAATAAATTTTACATGACTCAAAAACACAACAAGAGTCGAGTTCAATATGAAAAAAGATTTGACTTCTTTGTGAGAAAGATAAAGGACTTAAATGTAATGCAACAAACCTGAAGTGGAGTGTGCCCCAGCAGTTCACGCAATGGTCTAACATTGGATAATGGGTGTTCAGGTGGAAACTCACACACTATTTGATTAAGCAACTGCAATAACGTCGCAAAACTTAAAAAGAATGCAGAGCAACAAATAGTTATAATATTGTATGAGCGTAAATTTAATTAAATTATGTAAAAATAATATCAAATATCTTGAGAAGACCTACTTCAGCTTGTCGTCCAGCATGAAGTCTTACCCCTGTGGCATCATACATGACCTGCATACAAATTCAAGTCAAACTCAGATAGAAAGACATATTTTTCGCCTTCTTTTTTAATAAATGCTAATTAAAATGAGCACAAATTTATAAAAAAAAAAATGTTCACATTTTTTTGTAAGTCCATCTATAAGTCATTGTGCTTTCATTATTTACCACTTGATATTCCGGATGGTTAATCCAATTTTAAATGACCATAGTACGGTTTCTTCCATTACTATATCAAATGAGTCTTCAAATTTGATTGGGACCTTGCAAATCCATTAATTTTTTTCTAGATCCCACTCTTTCAAAAATTATTTATCCTACTTCTAGTAGCATCTTTCAAAATTCAAACCCACTATCTTCTTCTCATAAAAAACGGGATATACTCCAGAATAATTTGTAACTTCGTATCAAGTCAACTCGAAGTCAAGATTTTGAGTTTACTTCAGAATTTCGCATAAAATAATACAGCAAGAGTTTTATTTTTCATTCCATGCCTGGATCTTTTTCTCCCTTTACGCCTACAGATCTTTATGGATGCCTATTTTTTCGTTCTAGAACATGATTATACAACAATTCAAAACATAACTGAACTAAAGTACCAAGGGGGCCAGCTATTTAAGTAACTACGAAAGTATTTTAAATAACCTTACAATCTACAGATGAAACAGGATGGTAAATTCTGAACGCTAAAATTTAAAAATATTCTAAGTAAAGAAGACACGTTTAGAGTCAAAGGACATTATAAGCCATTTTTTTGAAATTGAATGGTATAACATCCATACTAAAAAGGCTATTAATAATCCTATTGGTTCTATTGAGAATTAAAAAATGTCAATTTTCTACTTCAGTTCAGTGAGCCTGCCACACGTATCTTGTTACTTAAGTTAATAGTTAGGCCGCAGCAGAAAAGGACAAAAATTTATGCTAGCATAATGAGAAAAAGCGGAAAATTCTGTGAACATCACTTACAACACAAGCTAAGACAAAAGCAATCGCAAAAGCCGGAGAGCCTGCCCCTTCTTGTAAGCCTATAGCCATTGCTAAAGCTGTCACAGTTGCAGAATGTGAAGAAGACATTCCACCTGAGCCAAGCATCCTTTTAGAATCCCATTTTCTTTCTCTAAACCTGAGCATCTAGGAGAAACATAATGCAAAACTAAGTAACACAATATGACAGCTTCACGGGTCAATAAATTAATATGTATGTTATTTGATACTGGCAAAAGACTAATGCCATCATATTTTAATTACGTTATATCAAGAAAAGGGTTCTAAGATCATATCCGTAATTGAGGAAGGAATTTAAAGAATGAGAGGACAAAATGCACATAAGAGAAAATTTGTACTATAAAAAACATGTAACATCATAAAAGGGCTCCGAAGGGAACACAATCTAATTCATATGGAAAGGCTATTATTCATCCTGTTAGGTACCCCTAACTTTGCTAAACTATAAATCAATAAAGCAATAAACTTACAGTAGGAATTTAGAGAAAACTGGGAAAAACAGAAATAGAAATTGTAGGAAATAACAGCAGGAATTAGAAAAGATAGGGTTATAAAAGTAGAAAGATGACTAGAGAAAGAAAGGGAATAATTTCTGGTATTTTGATCAGATAATCATTGAATTACAGCCTATGGAATAAATACACTGATTTCTAACGGCTAACTCATATACTGCCAAAAGACAGCTAATAATTTCGTACTATCTAGATAAGGATGAATATTGGCTGTATCAGCCTTGATTTCTAGAATATTCTAATACCCTAATTGCTAAAGCTGTAAAAGTAAATGACTCTAAATTACTGCTACTGTAATTACTCTAAATAACAGAAAGTAACTAATTTAACTAAAATAACTGTCAACTGGAAAATGAATTGCTTAGCTGTTGTTGAACTGTCTTCTTTGCTTCCTTCCTTCTGTGATACTTGACAATGCCCTCTCCTTGAGAACATTCTTATCCCCAACAATGAAAGAATGCTGGAAATTGTTTGCTGATGTGGTCCTTGTCTTCCCAAGTTGCATCTGTTGTAGGTAGTCCTTTTCATTGAATTAATAGTTGATGAACTTGCTTGCGTTCGATCTCTACCTGTCTGTTGCTGATTACTTTTGCTGGTTCTAAAGGTATGAGTCCTCCTTCCAAGGGAGGAAGCATTTGTAGGACAGTTGTCACTTTGTTTGGCTTCTTTTTTAATAGTGATACATGGAAAACTGGATGTACTTTGGATTTTGCGGGTAATAGTAACTTGTATGCCACCTTACCTATCTTCTCTACTATCTGAAAAGGCCCATAAAACTTAGCTGAAATTTTTTGATTGCTTCTCCTAGCTATAGAATGTTGTCTATAAGGCTATAATTTTAGGAACACCCAATCTCCTTCCGCAAACTCCCTCTCACTCCTCTTCTTATCAGCAGCCTGCTTCATCCTGTTATGAGCCTTGGTTAATACCCCTTTAAGCAAGGAATTCATCTCTTCTCTTAGTGACAACATCTCTTCTTTAGCTGCTACTGATGTCACCTGGTTTGGAAGCACAGGCAGTCTAGGCTTGACCCCATATAAGGCTTGATAAGGTGTCATATTAATTAAACTGTGGTGGGAGCTGTTGTACCAATATTCTGCCAAGTCTAACCACTTTGCCCATTTCTTGGGCTGTTGAAAACACAGGCTTTTAAGGTAGTTTTCCAAACATTGATTCAACCTCTCTATTTGCCCATCCGTTTGAGGGTGGTAGGCACTGCTAAACAACAACTTAGTACCTAGCAACTTTATAAGTTCTCTCCAAAACACCCTTGTGAATACTCTATCCCGGTCTGAAACTATACTTCTTGGCATTCCATGGAGTTTGAACACACTACTAAGAAAGGCTTGAGCAACTTTTACTGCTGTAAATGGGTGTGTCAGAGGAAAGAAGTGGGCATACTTAGTCAAGCGATCTACTACCACCAATATTGTATCAAATCCCGCAGACCTGGGTAGTCCTTCCACAAAATCCAAGGATATATCTTGCCAAGCTGTTTCAGGAATTGGCAGTGGTTGCAGTAGGCTCGGAGTTGCACAGTTCTCAGATTTACATCTTATACAAACTTCACACTTAGTCACCCATTCTGTGATCCAATCCTTCAACTTAGGCCAGAAGAAATGCTGCTTGACTCTAGCCACAGTGTTTTTGATCCCTGAGTGTCCCCCAATAGGTGAGTCATGGAGTGTTTGCACTACTCTCTCTCTTAGTTCATTGTTGCTCCCCACATAGATCATTTGCTTGAAATAGAGAATGCCTTGTTGAATGGTGTAAGGTTCCCTTGCCTTAGGATTTATGGTTACTTCAGCTAGGATTTGTTCTGCTTCTTTATCACCCTCATAGGAACTTTGCACATGTATTACCCAATTTGGCACCACTGTAGAAATTGCCCAAATTTGGCTTTCTTTTTCATTCTGCCTGGACAGTGCATCTGCCACCCTATTTTTAGTCCCCTTTTTGTACTGAATTGAATATTGTAGACCCAACAACTTTGTGACCCCTTTTCGTTGTATTACTGTATGAAGCCTCTATTCTAGTAAATGCTTCAGGCTCTGATAATCCATTCTAATGACAAAAGGTGAGGCCTCCAAATAAGACCTCCAAACTGTGACTGCATGAATCAGGGCCAATAATTCTCTCTCATAGGCAGACAGTTTCTGGTTTCTAGGATATAAGGGCTTAGATAGATAGTTAAGAGGTCTGTTGTTTTGCATTAACACTGCACCAATTCCCACTTGACTTGCATCACATTCTAGAATAAATGGCTATGAGAAATCAGGTAGTGCTAGCACTGGTGTGTTGCTCATGATTTGCTTGAGTCTGTTGAAAGCTTGTACCCCTTGTTCAGTCTATTTGAACTGATCCTTCCTTAACATATCAGTCAAAGGCTTATATATCTCCCCACAGCCCTTGACAAACCTTCTGTAATACCCTGTAAGCCCTAGGAATCCCCTCAATCCCTTAAGGGTTTTGGGTTGAGGCCAATCTACCATAGCAGATATTTTGGCTAGATCAATAGCAACTCCTGCCTTGGAGATGATGTTGCCAAGGTACACCACCTTATCCACTTCAAATTCACACTTACTTTGCTTAGCATACAGTTGGTGTTGCTGTAACATTTGGAACACTATTTCCAAGTGTTGTAGGTGGGTTTGTAGGTTGGGGCTGTAGATTAGGATGTCATCAAAGAAGACTAAGATGAATTTTCTAAGGTAGGGTTTGAAAATGGTGTTCATTAAGGCTTGAAAGGTGGTTGGGGCATTAGTTAGACCAAAAGGCATAACTAGGAACTCATAGTGACCTAAATGGGTTTTGAAGGCTGTTTTAGGGATGTCAGTTTCTACCATTCTAATCTAATGATACCTTAATCTCAAATCAATCTTAGAAAAGATCACAGCTCCATGTAATTCATCTATAAGCTCCTGTATAATGGGCATAGAAAACTTATCCTTAACAGTCAGCTTGTTTAGTTCCCTGAAGTCTACACAGAATCTCCAAGTACCATCCTTCTTTTTTAACTAATAGCACAGGGGAGGCAAAAGGACTAGTATTAGGCCTTATAACTCCTTTCAACATCTCCTCCACCAACCTCTCAATTTCATCCTTTTGATAGTGAGAATATCTATAGGGTCTGGTATTAACAGGGGCTGAATTTGGCTTTAGTGGAATGGCATGGTCATGGCTTCTGTTGGGGGGTAAAGTAATTTGGGTTTGAAAGATTTGGTTGTATTGTTGGACTAGTTTTTGAATTGGGCTATCAAGGGGTAGGTCTATTTGGTTAGATGGGCTTGGTAGGTTGGGTTTAGTAGGGCTAATCATTACAAATAACTTACTGGTAACTCCCTTCCATCCCTTAGTAATCATTTTATTAATAGATTTCATAGACATCATTTTCAAGGCCATAGCTTCCTTCATCCCCTTAAGTTCTATATGTTTCCCTTCTTTCTGTACTAATAGTCTGTTTTCCCTAAACTCAAAAGTGATTGGGGAATGGTACCTCATCCAGTCCACACCTAACATCAAGTCATAATCACCAAGTTCTAGGACCCTCAAAGTGAACTGAAATCTATTACTATTCATACTCCACACACAGTCTTGACACTTAGAAGTAACCACTAACTGTCTACCATCAGCTACTATAACAGGTATGGGTTTGACTGATACTAGGGGTAATTTAGCATCTTTAGCTATTTTAGAATCAACAAACTATGCGTAGATCCACTATCTATTAAAATCATAACTGACTTTTTGTTTAGGGTACCTTTTAGCTTCATAGTGGAGTCTGTTAGTCCTCCATCCAATGCATTGATAGATAATTGAATCTGCTCTTCCACATTCAGGGATTGCTCCTCCACCTCTTCCTCTTCTAACACTTCTGGTCCTCCTTCTTCTACTTCTTCCTCTTCTGCCATAGCTAGCAGTTTCTTGCATTGGTGCCCCGGATGATACTTATCTCTACATTTCCAGCAAGCTCCAGGCACTCTTTTAAGGTTATTTTGGCTGGTATTAGGTGCAGGTTTGGGGTCAGGGGGTTTTTGGTAGGGTGAAGTGGTAATTTTAGTTGTAGTTTGGGTCCAAGGTTTAGATGTTGGGTTTAGTTTGAAAGAAGGCTTAGGTTTAACTGCATCAATCAGGTTCTTGACCATAATTTCCTGGTATTTAGCTTGCTTGATGGCCATGAATAAATCTGCAGGCTCTTGAGCTCTAACTGATGCTCTTATCTCAGGTTTGAGTCTAGCTACGAAGCACTTGACGTAATATTCTTGGGTTAGTTCAGGATGAACCCTCTTCAGCTTGATTTTTGCTTCTTCAAGCTGTTCCTGATACTGTAAAACAGTAGCAGTTTGTCTTATTTGGGCCATTCTCTCTACTACTTCTGTGATCTCTGTACTCTAGAACCTTTTCTCCACTTCTCTTCTAAACTCATTCCACTGGACCCCAAAATTGAATGGTATCCAGTTCCTGAACCAGCTCTCAGCCTTCCCAAACATATACAAGCCAGCTTGCTCCACCTTTCTATCCTCAGGAACCTCAAAAATCTGGAAATATCTGGCATATTTGCTGGTCCACATATCTACCTCCTCGCCATTGAAGATTGGAAGCTCACACTTTGGCAAGAGTTTGTGTAAATAAGGGACTCTCTAATGTTGGCCTTCTACAGGTGGCCCTATCAAGTTGGATTCTAGTTCCGGGTTGTGAAAAAGAGGGGGCGTGGTGGGTAAGGGTATTGGGGTGCTTGAGGTCTGTTTAGGTGAAAAGTAGTTTAGGGTGTGTATTGATAGGAAGAACTAGCCCTGTATTGTGTATTTAAGGATGGGTTTTGAGTGTTAAAGTTTGCAACTTGAGGGTTGAAGAAGGGTAGCTGTGAGTTGCTGGGATTTTGAATGTTAAAAGTTGGGTGTTGAGGATGAATGGTGATTTGTGGGTTGAAGGATGAGTTTGGTGAGTTCAAAGGGGGTTCTGGGTGTGTGAGGGCTATGAAGGTAGGTCTAGGTAGAGGCTGAGAGGGGTTGGACTGGTTTTGGGGATTTAACAGATCACTGGATGGTCTGGTTGAGGAACCAGGGGTATTTTGAGTTTCAGGTTGAATCTCAGGGGTAGAGTTTCTAGCCATTACTGCCTCGGTTAACTTCTGAATTTTTTTTGCTAGATCTGCAGCCATCTCGGTTTAAGATCTCTTAAGGTCACTCATCTCCTTTCTTACTTCAGCTATATTTTTCTCTAGGTTAGCCTGAAAGATCTCTAAATTCTCAAAATGCTCTGCATTCCTCTCATCTCTAGCATTTAGCCTTGTCTCCGTTTCTTTAAATCTGGTAGTTAAACTCTTCAACTGATCTTCTAGTGATTCCATTAGCCTTTTAGCTGTAACTTTTCTAACCATTAATGGTCGGAGAATCGCCGCTTTGATACCAGTTGTTAGGTACCCCTAACTTGCTAAACTATAAATCAATAAAGCAATAAACTTACAGTAGGAATTTAGAGAAAACTGGGAAAAACAGGAATAGAAATTGCAGGAAATAATAGCAGGAATTAGAAAATATAGGGTTATAAAAGTAGAAAGATGACTAGAAAAAGAAAGGGAATAATTTCTGGTATTTTGATTAGATAATCATTGAATTACAGCCTAGGGAATAAATACACTGATTTCTAACGGCTAACTCATATACTGCCACAAGACAGCTAATAATTTCGTACTATCTAGATAAGGATGAATATTGGCTGTATCAGCCTTGATTTCTAGAATATTCTAATACCCTAATTGCTAAAGCTGTAAAAGTAAATGACTCTAAATTACTGCTACTGTAATTACTCTAAACAACAGAAAGTAACTAATTTAACTAAAATTACTGTCAAGTATCACAGAAGGAAGGAGGCAAAGAAGACAGTTCAACATCAGAAAAGGGCTCAGAAGGGAACACAATCTAATTCATATGGAAAGGCTATTATTCATCCTTACTTTCATTGATGATCAGTTGATCACAATAGCAAATCACTCTTTTCACAGCCAACTACAGATCCGAAAACAAATTACTAACTGCTTTCCTTGAATGAGCTAAAATAGTAATGAAAAGCCCAGGAAAAAGAAATCATATCAATGAGCTATTTACCTTTTTCCATAGTCTAAAATTCTAAGGTTATATTCAGATAGGATCTAACAATGAAGACATACTGTAAGATGAAAGTAACTATTACTTAAATCACAATGGATTCCTTTTGTTTGAATAGAAATTGACAACAGATAGATTAACCAAATACTAACTACTACCTTTTCAGGATAAATTAGAAATTTAATTGAGCATTTCAAATCCACGCTTAGAAGCATTATCAGCATTGACAAACCTAATCCCAATGTAGCGAAACAAACAAACATATAAACTAACAAGTTAATACATGAAAATTCCAAATCTTTCTGCCTAAAATAACAGATATACAACAATTCACCCTCTGGCAAGTTTTCTTCTTTTTCTCCTTCACAAACAGCTCAAACAAAATCCTTTTCATATTAATCCTAAAATTGTATCTCTCAACACCTCATAGAAGGAGAAAACTTAAAATCTAGAGCAGAGCCATAAATCGCCCCCATTCAATCACCTTCGTCCCAAACCCGAAAAATTAAAACCCAAATCACGTAAGAATCCTAGAAAGATTTCAGCCTTTAATATATAGATTAAATCTATAACGTTTCAGATTTTAACTACTTGCAATTGATGTTGCTATTATCACGTACTCTTAATTTTTCAGAGATCAAAAGCAAAATCATGATCACAATAAGGAATCCTGTCAATGAAATATTGCAATTGATAAAAAGGCGACGAACCAGTGGGTGAAGAGCTTGAGGAATTGGGCAAGAGCGCAAGCGAGGAAGGCAGAGAGAAGAGGAAGGTTATAGGGTAAGTCGGAGGAAGAGGAAGAAGAAGAAGAAGCAGAAGACGTGGTTAGAGCACCGGTTCTCAACGACCCACCATCACCTACCGTCATTACTTCGTCCATGTCCGATCCAAGAGGAGATCTCAAAGCGGAGGATAATGAAATTGTAGAATTCGCAGCACCTACGTTTGTGTAGGCTTTGCTTAGGACCATGAATTTACGGGCGTTATGTATTTAGCATGGAGAGAGGGAATGAAATCCCTCCTCATTTCATTTATAATTGTTTGAATTAAAAAAAATTAATTATTTAATTATAATACAATAATAATTATTATTATATATAATATTAATTAATTATATTATATTAAATTAAAATATTATTTATTAAATATTATTATTAATTAATATTCATATTATATTTAAAATAATTATAAAAATAATATTAATATTAATAATATATATTATTAAAATAATAATATTTATTATTATTTAATATATTATTGTATAAATAATATTATTATTAAATATATACTTGCAGGCCTATCCTGCAATTTAGATTGCTTCCACCAAGTGGCATGGTCTCGAATCTAGCTCACTACCTTCTGAATAGATAAGTCCTTTTTTCCATGAACAGCTCCAGATGCACGTGCAAAACAGGATCTGTTCTCCAGGAGGGAGAAGTTGGAGAGCTTTCTGTATCCAGTAACTACATCTAGGTTCGTCAAGTTTGTGCACTTTAACACTCAAGTCCAGACCCTTTTATACCCTCTTAATCACCAAGCAAGATTTAAATAGATGTAAAAAATGCAGAGGGGATTAACTGGTAATTTCTTCTGAAGCGGCTTGGGAGGATTTCATTTGCGGCACTCCTCATACAGTGCTTTATTTTAGGCTGTACATTCAGCCTCCAGATTTTGTTCCATAGAGATAACGGCCCATCTGAAGATGATTCCCCTGATGCTGGCAATCCCATTTCTCCTCAAAGCACATTGATATCCAGATTTATTTGACACTCTACTTTCCATATTTATCAAACTTTAGCAAAAAAAAAACTTCTTTTTTTATAACTCAGTATATCTTATATTTTTTTTTAAAGAATTTTGAAGAGGTTAGGTATTGAACCTAAGACCTTCCATCACCAATTAAGCTATACCCCAATTGGTAGTATATCTTATATTAGTTAATAGAAATCTGGCCCATTACAATACAAGAAGCAATAGATAGAGGAATCTCCTCCATTAAAATATTTTCAGTTTTTAAATGGGATCCTCATTTTGCTAAGGCATGAGCCACAGCCACAATATTACATTTCCTATTTTCATACACAAAATAAATATTCCTGAACAACCCAGCAATAGTAAAAATGTCCTTCACTATGGTGCTAGTGTACCCCGAGGAAATGTCCTCTCCATCACACGCTTTAACTGCTGTCAAACAATCTGAGGCTACAATAAGATTATGAAATCCTGCTTGATAGGCCAAAAGGATACCTGAACCAGTGGCGGAGCCAGGACCCGAAAATTGGGGGCCGAAATTTTACATAGATAAGGTTGCAAATAGGCTCGTTCCTACCTTCTTCGGGACCTATGGGCGAGATAAAAATCGAGGCCATATTAATGAGTAAAAATTTAAAAATGAAATATATTATATTGTAATTCTATTACAACATTTAATAAGAGAGGAAACAAATACATCAAAATTCACATGATAAAGTAGAAAATAATACTATAACTAAAAAAATATCATAGTGATAAATAAAACCATGTCTATGAGCTTTCCTAAATGCAATAACCAATTCAGATATTTAACTGAAATATTAGTTGAAATAAACGAGAAACAGACAATTATTATATGTGGATGAAAGAATAAATGAAGAATTATTTATAGGTGGTAAAGGAATTGAATGGGTATAAAATTTGTAGAATAATAGCAATAGTAGAGAAGATTAATGCCCTTGATTTTCTATTTTCATGTTCAGAAAGAAACGTTATGAGATAATAATGGTGATAATTGAGATAAGATAAGTTAGTGAGATAAGAGTTTAATTTAATAACTAATAGTTATTTTTTATTTAATAATTCATACAAATCCAACCCAAGTCTATAATTAACTAATCATTTTAGATTTAATTTTTTAACAAAAGAAAGATTTAATTAACTTAAATTTTAATTAAATACAAATAGTTTAATAATCACTAAAAATGAGCTATTTTTTTCGTTGGACCCCGACCGTCACCCCTATTGCTCCGGCCCAGAGACGGCCCTGATTGCAAATTAGAAGTGAAATAAAACTTAAACTATTAAAGAAATAAATTTTGTGAATAAAACTTCATTCTTATTTTACTTTAATAAAATTAAGCTTTATTTTAAAAGCAGACAGTGAAATGTAAAAATAAAGTATTGAAAATTATTTAATTAGTTACTATTTTTAAACATATAGATTGAAAGCAGATTTTAATTTTTCTAATTTACTTACAATTTTTACAACATGAAATTATGCCTTTCATTGTGTTAAAAAAATTTGTTAATGAATGAATAAAATAAAATAGAAACAAATACATGTAAAATGGATGGAGTTAATTTTCATCTGACAATTAATTAAAAAATAAAAGGAAAAAGGAAAGGAAAAATTAAAAAGAAAGACTGATGTGGGCTAGGGAAACGACGGTTGGCGTGCTCATGGGAACTGTCAGAGTAATAAATAATTAAATACAACCAACAGACAAACACACTAAACAAGAAATTTTGACTTTTTAAATAAATGAAACTACACCGTTTTCCCAAAGAAATAGAAAGAAATAAAAACAATGCATATTCAACCTCTACAGGGCAGCCACGGCAGCCCCGTAAAGGCAAAATTTCACCAAAAACCCCGGGGTTTTTTGGCTACTGGGTGGGCGGCTGCCTTTACAAGCTGCCCCCCAGCGCCGCCAATGACCTGAACTAATGCTCTTAAGTTCAGCATGAAGCACTGACATACAACTTTTAAGTGGTGCGGAACTAGACATGAGTACTTCTTTATACTTATCCCAAACAATGAAACCCGATGTGGCTTTGTCCGAATTTTTTGGGACTGTTGCATCTACATTCAGCTTGAAGAATTGGTCAGGTGGGGGACTCGTATTTTCCTTCCACTGTGCTTTGTCTTCCCCTAGTGAGCAATTTTCTTGAAAAGCCCGGATTTGATCAATAATCTTCTTGATAGGTTGTCTTTACTATGGAGAACTTAAAAGACTTCCTGAAACCAGTTGATACAAGTCGAGCCCCCTAGTTTATATACCTTCAAGCACAGATTCATAGGCTTCCAGACTTGCCTAATAAATAAGGCAATTTTAAAAAATATTTTTTTTGAAAAACCGCAATTTTAAAAAATATGAATGAGAATCATCATCCCGTCCACGGAACGTGCAGTTAGTATCCACTTGAATCTTCCTCTGCCTAAGCGCCACTTTGCACGGGAGGATTTCATTTGTCACACTCCAAATACAATGTTTGATCTTGGGTTGGATTCTCAGTTTCCACAAATTGTTTCAAAACGCCGTCGCTCCCTTTGAGGAAGAAACTTTTATAGAACTTGCAACCATTTTCCTGTAAGCACATTGATACCCGAATTTGACAGTGTATTTGTCAAATTTATCATATAGCCAGAATAAGGAATCTTCTGAGGGTACATTGCTATGAGGGAGTTTCAAAATTGCTTTTGCGATGTCCTCATAAAAAACTTCCTTCACAAGTTCAGTCTTCCACCTTCTATCATTTTCATCTATCAGGCACTTCACAAATTCAGTAGGGGGGGCTGTTCCTTGTTACCAGAGGCATTGAGCATGGCACACCTTCAATCCATTTTTGCTGCATAATTTTGACTCTATTTCCATTGCCAATTTCCAACATGCTTCTTCCTTAATGACTTCTTGTGCCTAAACAAGGCTTCTCCACACGTAACTTGCTCGCAATCCCGCCTTGGCAGACAACACATCGCCATTCCGGAAGTAACGAGCTTTGAACACTAGAGCACATAGAGAGTCAGGCTTATCGATGAATCTCCAAACTTGCTTGGCAAGCATTGCAAGATTAAAGGAATGGAGATGTCGAAAACCAAGACCTCCCTTCTCTTTTACTTCTGCACAACCAGTCCCATCTTCGCCAATGGAGTCCTTTTTTATTCTCGGAACTATTCCACCAGTATTTTGCGATCAATTGCTGGACTTCTTGACAAAAGGAGTTTGGGAGAGCGAAGCAACTCATGATATATTGGGGCACTGCTTTGTGCTACTGCTTTGATAAGAGTCTCTTTCCCCGCTTTAGACAAAAATTTCTCGCTCCATCCGGAAATTCTTTTTGCAATCTTTTCCTTAAGGCAGCTGAAAACTTGCTTCTTTGATCGCCCTATAACCGTTGGAAGACCTAAATATTTTGGGAATTGCCCTACTTCCTTCACATTCAACACCCTCTTAATATTGTCTCGTCTCTCTTCTTCAACTCCTTTACTAAAATTAAGCTCCGACTTCTCGAAATTAATCTTCTGTTTCATAGAGGAAAAGGATTCGTTGTAGTTCATAGCATTCTGCCACGTTGGTCTTGAAGAAAATGAGCAAGTCGTCCGCAAAGAGTAAGTGCGAGATGACTGGGGCACCTCTACAGATTTAAATACCTTAAATCTTCCTGTCCCGTTCAGCTTTCCTAATCAATGCTTCTGATAGAAAAAAGCTTTATAACAATATAGAAATGTGTAATTTTTATAGGTTATAAATTTCCCTTAACTCATTAAACATGAGTGGGGATAAATTCGGCTATTAGAGAAAAGTATGGGGGCAATTTGGTCATTCAGCGCTTTATTTTCTATTTCTGTTTATAAAAAAGTTTGCACGTATCGTGTAGGTGCTGCACAAGTACACAACCCCCAAAATTCAAAAACTTGCAATTGGAGGGAGAAAAGGAAACCCCAAATCTACAGAATCCATGGCTGAAATCCTAAGCCCCAAGCAGAGACTTCCTAGGATCCAATCCCAAACTTCTCCTTTCTTCTTAGGCTCCAACGATGACCAGCTTGAGCGGGCTCAGGCCCGTGCTGCCCGTGCTGCCGCTATCCGCCGTAAGCCTATCTCCGCTAGTAGTAATCATCTCTCTGAAAGCAATACCGATCCTTGCCTTGACCAGCAGCAAATTCTCGATCTCTTTAAGAATTGCATTAAGCTTGCTAGCGAAAATGTCCGTTTTTTCTGTCTTGCCCTTTTTATGCTTCTTTTCAGTAGTGGTTAATTTCATTCTTAATTGTGCATTTTTAACTGTGCAGAAAATAAATCAAAGGAACACGTGGGAGCTAAATTTGATAGATCATCTCTGCGAGATTATCAAGGTCGAAGAAGAGGCGGATGTGGAGACCAATTTCCAGAAGGTAAATGTATTGAATTGCTCAGTTACTTGATAATTTTGTTGATAAGTAGGTCCTGAAACTTTATCGCAGTAATGAATCGTAATCATCTCTTAAGTAAATCATTTTCCTTTAGTCTCTTTTTTATAACCATACATCCATGTGCAGTTGTGTAGTCAAGAAAGATGATTTCTAGCACTCTCTTTTCTTTCGTCAAATGACTGCTTACCACGAGTTAAATTTAGAGTTTTAGACATTAATATTATATTTGACAATGCTTCATGTTGCAAATCAACTCTCAGATATAGCTACATGCCAAATACTTTGTACTTTAAGTTTCACCTCTTTTAGTTAGAGTAAGAGAATAATTGTTACTGTCATATTTGAAAATTAATGTTGGAGAAAATTTCTCATATATATTCATTGCAGTTCCACATTGTATATCCATAGACAACTAGACATGCTAACAATCATGTTGATTTTCCCTATTACTCTCGGATTCCTGTTTAATCTGCTTTTGAATGCACACTGACTAGAAATTTTTGTTGTTTTTTAATTTCTACAGGCTAGTTGCACACTTGAAGCTGGAGTTAAAATTTACTCATTACGGGTGGATTCTGTGCATTCAGAAGCATACAAGGTACTTGGTGGGATTACTAGGGCAGGTCGAGAAGATGAACAAGGTAGGTTTTTTTTTTAGTTTTAACGAGGTTGGGTAACTGTAATTTATTTATTTTGGGGGTGGGTGGCATTTTTGGTCCCTACCTATGTGGAAAAGTTATTGGCTTCGATAAATTGCTGAATTGAGAAGATTGGCATTTGTTGGGATTCTAGGGAAGCATGAAATGTAAAGGACTATTGCAACATGTTATATCTATGATCTGTTGCTTTTCTTGGCCTTTGATATTTCTATGTCTACCTGATCATTGCATTTAAATCTTGCTTTAAAATTGTTGAACATAGTTTTTGTTGATGTCGTGTTGTTTTGCGATGCTAGATGGTATCGTCGAGGATGCAAACACCGAAAATTCTCAAGAGGATGGCCATTCTAAAAAGGAGTCAGAAAAAAAGGTTAAGCGTTATCTGATTTGTAATCAATTTTTATCATTGAAAAATACCCAAGCTGACAGCAGTTTATACTTCCAGATCTCACCTTTGTCTACGCTGGAATCATCATTTGATGCTCTCAATGTCAAGAAATTTGATGGTAATAGTGAATTCTATTGTAGACTGAGATTTCAATTGCAGTCGTTAATCAAATGCTATTTGCTTTCAGTTGCATTTGCTGTGGATCCTCTCTATCACCAGACATCTGCACAATTTGATGAAGGTGGAGCTAAAGGTCTTCTATTGAATAATCTTGGAGTCTATGGTGGATGTCAAGTGCTCTTTGATTCACAGGAAGTACCAGGAAAATTCACATCATCTGAAAATCAAAATGAAAAACGAGATACAATTGACATTTCATTTGCTAAAGGTCCATCATATTTATATTTGTAACATTGATTTCTTGTTTTTCCTACTGTGTTTATTTCCAAATGACTGACCAATATTGCTTTGGTTATGTAGAATACATTGAAGAAATGGTACTGAGGATGCAAGAGAAGAATGAAATTACGCCGACTCTGCAAAGCATTGTCAACCAATTTGATGAAGATAATAAAAGACCACTAGATGCTTTTCCTTCTCTCCAGAAATCCTTCCAACAGAACGAGAAAGATGATGAAACTTATGATGATCATGTTGATTTCAATGGAAATACATTTGCAAATTCTGAGACCTGGACTGATGAGCATGATGAGCAAAGAAGTGTTGTTGATGACGACCCTAATGATGCAGAAACATTTTTGCCAAGTTTTCATGTATGTTTAGGCTGCAAATATAGCTTTCATGTTATATTGACATCAATTTGATCTATCCATGTTATGTAAATAAAGCATATGTTGCCTTGACCAGTTGTGACTGACTCTTGTAGGAAAATGAAGAATTTGCATACGATGGCCCCGAGTCAGATGATAGATTTGAGAAAATTGACCAGTACTTAATTTTCAGCTTGGGATTCACATCAAAACAAAATGCTTGGGCAGGACCTGATCACTGGAAGTTCCGGAAAGTCAAATGTAAGCTGTAGGGTAGTACATGCAGAACTGTAATTGTAATTTTTCAAGAACCATTTGCAAGCAATAATAATCTGGAAGCTGTTTTATAGGTACAGAGGATCAATCTACTACTGAAAAAGGATCACAAGTTGTAACTAAGAGACCAAAGACTAAGAAACAGGCTGAACATGATATTGATTTTACTAAAGCCTTGGACGAAAAAATGACAGATATCTTCAGTCCTCCTAAAAATCCTAAGTCACTACTGTTGCGAGCAAGTACAACACCAAACATGACAACGCTACCTGAAGATTGTCACTATCAACCTGAAGACATGGTTAAATTGTTTCTTCTCCCTAATATTATGGTAATTCGATTTAATATTATTTAAGGATTATTTTTCATTTTGTATTTCCGTTATGATTGATCAAATAAATATTTTGTTCTAGTGCCTTGGGAAGCGAAGGAAAAGATCTGCAGGTAATACTTTATCTCCTTGAAACACTTGTTAAACTTGCAGTATATCTTAAATTCCTCCAGTGGTTCCTTTATCCTTGGATGTGTTCATAATTCATGTGGATAAATGGCATCCCTGGTATCTTTTCTACTTTTGGTTTTTGCTCATCAATGCTACAATAGATTGTCAATGGTTCTTACAAATGACATACAAAACGTTTCTTGGTAATGGTTCTATCATTTAGCAGATGTTTATACTTTTTACATGTTATTTGGATTGCATTTGAGGTATGCTCTTTTTTCATTTGCATTTTGTAAATGCCCCTGTGAACAAGCTTAATAAATGGCAATACACTTTCTGTTTCAAAATTACCTTCCAAATCCTACAGTGGGTTCATATTATTTGAGATTTAATTTGATTGTTAAAAAAATTCCATGTTATATTACAAGCGCTCTACCTTTTGGTCCCTCTTACACCACCATGCCTATAATTTTAATTGAAATTCAAACTTGTGTGTTCTTTATTGAACTTGTAGTATGCAATGTTTAGTCAGTCATAGTACATAACACAAATTTTTCTAATGAACTACTCGATTTTCAGATGAACTGAGGCACCAGTCAGATGATTATGGAGCACAGCTGTCCTGGGATAATGGAAGTGGTTTTGCTGGTGATTTTGACGATGAAGATGTCCATAATGATGTGGAGGACCCCAACACACTTGTTTCTCAGCCTCGTCAGGTTGGTTTGCAATTTGTTTTCTATTTTCATGCTCTCTCAAAAACAATACAATAAAGGCCTTCCGAGGGAAATAAATTTTTCTAAAGGTATCAAAACTGGTACAAATTTTTATACTATCCAATTTGCAATCCATATGAAAAGATTAAACATAGAACTTTCTCTTCTAGACCAATATTCATTTCTCAGCGGGTCTTCTTACGACATCAAACTCACATAAAGTTATCTCTTTCTTAATATTCAAGCATGATATCTACCCCGGACAAATTAGTCCTTTTGCACATGTATTTTCTGAGAACTGTCTTTTGTGTATAGCTACTCGAAAAGCCTTTTTTTGTTCTTATTTTTCCTGGGAAAGCCTATGTCCTTCTGTGTTGCGTTAAAATTTGGATTTACCACTGAAAAACGAAAATGAAAAAGAAGAAAAAAAAACATTCAGCTCCTGGATAATGATTCTTGTCCTCTGAAAATTTCAGGTTAGTAAAATTGAAGTTCATTATGACAAAACTTCAAAGCAAGTAGATGTTCAGAAGCTGAAGGAAACTCTTTGGCACCAAATGCAAGATTCACCTCAAATATCTTCTCAGGTACAAACAACCCTAACTATCTTTCCTTTCAAATTCAAAACCGACAGCCAATAAGTTCACATGTTTTTAAATGACACGCTAGCACACACCTCTTATAGTAATGGTTAAATATGTTCTTTTAAACAAAGTAATTGCTATGTCCTCTTAGTTGGTGTTTAGTGATTGAAATTGATTGTGGTTTGTGAAAAGGAACAAGAGGGTGGAATATCTTTCAGGAATCTGTTGTCGGGATTCCCATATGAATGCAGTGCGGCAGCAACAGTAAAGGAGATATCTCCGCATTTGTGCTTCATATGCCTGTTACATTTGGCAAATGAACATGGATTGAGCATCCATGGTTGTGCCGGCCTTGATGATCTGAGCATAATGGGAGGAAAAAGAGGGGATCCCCAGTTAATAAACATCGGTGTTTGAAAGTTAGCTCAAGCATATGTAACCCCTTTTTTTGCTTTTCTTTTATTTTGTGTTTTGGAATTGTTTTGTATAAATAAGAACATTTAACGTCCGGATTATTCATCCAAATTTTATATTAGGACTATATTTTGCATGATTTTACGAGTACTGCCTTTACTTTTGTGAAGCGTTCAAAATGTTGAGCTTTGTACTGTACACCGTGTAGGCCTCGAGCCGCAAGTTAAAATTAAGGGAAATTGTTGAAAATATACAGGTTTTAAAATATTTATAAAATTGACAGTTAAGTTAAACTAATTACATATTTACTCTTTAATCATAAACAATTTATAAATTAACAAAAATAAGAGAAAATAATTATATATATATTAGGTGTCATGCACATTTATTATAAATATATATTAGGTGTCATTAGATTCATAAAAAAAACTGTCAAAATTATGTTATGTATACTTTAGAAAAATATTTGAAGTTAGGATTTACTAGATAACTACTAGACGGTTACTAGATTTTACCAGATAAATACCAAACCATATTTTTGTAATTATTTACCCCTGATTTTTGTAAACTTGTAAATTATTTATGGTATCATCAAATTATTTTAGTTTTTTGTGAGATTTTTGTAACAACCCCTAAAATTAACATGTACGCATTTTTCTGTTTCTCTCTATATATATAGTTTTTTGACTGGAGAATATGTGCATAAGATTAATCAGAACTAATTACAGCTCTAATCGAAGGTTTACAAGAATTAAACCAAGTCTCCCTACTTGTCGAAGAACTAACTGCTCTAGCTAACAAATGCGCAGCTTGATTCGCAGACCTATTAGCATACTTTATTTTAACATAAGAAGAATGACTAATAGGATTTTGACACTCTTGAAAGACAAGACCAATAGGAGAATCAAAAGGTAACTTATTGTTGATGGCGTTGACGACATGCAGGGCGTCAAATTCAATGTAAACATTATCAAAGTGATAACATTCAACCAACTAAGAGCTTCCTTGCAGCTCAAGGCTTCGCTAAGAAAGGATCTCTTCCCACCTGTAGCAAGATTGATGTGGTTGAGAGGGATTCAATGTATTTGGAATTTCAAGAGTCATGTAGGTTACAAATAATTATGTAGGATTAATAAGAGTCATTAGAAGTCATTTAATTTAGTATATGAAGAGTCGTTTTGTATGGATATAAATATGTAATTGTAAGGAAGAGCAAAGGAGTTTTTGATTATGATGATTTTTATTCAATAAGATGCGTCTTATTATTTTTCTAAATTCTAGTAGAGGTTGCGATTTCTAGAGTTTTTAGAAGCCTAACTATCTTAGAGGTTGCGATTTCTAAGGTTTTTAGGAGAATCGATTTCCATTGAGGTTGCGATTTCAACGGATTCCGATTGTTTATCACTTTTCGTTCCTTCCGCTGCATCAGTTGGTATCAGAGCCTAACGGCAATGGAGATTGCTGAAGAGGAGACCCGCAATATTGCATCAGTTTCATAGCCTGACAGTCGAAGTATAGCTCCGTCGTTGGAGGGATTCAATGTATTTGGAATTTCAAGAGTCATTTAGGTTACAAATAATTATGTAGAATTAATAAGAGTCATTAGAAGTCATTTAATTTAGTATATGAAGAGTCGTTTTGTATGGATATAAATATGTAATTGTAAGGAAGAGCAAAGGAGTTTTTATATATGGTGGTGAATATTTGAATAAGATGCGATGCGTCTTATTATTAATTTTCTAAATTCTCGTAGAAGTTGTGATTTCTAGAGTTTTTAGAAGCCTAATTATCTTAGTGGTTGCGATTTCTAAGATGGTTAGAAGGATCGGTTTCCGTTGAGGTTGCGATTTCAATGGATTCCGATTGTTTATCTCTTTCCGTTCCTTCCGCTGCATCAGTTGGTATCAGAGCCTAACGGCAATGGAGATTGCTGAAGAGGAGACCCGCAATATTGCATCAGTTTCATAGCCTAACGACAGTCGAAGTATAGCTCCGTCGTTGGAGGGACCGAGATTATCGAAGAGGGGGAGACTAGCAATGTAGCATCAGCGAGGATCGTACCTATCTTTTTTTTATTTTCTTTTTTACATTATAGTTACAAAAAATATATATAAAAAAAGTTTAGGATTTTTTTCAGTTTTTTTTATCATTATGAAATTCGAGGACGAATTTGGTCCAAGAGGGGGAGAATGATGTGGTTGAGAGGGATTCAATGTATTTGGAATTTCAAGAGTCATGTAGGTTATAAATAATTACGTAGGATTAATAAGAGTCATTAGAAGTCATTTAATTTAGTATATGAAGAGTCGTTTTGTATGGATATAAATATGTAATTGTAAGGAAGAGCAAAGGAGTTTTTGATTATGATGATTTTTATTCAATAAGATGCGTCTTATTATTTTTCTAAATTCTCGTAGAGGTTGCGATTTCTAGAGTTTTTAGAAGTCTAACTATTTTAGAGGTTGCGATTTCTAAGGTTTTTAGAAGAATCGATTTCCGTTGAGGTTGCGATTTCAACGGATTCCGATTGTTTATCACTTTTCGTTCCTTCCGCTGCATCAAAGATGGATCTAGCGGCCAAAACTTCCCCATAGACATTACGAACTAGACACCCAAGGCCAATGAAATTACCAGAATCGAATAAGCTAGCGTCAATATTGCATTTAATCCAACCCATTAGTGGACGTCTCTACATATATAGTTTAAGTTCTAAGATGTGATATTTTATTTATCTATTAAACTAAAAATATCAGGGCCTTTCATTTTTTTCCAAATTTACACATTCCTTGAGGTTAATTATAAGAATCTATACTTTCCTACTATTGTGATCATCTAATTTCTATAACATTACAAACCGACATCGTAACCAAAGCATACATAAATACGGCTACTGCACGTGAAAGAAAATGAGATCTAAAAAAAGCATTTTTATGAAATAATTTCAGTTTTAACTACTAATGAAATATTTGGATATTGTTTACTTTTATTAGAAATCAATTAAACAGTTAATCAATTCTTAATCTCATCTAGTTGAGACATGCTACATGGATCTTATGAAACTAAAAGATTCAATGCAATGTTAAATGCTCGTCAAGATCGAACAATAGCATATTTTTTATAATATTTTATTTTTATTTAATCTTAGGTCTACACTTCCATTTACATGTGCTTTCTATCCTCAAGTTCTCGTACTTTCTAATCGGAGTATTCATTGGTCTTTGTAGCACGTGTTAGTCCTTCTCTCAATTTATTTTCCATATGTGTCCCACAAGTCTTTCACCGAATGCACTCATTTCTATTCGATTCTTTTTCATATAACCGCTCATCCATCTAAGCATCATTATTCCAGTCACACTCATCAGTTGAATGTGTTGTATTTTAATAGTCCAACATTCACTTCCATATATCATGGATGGTCTAATCACAGTCTTACAAAATTTTACTTCTCACTTTTAAGAGTATCTTTTCATGAAATAGCGAAAATTTATTTCTCATTTACTTAACAAATAACGAAGATGTGAAATTTTTTATTAATGAGGATAAGACTGAGTATTAATACATTTTCTACCATGATAAGTTCCACTTACATCCTTAGAATAGGGTAAGATGTTGTTACTGGCCCAGTCCTGACATTATTGACGCCCTATGTAAATAACATAAATTTTTCACAACTCTATTTTTCGTTAAGAAATTAAGGATAGGACTGAGTAGGAATACATTTTCTACAATGTTAAGTTCCATTAACATCCTTATAATAACGTGAGATGTCCTTGCAGATCCTAAAAATTTCAGGGCCCTAAGCAAAACTGTATATGAGCATTAATATATTAGGCCCTCCAATAAAAAAAAGTGTGTAACATGAAATGCGATAAATAATCGAGTAATAAATAAAAACGATAATTAACTATACACAAATATTAATGAAAAAAAACGACTCAAATCCAAATGATCAGAAGACATAATTAAATGTTTAATGTATGCTACTGTATTATGGTTCATTATAAAAGAAATTAGAACGTATTCAAAAAAAATTATACAAAAATATAATTTTATTTTTTTACATTAAAAATAAAAAACTAAGAAATGTAGGGCCACTTTCAGTTATGGACTCTAGGCGGTTGTACCGAGTGCCTCCCCCATGCCCTCACTGGCTCAATCCTAATATTTTCGGGGTCCAAGACAAATAACATACAGAGAAGTACATTGAGCCTTTTAATAAAAAGTAGTCAAACTATAATGTTTTTTATATAAAATTACGGGAGAATTGTCCTCATAATTATAGTTCAGTTAAGACTTTTTTTAAGGATCTAATTTTCAACCTATGAGGTTCAACTAATCATAGTTTACAACTAGGACTACTACTTTTGAGTTTTAATTAGAAAATAAACTATATAATTGGATGGTTTAACTTAGTAATTACAACTGAATTTAAAAAAAAATGACAAAAGATTTATTTTTATTTTATATATATATAAATTAAAAAAAATGCACCACTCCCAAATGGCCGGCACTGTGTCATTGCGTTATTCAATTATACAAGAATACTTGTATACAAAATCGGTGCTTAATAAAAAAACAATGGCAGTTTTGATTTGCCTTGGTAATTTTGGCAAATTTAATGATGACACAATAATATATGCCGAAAATTAAAGTAAGGAGTTTGAAGATACTGTATTAACGTATGGTGTGAATTTAAGAATCTATTTCCACATGGGCCACTCATCCCACGGGTTTCACATGTACACATCCCCCCTTTTCCTCAAATATTTAAATAGCACTATGTTTGAAAGATATTTTTCGTTTTGTCCAATAAGTGCAAATTAAGCAAATTAAGCAAATTAAGAAATCTACTAAGATCCTATCAAAATTAACCTTACAAAACTAAATGATAGAACTTCTATATAACATCTTAATAACCATGAATCGGTGTTAATTTTCTAAGACATGAGATAAGTAGACTTTATGTTTTATATTGTTACCCCAAATTTGTAATTTTAATTTTTATTGATAGATAAGTTGAAATTACAGACATGAGGCTCATTTAGTTTAGTTAGGATCATTAGTGGTTGTGAGTTGTGGATGATGGTTTGTTATTTCTCATAAACTTTTGCTTCTCCGAATTAGATAAATAGTTGTATTTTAACACTTTTGCTTCTCATTTGATTTAATTACGATCATTAGTGATTGTGAGTTGTTGATGATCAGGCTCACAAGATAGATAATCTCAAAAGTAAGAAAAAAGACCGGAAGATCTCAAGACAATCCCATAAGCAAAAGATAATAGCAATCTATGAACACTATCAACGCATATCAAAGAGGGAAAGTATCTTCTGCAGTCTAGCTCAGATACCAATGCTATAACTCACGTGAAGACAAACACTAAAAATAGGCTCTTACTTTCTATTATCCAAAAAGCTAGCTGAACAATCCTTCATAAAAAGTAGTAAGAGGATTTTCAAAAAGTGAGTTGACAACAGAGTCAAAGCCAATTTTAGTCTTCCGACAAGCTGACACAACCAAGTTCTATGAGACTAAAAGGTGTAAAACACTGAAAAGTTGTAGAAGTTGGTAGAGTTGACTCTCGCCAATGTGCCTAATGGAAAGAAAGATTAGTCTAATAGAAGATCCAATGGCTATTAAGGAAAATAGTTGTTGTGAGACAACGACCAAGAATGGGACTCTGAGGAAGAGTCACAAAGGAAAGATTTTGAAGACAACCTATATAAAGGCCTCTACCAATCGAGAGATAATAACCGAAGCTTTCATTAACAATTGCAATTTCATTTTTTCAATCCGCAAAATCACAAAAGCAAACAACTCTCTAAAATTAGTTTGTCATCATGAGAAAAGCTTGGAACAATCAATTATGAATCTGTTGTTAAAGTGATTCTTGATAACAAAGAGTATAAGATCACAAAAAAACTTTTCAATCCACTTTCAAAGATTAAGCAAAGTGTTTGCTGAGGTCTTGTTGTAACTTAAATACAGCTTCGAGATAAAGTGTGATTTAAAAGAATTCAAGAGGAGGGTACTCTTTAATTGGGAATTAGAAACATGAAGAGGAGAGTACTCTTGGCTGTAAAAATTCAATCTATAAAGTCTACTTTGCCTCGGAAAGAGTTGATAGTAATGGATTAAAGCTTAAAAGCGGACGCTCTGAGGACTGAAGGTAGGCAGTGTAGTGTCTGAACCAGTTTAAAATTGCAGTGTTTGAATTCCTAACTTTCTTATCTTTTATTTAAACAACTATTTTAGAAGCTATTAAATTATATACTTACTTATTATTCACATACTCGCGAAAAGGAGTCAATCACCCCCCGCTGACTCCTAATCACCCCCGGGACCAACAAATTCAATATTTTACTGATTTAACCTTATTATTAAAAAATTATATGTCATGACTTGAGTAAGTTTCGGATATTTTTTTTCACTTTTTATGATTTTTAAAGTTTATCATCATATTTTGATTAAAAAGGTATTTGCACTAATAAAAAAATTTTAAAAATGATAACTGATATGTGTTGCATTTTTATTAACTAATCTATAAAATTTCAAAAAAATGAACAAGATTACCGACTGTCGTGACATAATTAATATTGAGAATCTTCTTTTTATCAATTTTTGAAACCACATATATAGCCACCCGATTTTGCGAAAAAAAATTTCAAATCCCATTTTACAAATAAATGAAACACAATAATTTTTTTAGAAGCTTTCCCTTTATTATTGTTATCATAGTCATAGAAGATGAGTACGGTTTAATTTGTAAATCCATGCCAAAAGTATGGAAAACTCATGTTATCTTGGAAAAACTTCTATAAAGTAATTTTAGAGTAAAGTTAGAGAGACAGAGGAAGAAGTGAGAGAGGAAGAATTTTGTTGGAAGTTGTGTAATCAATCCTAGTCATTCAAAATGTGATGAATGGTTGGATATTGCTCAACTTTACTCTAAAGTTGTTTTTCAACTTCAAGAGCATCTTTACTAGATAGTCTATTCCAAAAAATGTCATGACACATAAGTAAGAATAGACAATGAACTAAATAATGACTCTACACTAACTATTTTATTTTCTCTTTCCTATATGATGTGGCACAATAAATGTTAGACATTATCTGTTTAATATTCTACATGTAAACAATCAAATAGGAGATCAACTCATCAAATTAATTAATATTTTAATATTAAACATTCAAACACTCTTATTAAATTTCAAATTAATTCCTTTTTTAATTATTTTATTATAAAAAATTAAATAAAATAGACAATCTAGTGTAATTATCTTTCTAAAAAAATTATATATTTTCAAAAGCATTGACATGTTATCAATATGAGTTTGTAATCTACATTCTACATATTCTTAGAATCCACTATCTACTAAAAATGCTCCAAGAATCCCAATCCTTTCTAAATATATGATTGATAGAGTAAGGCCATGTTCTTTTCAACTGATAAGTAGGTGTACTGAACTGAACTGAACTGATTGGTACTGAACCGAACTAAATGCTACTGAACTAAACTAAATTGTACTGAAATCGAACTGAATGGTACTGAAACTGAAAATACTGAAACTGAACAATATTGAAACTGAATTATAATTAATAATATAAATAATATTTTAAAATATTAAAATACATAATAATTAATAACACTTTAAATAATACTATACATTCTAATAAAATTTATTAATTGTTACATATAATAATAATAATTAAATATACCATTATAAATTATTATTATTATTTATTGTAATTATTGTTATGAGTATTATCTTATTATTTTGATTATTATCAATATTTATAAAATATTATTACTTTTATTTATTTATTTATTTTTCTTATAAAATTAAAATAATAATTAATAATTTTAAAAAAATATTATTATTGATTTTTTTTTCTTTATTATTATTTATGATTATTGATATTAATTAATAATATTTATATAATATAAAATTAAAATTGAAATGATATTAATATTCATTACTTTTTAAAATTTATAAATATATAATATATAAATTAAAATTTAATATTAAATTTTAAATTTTAAATGTCGAAATTGAATATTAAATACTAAAATTAAATTAAATTAAATTAAATAATATTAAATTAAATTAATTGACAGTGAATCGATAAAAATGGGCCTAAGATAATGTCGATAGCTTTTAATGGGTTGATTTTTTTTCTCCAGGTGGTACAAAGACCGGGACCACCGGCAGGACCAGTTCACACTTCACCGGATTTTTCCTCTTTTCACTCGCTTTATCATCTCTAACCTCTCCTTGTTTTTTAGAATAAAACAAAAAGGAAATTGAGCTCAGTCTTCTTCAGATCCCCCAAAGCTATAGTCCTCCTCCGCCATGGCCACAATTTTCACCAAAATGATTAATATACCCCCCCGAATGTCTTCTTCTTCTTCTTCTTCTTCTCAGCTGCAAATCATCTCCCCCCAATCTGCATCCTCATCTCTTCCGATCCGTACGATTCCAGGATCGTACGGATGGCCAATGCTAGGGCCAATTTCAGATCGGCTCGACTATTTCTGGTTTCAAGGCCCGGAATCCTTCTTCAAGACTCGAATCGAGAAGTACAAGTCCACGGTGTTCCGTACGAATGTTCCGCCGTCGTTTCCTTTCTTCACCGGAGTGAATCCGAACGTGGTGGCGGTGCTGGATTGCGAGTCGTTTGCTTATCTGTTCGACATGGAAATGGTGGAGAAGAGGAATGTTCTGGTCGGAGATTTCATGCCCAGCACTGCCTTCACCGGCGGTATTCGAACTGCCGTTTATTGTGATCCTTCTGAGCCTCAACATGCTAAGGTGTGCCTAATTCTTAGCTTTTCCCCTCTTTTCCATTTTACTCGATTAATTATGTGCTCGGTTCTTTTTTTTCAATTTATAAATTTGTATGAAGGTAAATAAATGACGACTATATAATGTTATCATATACTACTGTATAACAATTTTCAAAAGTTGCAATGCAGTATTTTTTGGATAATATTTATAAAACTGTGACTAAACCAGTTTATCTCAACGAAACTTGCAAATATTAAAGAAAAAAAACTATTGTATGATGATCATTTGTATAGGATTCAAATTTTAATCTACAATTTTAGGGGTGATTTTTGGGTTGCTGATGATAATTGTTGAAAATGAATTTTTTAATAAAATTGATAGTAATGTAAATAAATAAGTTATTGTTGCGTTACTTTCATAAAATTGATGGATGGGACTTTTAGAATGTGAAATGGTAAGAGCAAAAGCTGAGTCACATGCTAAATCTGTCGTTTAGTCATTTTTCTGTTAGAGATGATGTCCATTAGTCATTATAACAAGGAAAGATATTGCAGGTTTTGCGCATTCAACCTTTGATATTTTATTTGGATCATATCCAGTTCTTTCTGAACATTAAAAGCAAAGGAGAATTTTTTTTTTTCTTTTACAAATTTTCAATAAACGCATCATGCTTAAATCCTATTTTCAAATGGTTAAAAAGATTCAATATCAAACCTAGATAAAATAGGTCATCCACGGTTGTATATGCGATTATAACTCAATGTGAGAAATTAAAAAACTACTTGATGTGTATAAATATTAAAATTTAAACATCATGGTCTCATATATATATGCATTTTTATTAATCTACATGATTTTTGGTTTGTTTATAGTATTGTTATCAATACCGTACCGGTTGGTTCGACCGGTTTTACCGTAAATCAGTCATGGTTATGGCACGGTATATGTAAAAATCGGAAAAAAACTGGGTTGAAACTGAAAAAAAAGGGTAAACTAGTGTACCGGTTTGCTCAAAATCCTTCCGTGTAATAAGTAAAAGTGTTGCTAAAGACCTATAAAAAGTTTCAATAGCTACTAAAAACCCGAAATAATATATATTTCTTCAAGAACTTCTTTGGCGACACGAAAAGCGTTGCAACGAACTAAAAAGCGTTGCAATATACATTGCAAACAACAAATAATATATATTCTTTAAAAAATAAAAAATCGGTAAAACTATCAATAATATCGGTTATATCGCATACTATTGACCCCGTTGGTATGAGGCCCGATGCGGGATTAGTTTACAGTGTATAGCCATGTATTTCATATTGCATGGAAAACAATATGTATTTTGTTTGATTTTTCTCAAAATATTTTCTATAAGTAAATTATTTTCCAAACAATATGTTGTAACTATATTTGAAGACTAGACGTTTTTAATTCAATTTCTATAACTAAAATTATTTTGGTGTCTTTATATTGAAATTGACTTTTTAGCCTATCATCATCTATACAATTTTAGTACATTGTTATATTAATTAAAATTTATTTTTAAAAATTAGAAAATATAAAAAGAATTAAAAAAAGTTAGTTTAATACTTGTTGTTGATAATTCGTTTCTATAAGTGGTTTATGTAATTCATTAGCGTGCTAAATTGAGCAGCTCAGACTCCAAGCAGGAAAAAATTGAATATGTGAAGTGTAAATGTAAAATTTCATTGCATATGAAACTCCGTAACGGGATTTTAATTATTAACTAAATCTCATCAATCCGTTTGAAGTATAAAGATTAAAAAGTCATGCATGCTAGCAACTTTCTTACTTTTGTATACCCTAGAATGTCCTAGCCACTATCCTGTTTAAGAAAATTTATTACAAACTTTTTGGAGGTAAAAAGACTTTGCAATGGACATACTGAAAAGGATCTCCAAAGTATGGCTTACAGTGCTTTTGTCCAACTTTGATAAACTCTCGGATAGTGTATTATCGGGAAATTGTAAAAAAAGTAAGATTTTTAGGTTTTGTGTATACAACATTTTTTTTAAAAATACATGATTTTAAATTTTAATTTTAGAAAATATATTTTTTTATGATAAACTTTATTACGTTTTTATATATTTGGTATAATATTAATTTATACTCGTTGATATATGTTCTTTGTAAATGTTGTTTGCCTTTGATATTGTACATGTTTATTTTACATTTTGCAATGATTTTGTTACTAACCTTTGGTATAATTGATCAAATATCATTATACACTTTTCATGTTTTTATACTTGGTATAATAATCTTATAAAACCTTCGATATTTTATATTAGTATAAAACATATATAAAACTCATATAAGTATAACAAAATTATAACAAATATGAAATTGATGTAAACATTTTATAAAAAAAACATTACATAAAAAAAAGACGGTATAATAAAATTATACTAAAAACACAAAACGGTATAATAAAAATTATACCAAAATTCGGGTAAAATTACAAATATGAATAAATTTCTTGAGAACTTTTACAAATAATGATTATAATGTTTGTATTGTACTATGTTTATGATTCTAATTTATGATTTTTTTTTAAAAAAAAAATCTTCAATATATGAGTCGGTACAGTAGGATTTTATTTAAAGGATTAAATCTCATTAATCCGTTTGAAATATAAAAAATCATGCATGGTAGCAGCTTTCTTAGTTTTGTTTTCCCTGTTACTATAATTAGACAGCATTGAAATGTGATAACATTATCCTTTTTAAGAAAATTAATAAATTAACTTTGGTTTGAAGGTAAAAAACTTTTCAATGGACATATTGAAAAGGAGCTCCAAAGTATGGCTTACAGAGCTGTTGTCCAACTTTGATAAACTCTGGGATACTGTTGAAACTGAGGTCTCAAAGAAAGGCAGTTCCACTTACATCTTCACTCTTCAGCAATCCCTTTTCTCCTTCCTCATCAAGTCACTCACCGGAGCTGACCCTTCTACTTCACCGGAGATAGCTAAATCCGGCTATATCATGCTTGACACCTGGCTCGCCGTCCAGCTCCTCCCCATTGTCCCCATCCTTGCTGCTCAGCCACTTGTTGAAATCTTGCTTCACTCTTTTCCATACCCTTATTTCCTTGTTAGTGGGAATTATAACAAGTTAGTGGACTTCATCAAAAAACAAGGTATCAATCTACTCATTTGAAGTTAACTCACTTTCATTGTCTGTACCAGTGTACCTAGACATGTCTAAGTGACCTGCGGCCCATCTGAACTGCCTAGGCCTCACTTCCAAGGGTCGGGCTTGGACAAACTTATATTGATATAACCCCAACCCGCTTAGGCCAGCCAAAGCCTGGACACATAATTGGGTTGGCTTGGTTTTCATATGAATCCCCAAGTTCGGTCCAGCCGAGCCTGAAGATATATATTTTTATAAAAAAAATTATTTTTATATATTACTAATTATTAAAAATGTATATAGTAATTAATGTATTGACGGACGGGTTGGGCTGGGCTTGGGAATGGAGTTGAAAATCAAGGTTTGACCGACCCGGTCCAAGTATACTATTTATGCATGCTGGATTGGGCAGAAAAATATGTCGGTCCGACTATGAGCACGCGGCCCACTGAACATGTCTTAGACTACATTTCTTTGATAAACAATGTTTTGCATTGGTGTTATAGGTAAGGAAGTCATACAACGAGGCAAGACAGAGTTTGGATTCACTGAGGAAGAAGCCATCCATAATCTGCTCTTTATACTCGGTTTCAATGCCTTTGGTGGGTTTTCAGTATTCATTCCTGCTCTAATCAGCACTATAGCCAGCGATACGACTGGCTTCCAACAAAGACTATGCAAAGAAGTAAGGGAACATGGCGGTTCGAGTTTGACATTTGACTCAGTGAAAGACATGCCACTTGTCCAATCTGTGGTTTACGAAACACTTCGACTCAACCCTCCTGTTCCACTTCAGTACGCCCGAGCTAGGAAAGACTTTCAGCTGAGTTCACATGACTCCGTTTATGAAGTAAAAAAGGGCGAGCTGTTATGTGGATATCAACCTTTAGCAATGAAAGATTCCAAGATATTTAATGACCCGGAAACCTTTAAACCAGAACGGTTCATGGGCTCGGGTCAAGAGTTGCTGGATTATTTATATTGGTCGAATGGGCCGCAAACCGGGTCGCCAAGTGAGTCGAATAAACAATGTGCAGGAAAGGATTATGTGACAATGAGTGCCTGTTTGATAGTAGCACAATTGTTTAGGAGGTTTGATTCTGTTACTGGGACATCTAGTTCAATCACAGCCATTGAAAAGGCTACAAAATGATGATTATGATTAGTTGGGAAAGTGGGAAAACTCTGTTATATAATATGTATAAAAAAATGGCTGAATGTATGTAACAAGTCAACATAAAGCTAGAATATGGCTTTTCTCATTACAAATAACCACTAGTTAGCAATTTTATAGGCTCTATTCTTTTTTTAGAGCAATTCAGTTCCATTCAATTCAGTTCTATTTTGCACGATGGCAATAACATAAATTACTTTGCACTTCCAAAGTTTTACATTTGGAAGATTTTGTTACAAAATAGAGCGCATTAACTGAGCTCTTTAACAAAGGGATCTGTATTTGACTAGCAAAAAAAGAGAGGTAAATGCCAACTTTACTATCAGAAGTGCCAAATTTCATCAAAACTAGACCATAACGGGTTTATCTCTAGATGGAGTCGACATTCCCTTGAGACTGCACATTAGACCTGGCAATGCCTTCTTTCCAACCTCTCTGACGGGCTCTTGACTCCCATAATGCCGACATTTTTTTCTGGGCTACTAATGCAGCTTCAGCTTTCTCTCTTGCTTCTTCACATGTTTCCATCCCTGAATTGCATTTGTCTGCTTCCTTTTGATACTGGGATGTCAGCTTCTTCGCCTCCAGCAGAGCCATGTCTGCTCGTCGATGATTCTCTGAAACTTCAGCATCTCGTAGCTTTAGTTCTTCTGTTAGCAAGTCTACGAAGCTTTTTTCTGTTTCTTCGCTTACTTCTGGATCACGCTTTGCACAATCTGTACAATGTAAGCAAACTCAAATCAGAACAATTAATTCCAGATAGTAATCATGCTTATCCCTCATAAACAAGTGCTAATGCAGTAAGAGAAGGAACATTTTAGATACATCAGGTCAACAAAATCAACACACATCACTAGTAAATAAATAGTTGAAAGTATACAGGCATAACAAATGTAACTGCCGTTCAATAAGGCCCTGTTCTTTTCAACTTATATTCAGTTCAGTTCAGTACTGTTCAGTACTGCATACATATAAATTTACACTGAAATAAGTACTGATAAGCTCAGTTCAGTACTGCTACTTATAAGTTGAAAAGAACAGGGCCTAAGTCTATAGGTCCTACATACTTTGAGCTAAACCTTCTAGAGAGCTCATATTCTAATTCGACTATTTTTAAATATCACCTTACCCTGGTCCTTCCCAAGGGGTAAATGCAATGGTATTGACATCGACAGAACACATGAATTAACTAGAACAAAAACATATTTTTACTCTGTGGCTTAAGAACGGAACCTTACCATTCAAACACTCTTTCTTGAGACCATAGTTATCAGAATCTCACGATTCTCAATACGAATCTTACAATTTTATACTATTCAACCCCAAATCGATTTGAATCTATGGGGTGAATCTAAATTCACCCTGAATCTTACGATTCAATAACGATTCATTAGCGAATAGGTCAAACCTTATGATTCTATTGATTCGGTCAATTCATGAACTACAATAGATTAAACATGGTAAAAACATATTATTTTGAAAATGGTGAAATTAAAGATTTGACTCGCAAAGTCGATCGCGCGAGGATGAACCCAACCCTAACAATGGTTCAGGTGACGACGTCGGCGACTAAGCGGTGGAGGGATCGTGCACTTAAGTGGGTCGGTGGAGGGATTGTGCACTTAAGTGGGTTGCGTCTGTCTTTCCTTAAAATTAGTCTCTTCTATAGGAAAAGTAGAAAATAAGTCTCTTTGAATTATAATTACATAAAATCTTACCTTAAATAATTGTGTAACATAAACCTTTCAAATTACAAGTATAAAAATCGAAGCTAAACTAAAAATATATTACCATTGACTAAAACTTTTATAAGGATTATATATGCATTAGATTTGAATTTAAAAGTAATTATTTGGTTACATAATTATTTTAATATTAAACTAGCATATCTATACTAAACTTTAATGATATCTTTCAGTTAAATATTTTACATGTTTTGTTTTTATAATTTTATGAACTTCAACCGAATCTTACGATTCACAAAATTTGGATTCCGATTCTCAATTTGAATCCCAATTTGACAACTATGCTTGAGACGATAATGCTCAGAAATTGTATATGTCACTCGATTCCCAAATGGTGGAGTAGTCAAGGATAACACACTAATCTACATGACATATTTAAACCGAGCCCATGGTGTACTGAGGAGATAAAGTGTATATGCATATATAGTTGAATAAATTGGTTGCCTATGAGGTTTGACTAAACATGGTCCAAAAATAGGCGGGGAAGTTCAGGTGTCTGAGATTACAGGGGGTCACTTATAAAGCTATAATCTTAGGCCAGCATTTCATTTCCACAAGAAGAGACATTTTGCTACAAAGTTCTGCAGACACGAGAATGAAGGTAAGAAGTGGCATAGTAGATATAATTAAGTTTTTATTTGAGATTTAGGAACAACATGAGAACACACCGTACTTTACAACACTAGATATTTACTGATTTCAAACATTTGCAATGCATGTAAAGTTTTTGAGCTATAGGATCAAAATGTCAAGTAAAAACTATTTACGAAGTCCCATTATATACTGTAACATGGAAAATAGTGACAGATATAGTGATGTAGCCCCCAGAATCCTAATATGCTAAGGTCTATGTAGCACGGAAATGGAAACGGAAACGGATACGGAAACGGAAACCGGGAAACGCCATTTCTAAAAAATATAGGCTTGGAAACTGTGGGGAAATGAATACGGACACGGATACGGAAACGCCGAAACGGCATGTAACCGGAGTTTCCGTGCTTCATAGGCTAAGGTTAAACTTTAGCAATGCATCCACAATGCACAAAAAGAAATTTGAACGAGATTGGTACTTTACTGATGCATCTTTAATTGAAAATTGCATGCTAGATTTGCTAAAAGAGAATGAACAATAGTTGTTAAAGGAGCACCTCACCCAGGGTGCAAGGTCCTGCGCGTCGCCATACCTCAGGCGAGGTAGTGAACCTCGGGCGGGCGCCTTGTGCGCCTAGGCACGCCTTTTGGTGTGCGCCTCAGGCGCGCCTCAAATACACTTATTTTTCAAGGTTTTTGCTTACATTAATATGTATTGTCCATCAATTTTTAAGAGTTTTAACAATAATTAAAGGCTAGATATTCCTAATTCAATTTCTATTAAGGCTAGATTAACTTAGGGCTAGATATTTTTAATGCAATATGTAAGTTTTACATACATATGTACATCTAACAATTCTCTTAGTTCTTTTTTGGTATTGTTATTGCATTTAACTTCACTTTTCAAGAATTTTTTTTTTTGCAAATTTTGTGCGCCTAGCGTACCTCTGGCGCGCACCTTTTTTGCGCCTGGCCCCCCTGGCGCCTAGCACCTTGATAACTA
Source organism: Euphorbia pulcherrima (assembly GCA_947683365.1). Taxonomy (NCBI): domain Eukaryota; kingdom Viridiplantae; phylum Streptophyta; class Magnoliopsida; order Malpighiales; family Euphorbiaceae; genus Euphorbia; species Euphorbia pulcherrima. The sequence continues at coordinate 73,872,578 of CANTUS010000001.1, read as the reverse complement.
TGGAACGAACAAGTCTCTTTCATTACTACCATAAAGCATGTGCTTGTAGGACCGAGTAGAAGGTGAGAGCTTAAAATAGTCGAACTTTAGATTCGATCTAGACATTGTAAATGAAATTAAATCCCATGCTATGCTAAGCTACATGAAAACAGGGAGACTAACCTGCAAAGGAAGCATTGCTCAATCCTGCATGGAAAACAAAGAAAGAGTTTCAGTATATAACCTATAAAAGATCAATTCACAAACAGACAATTATATGTTACTAACCAAAACCTGTGGTAAGATCAATAGTCCCTATGTTTGATTGAACTTCACAACAGGTTCAGAAAAACCAAAGCATTAATTACACAGAAAAAGTATTACACATGAAATAAACAAACAGCAGATATGAATTCTGCACTGACGTTTGGGGCAAGCCGTAGACAAATACAACAATTTCTTTGGAAAATCAATGACATAGAACTCAGTTGTGTCCTGAATGCAACAAATTTACGTAAGCTGCTAAGAGTTATAACTAGTATCGTAACATCCTGCATAAAATCTTACCCTAATAATGAGAGCATATAAACCCATCGGACATATGCAACATAAATTGAAGGTAACTGTCAAAATGCTAAATTAGGAACTTTTAAGACTGAGATTTGCACAGTATCTTAAGCGGATCTGGAATCGAGAAATACACATAAATGAAGATCTGATTTAGATCAAAATTGTGGAAGCATTAGAATATAATAGAAGAGGATATAAAAGGGGGAAAGGAATGACCTTGAGGAAGCGAAAGAAGAGGCTGAGAAGAGCAATCGCAAACGCAAGGAGAGCAAGAAGGAGAGGAAGAAGAGTGGGCGACAGCAGCTAAGCCTTCTTTGAAGTGCCAATAGAGAGGAGGCCCTAGAATGTAAGCACCTATGCATAAACCCATCAACGACAGAACCAATTTCACCACCGCCGACTGATTCATAGCCATTGATGCGTGATCGATTTGAAGGAGATATGGATCTGAGAGAAGCCCAGATCAATTTAATTTAGAAGGGAACATGGCAAATAGCACCGGCAATTACCCCCTCTCCTTCTTAACTTATACTCGTACTCATACTCAGTTCAGTAATATATATATATATATATATATATATATATATATATATATATATATAAATTTATATTAAAATAAATTTAATTCAGCTTAATATTATTATTTATAAATTAAAATTTTAATTCGATTATCCGCGGCTTTTCATATTTTACTGTCTGTGCTTGACTGCTGTTGTTGGGTTTTGACCTCCTTCACTGTTCAATTTTTGCACTCAAGTTAACTACCGACGGTTTTGGCAACTTGTTAAACAGCAGCTTTTAATTTTTCTGAAATTAAACAACAGTTCTAACTTTCAAGTAGAACTGTTCACCAGGCCAACCACCGCTTTTATGGGTGGGATTTGGACATTTAAGTTCCTCCCCAGTCGGAGTTGGATTAAGCCCGAAATTTTATAGGTTAGGCTTTGTATTAGTATAAATACTCAAGCCTGGCATAATTAATAAAATATTTTAATTAATTTTATTTTACCTTTGTATTACGTTGCTAACCTGTTACCCATCGGGCCTAGCTCGAGCCCGTTTAAATGGATCGAATTTAAACACTTATTTTATTATAAAGTCCGGTCCAAACCTAAGCCCGAAGCTCTATAAGTTTAGCTTATTTTTTATATAAATATCAAACCCGATCTGACGAATAAAAAACATATTATATTTAATAGAATTTTATACATTTTTATATTTTAATCTATTAAGTTTTAATTATATAAAAAAGAATTTTATTAAAAAATATAATTGTAATTTATTTATAGAAATTATAATTTTTTTAATATAGTTTACAAATATTAAAAGAAAAAAATTATTCAATGGGCTACGAACCGAGCTTGAAAATGCTTAATAACTTCGGCCCGAATCCGAAATTCTAAATCATGGACTTGGGTTAATGTTTTTAATTATAAACCTGGCAAACCCGGCCCGCCAGACGAACATGTAGTAATGCCTAATACTGCTTATGGTTATTTCTTATTAATCCACTGGTTTTCTTGTCTTTGGTTTCTCTTTTTTTTAATTAGTTTTTCCCGCTGATATGTGTGAATATGTGATGTCTTCCCAATCCTAATGTATCATACTAGATTCCATTAGCAGTTGCATCTGAAAGTAATGAAGGTGGTAATGCCTCCATTAAACAGTTATAACATCTCAAGATAAAATTTGAAATCTTTCTGCAGATCAATTATATCCAGTTATGAATCTGGGGTATATACTTATTTCCCAGGGTACCTTTTTTCTGTTTGTTATTGCTTCTTCAAGGGACGAACAAAACGAAACAATCTTTCATTAAACTGTAGCCTAATTATGGAGCATATATGGTTGATTTTCACATTTCAAAGAACACAAAGCATTCTGAGCAGGAAAAGGTAGTAAGCATCTTAAAAAAAATTTGTATTAAGCCCAGCCCAATCCCGGTCTAGCCCAATAATAGTATGAACTGGGTTTGGCCAGATTTGGATTGATGCTTTTAGGGAAAATCCGACCAGACCTGGCCTGGCCCGCCCGATGAACATGTCAAGTTTATGGCAATGATTTTTTTTTGTTATGTCAGGCCAAATGCATCTACAACCTTTTGAATTTGGCAACTATTGTCGGATGTCACCCTCAACTTTCATTTACTACAGTTATTTTTCTAAATTTGGCAAAAGTATATCAATTTGCACTATAATGTCATGCATCAGCTTCTGATTAAAAACAGAAAAATTTAAAAAATGACATATTTGAAAAGTCAAACTAATTAAAATTTAATATGAGACACTCAAAAGGCAAACTGATAAGTTACCAAGTTCATGAAGCTATAGGTATGATTGACCTTTTGTATCAAATAGGTACCAAAATTTGCATGGCCATGGGTGTGCATTATGCTTATCACCTAGCACCGGAAAATAAGAAGTTACATATATTTTCGAATTTTGTGTCTCACTTTCACCAGCTAAAAAAAAGGATAATGGCGATGTAAAAGCGTGTCCAATCAATTTAGCATACTGTGTATTTATATATTATTGTTCCCATTTAGAGCATACTGTGTATTTAATATATTATCCAATTATCACAATGTTATGTTAAACTCTTCTAAGTAATAAAAGACTTGCACTTCATTGAAAATTGTAGCAATACCATAGCATGTGTTACATTCCTCATGTTTTGAATTAATAACCACAAACATGTGTGCGAGACCTTAAGATTTTAAGTTAATCTTTTATGATACCTTTGTTTTTTACATTCTTTTCAAATCATAATTTAATATCTTAAAATAGATTAAAATATGTATTGAAAATAGATTAGAATAATGGTTAGGAAATTCAGATCTCAAGTCAATTTTTAATTTTAAACACTAGACACAGATAGGACTTAATTGAATAAGTTTACAAGACAAGGGTGAATTTGGATAAAATTTAAAAGTGGCGGGGTAAAACTGAAGGTCAAATGAAAACGATGGAGAAATGCGTCGTTTTATAGTTGCTGTGCTGAGAATCTAGGAAGTTGATCCTCTCAGTGTTGAATAAATTGGTATTTTTCAGCTTTCTGTAAAATCCTTAAACAACAATGGCATTCGAAATACCGTACGATCAGATCAGGGAACTTCAGATCTCGCTGCGTAAAGAGGCCGGCCTTGAATCCTACAATCCGGACGACTCTCAACTTCCCGATTTGCCCTCTTTCGAAGACGGAATTTCGCTGCTTGACCCTTCTCCTGAATATCTTCAGTGCAATCACTGCAATGGAAGCCTCATTCGGGGCATTAATTCGGTGGCTTGTCTGTTCTGTGGCGCTCTTCAGAACAAGGATGTTTCCCCTGACCCAATTAAGTTCACTTCGACTTCTGGTTACCGTTGGTTTCTTCACTCTCTTGACTTGGATGGATCGGTAAGATTGATTTTTTCGATTTTAATTGCTTTCTGCCCTCTTTCTTCTTTTCCGATGTAATTTTATTGGTTGGAGATTTTCGGGCATTTGATTTCATGTTTCCTTTGTGGAAATGATTTTTGGATTTTCAAACTTCGTTCGATTAGTAAAAATTTCCAACTATTTTTGCTAAGTATTTGGTGGCTTTTGCAGATTTCATCGGTTCTGTGACCATAAATTGTGAATTTGATAAGTTTAAAGTAATATTAGAATATATAGATGATCTAAAATTGCTCTGTTAGGTATAGTTTGCAACCTAAAAGTTAACTTCGGGATTCTTATCTAATGATGAATAAGCGTAGCAGCACTTGCAGTATCATTAAGTTATGTGACTAGTGTAGTGTTTAAGTTACTATTAGTTATTGCAACACTAGTTCGCTTCTGGATTTTCATTGGGCTGGCATAACACGATTTGAACACTTGAAATATAGATGTTTTTCTTGTGTGATTTGTGAGTTTTGCAGTCATGAAGTTGGGTTTCTTTTACTTGTAATTTCTTATTTTGTAGTTCAAGATATGCTATTTTCTTCCCTTCTCTTACTATGCATTTTGGATGGGTTTTGGGATTTCCTATACAAAACTTGATTTCTAAATGTAGCACACTGTTTATAGGAGCTTGTGGGGCCGTCAATTGAAGTAAGTCAATCAAACAAAGGGCAGAATACGCCGGAAATTGACCTTCCCTTGTCTGATCTTTTAGATTTAGAAATAAGATGGCCTTCTCAGCGTAAGAAATCCGAAACTAGTATTTCAGAGAGGGAAAAGGCGCAGAAGTTAAGTACTCTGAATGTGGCTGGAGTTGATCTTGATAGCTTTTTCGTTGAAGCTAAGGCAGGCCGTGTCTCTGAATTTACTAATGAAATCAAACATGAAGATGATAATGAAAGGAACGCCTTTCAAGGTCATGGAAATCTTAGCTTGTTTGACAATGCTAAACTTTCTGAAACAGTTTCAAGAGCTGAAGAAGATACAAGTCGTGACTCTTTTTCTGGATGGGAGGCTGATTTTCAATCCGCTGGCCTTGGGACTAATATTCAGGAGCAAAAATTTTCTGATCCTTTTGCAGGATCTTCTTCAGTTGATCTTTCTTCCCACATGGATGCTGTCTTTGGATCAGGAAAAGATCTATTTGATGAAAAAAGAGAAGGGAATGTTTCTTCTGTATCCAATAAGGATGACTGGTTTGAAGGTCCGTGGAGTATTTCCAAGGCTGAGGTAGCTACTCGGGATTCTCAATTTGAAGTACCCCGAAGTAATAACAGTCAAGAAGCAATCGGAAATGCAATTGATTCTTCTTCGACAAGTGAAGACTGGTTTCAAGGCAATCAGTGGCAAAGCGTACAAGCAGGTACTGGGGCTATTGATAATAGGATCAATGATGAAGGGGATGATTCAATTGATGATTGGAACGATTTTACAAGCTCAACTAATGAAAAGATTCCTTCAAGTGATTCAAACCCTATGATGGTTTCCCAGGATGTTGATTGGATCCAAGGCAATCAATGGCAAACCGTGACCCACGGCAATGGGGCAACTGATAATAGGGTCGTTGATGAAGATGATGGTTCGTTTGATGCTTGGAATGATTTAACAAGCTCAACTAGTGCCAAAGCTCCTTCTACTGACTCATTGAAAGGCGTAAATAATATAAATCCATCTCTTGAGCATGCATCAGGCATGAACTTACTTGGTGAAAGTAGCAACTCAAACGATGTTGGCTTTGGTAGTGTTTCACAACTGGATATTTTTTCAACAGCTTTGAAGAACCAAAATAGTTCAACTGAGACAAATAGTATGGTTGCAGGAAGTTTTGTTCAAGATAAGTAAGTGCACTTGGGCTATTAAAATTTTATTCTTAAGTCTAGATAACTTTTGAAGGATAGCTTGTACTTTTGGTTACCTAGCCTCTGTTTCTAAAATACTATAATGTGCAAAAAAAAATGCGGTATGCTCGTGAAACAAGTTCTGCTTAAGGTTCTAGATGTTTTTATTTCCTGGATATCTGCATAATTCATTGTTAAAAGTAAAAGTAGAACCAAAATTAGGGGTTGCTTATCCTACTCTTTTTAACTAGGTATTTGAGGGTAGAGAGGGGGTACATCTGTGGTTTCTGGATATGATTAAAATATATCAGTCATCAAAAGTTCTGAAATTTGAAATCGAATTGCATGTTCTGTTAGCATCTTTGCCGGTTGCTGCACATTTTTCTTCTTTTATAAACATGTTCTTTCTTTTAAGAGGTTAGGATTTGAACCCTAGACGTATAATCTCTACTATGTGGAGATCTGCCAATTGAGATACACCCAATCTCTGTGCATTTCGTAGATCCTAATACTTCATGTTTTGTGATGTGGAATAAAATATACCAATTTCACATTTTATGTTTTATGGGTTGAAACCTAGAACAAGTTAGGCCTCTGACTGATTTCTTAATCCACATTGTATCAGTTAAAATGGTTTTGGTTTCATCTGGATGCATAATTTTTTTGTTTCTCTTCCTTGTTTAAACCATTATTGCTATAATTTATCAGCATCTATTGCCTCTTTCAGGATGATTAATGTGAATGGAACTGGAGGGAGCTCTCAAGAAGTTGACGTAAATGGGAATTTCTTGAATGGAAATGTTGAGTCTGAAACTACTGGTATAGAGAGATTGATGTCACAGATGCATGATCTCTCCTTTATGCTAGATAGCAATCTTTCAGTTCCACAAAAGAAGGATCCAGAGAATATAGATCCAGTTAGTTTGCTCTTTAAAAATTAATTTAATTCTTTTATTCTTTTGAGTTTGTGCTATGATATATGTTATTGTTGCTGTGTGTATACTTTTAGTATTTGTTCTTTATTTTGCAAAGATCCCAGATTTGCATTTTCTCTTTGAACTTTATTTTGGAAAGATCCCAACTTGTACCTGCATCCTCTGCCTAGATTTTGCTATAAAAACAAGTAAACAATTACTGAATTGAAGAAACCAGTATAGGTTACAGAGCAGCTGATTTTGATTGTGATGATAAAAGCTAAAGGGCAGTGATATACTTAGGCCCTGTTCTTTTCAACTTCTGAAAGCTGTACTGAACTGAACTGAAGTGGACTGAACTGAACTGTAGTGAGCTGAACTGAACTGAACTGAACTTATTTCAGTGTAAATTTATAACTACGTATAGCTGAACTGAACTAAAGTGGACCTGAACTGAACTGAATTGTAGTCCAAGAGAACGGGGCCTAATAAGCTGTATGTAAATTTAAATGGTCAACTACTCACAGGAGAAAAGAAGGGGAGAAGGTAGAAGAGAGAGAGAAGAAAACTACATTAGGAACCTGCAACCTGCAACAGCACTATTTTTATTGTTCACCAAATTTTTAGGGTAGTATTGTTTATTCCATGTGTATTACTGTTTTGTCACCTTGTACTGTGTCATTTCTTTATGTTCAAGGTTTTTGCTTAAACTAGCTTTCCCATCAAGTGTGGGAGTGACTGCCAGAACAACTATCAAACCCTCTTGTCCCATTTGCAATATTTTGTAACAACACTAGATACGGCTCATCTGCATTTAGGGCATCCTATAAAGGGTATTAAATGCAAAATTATCAAGGCCAACAGATATGATAAGAGTTTTCCTGTGTCACAACACATGGCAACAGAACCTTTATGGAGGCATGCTAGATAGTGGGTTTGTAGAACCCGGAGTTAAACAACTTAACTTCGCAGATATGGTAGTTTCGGAGATATGGAAGATCTAGCTGGTTTTATGTTTTCTACCCATTATCAGACATTGTTAATCAAAGCATTTCCATATGTGATATAGAAGTTAAACTTGGGGCCACTCTCCAGTTTGGTTATCCCTATTTGTTAGCAAGTGCCCTCGTGCATAGATTTATGTTTGATTCAGTGCGTTGCATTACAGAGTGAAATTAAGTAATTAGAACTTACACGAATGGCATTGATGACATGAGAATCCCTTAGAAATTGTATGTTTGAGTCCATGGTCTGTATGTGATCCAAAATTGTACATGAATTGACTGGTTAGCTAGTATGTGAAGAATATTTTAGTTCCAAAATCATTCAAATAGGTGCATAAAATGGGTTTTAGCAGCTGCTATAGAGGTTTCTTGTGCTATCCTTTCATTTTCGGCACGCATTTGTCCTTCACTATACTGTTAAAATTTGCAACAAGCATGCTTCATCCCGATTTCTACTACAGTATTTTATTGTATGCAAATTTCTCTTTCAACACTTAATTATTCAATCTTTACATATTAGCCACATATCTAGTCTTGATTCTTGAACAAGCCATTTGTGTGTAAAAATGTTTGGAGTCAAGGTACTCACTGCCTTGGTCAGTTCAGTCCCATTTTCCATTCTGTGTAGGAAACAAGGAAATTTACAGGGTTTAAGGACGGGTCGGATTGCTTATTCATTATCCGAAGTTTTCATTACAAACTGTTTTGTTTCAGCTAGAAAGTTGAGTTTACCTTCACTACAGCTCCAGTGATCCTGAACCTCGCAAGTCTTAAATAGTCTTGTGGGCCTTATCCAAACCTTAACAATAGCTTACATGGAGCTTGTTCGGAAAACCTGCGTACCGCTAATATTTGCCAACAAATAATACGGCTTTGCTATCTTGGATTTATAAAACCAAGAAAACGTGGCCTAAAATTGTACAAAGACACCACCAAGATATATTATCAAAGCATTGTTTAAGAGGAAGTTTGTAATGGAATAGAAATGAGAAGATTTTCAATTTCATGGATGAAGAAGTCGAAGCATCATGTGGGATTTGATGGGAAGTTTCCTCGGTGTTTTAAAAATTGGTAGGTGTTAATCGAATGCCCAACTCTCCCAAAGTCTAAGCGGAGATTAGTCGAATTTATACTACATTAAAATTACAATTCAATTAAAGTCCTGTTCTTTTCATCTGATAAGTAGGTGTACTGCACTGAACTGAATGGTACTGAACTGTACTGAAACTGAACAATACTGAAACTGAATTATAATTAATAATATAAGTAATATTTTCAAAATATTAAAATACATAATAATTAATAACACTTTAAATAATACTATGCATTCTAATAAAATTTATTAATTGTTCCATTATAAATTATTATTATTATTATATTTTATTGTAATTATTGTTATGAATATTATCTTATTATTTTAATTGTTAACACTATTTATAAAACATTATTACTTTTATTTATTTATTTTTCCTACAAAATTATTTATCATAGAAATAATAATTGATAATGTTAAAAATATTATTATTAGTTTCTTTTTCTTTGTTGTTATTTGTGATTACTGATATTAATCAATAATATTTATATAATGTATAAATAGAAACGAACTAAAATTGAAAATGAAATGATATTATCATTAATATTCATTGCTTTTAATATTTATGAATAATAATATACATTAATAATATTGATATAATGCATAAACAGAAACTTAATATTGAATTCTGAATACTGAATGCTGAATGCTGAATACTGAATATTGAATACGGAATACTGAAACTGAACTGAACTGATTGGTACTGAACTGATTGGTACTGAACTGAACTGAACAGAAAATAAGTTAAAAAGAAGATGGCCTAAATCATTGCAAGTGTTCTTAAAAAAGTTCCGCCTAGGTCGAATAGTATTAGAAACTTGATTTTTGGTTTGGGAAAGTGCTGCCTTGCTGATTTAGCCCTCTTGAAGGTAATAAATTGGTAAGCTATTGTATATTGCATACAGGGCGATTTTTAAAATACTGGTTTCCCATGTCCTTCAGATCTTTCATCAATTTGGTGGAGAAATTGAATTACATCAGTTGGTTATTTGGATTAAATTGGTTTTATGACACCAATATCCTAAAGGACACAAATCAGATGAACAACATTAACAAACCCATTAACACATGTGCCTTCCCTTCTCCATGCGTACACATACCACACCTTGGGCCCATAAGATAACGAGCAGCTAAAAAGGGGGTAGTTTCGTGTTGGGCTCACAGGTTTTGTTTAGAAATGACGAAAGGTGAAGCAGTGTGTGGGTAAAACGGCAGAGAAATGCAAGCAGCTGTCACATTGTCACTCTCTTCGTCTTCTAGAATTTTCGCTTCCCATTTTCCTGCTGCGCGTGTTTCCCTTCTTTCTCCCTCCGCCTCCCCTTTTCAAGTTCGTGCTATGGCGGACTCCGCTTCTCTATTCAAGAAAATCCAGATTCACAGAGACGATACTGTAAGGATTCGATTTTATTTATTCAGAAATTGCTCCTGCTATTTTTGGTTTTCTTAGAGGATTTGATTAGATTTCTGGGGGACTTTGTTTTCCAACTTTTTGATTAGGCTTAATCATTGATATTTTTATGATCCGAAATAAAATATCGACTATGTTAAAGTGACATTTTAATTTTCTGCTATGTGTGTGAGTTTGCGTAAATTGTCCAATTAAACTAAAAAAATAGGATGCATAAAATACTCTGAAAAAAGGGTAAAAAACGCCAATAAAATGAATTTTTTTGTAATCACATAGTCTACCCAATTAGGCTTAGTACTTGTACTTTGATTTTGATATATTATCTCATTTATCAATTTTGGGATCAGACATTTGATGCGTACGTGGTTGGCAAAGAAGATGCTCCTGGCATTGTTGTGGTTCAAGAGTGGTGGGGTGTGGATTTTGAGATCAAGAATCATGCTCTTAAAATATCCCAGTTGGAACCTGGTTTTAAGGCACTTATCCCCGAGTAAGCACAATTATTTGTTTTACTCATGACAATGTTGCGGTTTGTTCTTCTACTTATTCATACTGGACTGGCGTATTTCAGTTTGTATCGAGGGAAGGTAGGTTTGGAAGTTGCTGAAGCTCAGCATTTGATGGATGGTCTTGATTGGCAAGGTGCAGTTAAGGATATCCACGCTTCAGTTAACTGGCTCAAGGCTAATGGTTCAAAGAAGGTTTGGCACATCCACTTTTTTTAAATTGGAATGGTTGCTCTTTTTGTCAATTAGATCACTCTGTATAAAACTCTACTCTTTGGTTCATCTCATTGATGTATTGTGCTTAAAAACATGCTCTGATGGTTTTCAATGAAATTAAGGGGGCTCTCTTTTTTTATTCAATTCAAGCTGGGATTTCGCATATTATTCAAGTACTATACGAATTCAACAGTTTTGCATCATGTATTGTTTGTCATGGTCTGTGGAACAAAACTATACAATCGTGTAAATAAATTGTTTAATGTCATAAAAATTGCAAGTCTGCGGTACACATCTCAGTAATAAGTTACTCTAGCTTAATCTTGACATGAATTTAAAAAATTATGCCTTCAACATCACCTTGATCAGATGGGTTTGATCTCAAAAAGCTATGTAGCCCGGAAACGGAAACTGGAACTGGGAAACGCCATTTCTAAAAAATATTGGTTTGAAAACTGTGGGGACATGGACACGGAAACGGAAACGCAGAAACGGCATGTAACCGGAGTTTCCATGCTTCATAGTCAAAAAGTTCTATGTGACTCTTGTAGTATTTATTTACATTCTTAACATTCTTAGATGACGAAAAAAATATTTTCTTTGGAATAAGAAGATGACTCTTTCAGTGTTTGTTGTACTTAATTAGTCCATTTCACTGATAGGTTGTCGGGATTTAATGTTTAATACAGGCGCTTTTCCTTTAATCTTTTTGTAATTCAAGATTCTGAGATTTGAGAAAGGTCTATTGTGTAATCAACAGAAGTTTAATGATTTTTTTCCTAGTAACACGCAGAGCATATTGTGACAGGTAGGGGTGACTGGGTTTTGCATGGGAGGTGCACTATCTATTGCAAGTTCAGTATTAGTTCCTGAGGTTGATGCTGTTGTGGCTTTTTACGGGGTTCCTTCATCAGAACTTGCAGACCCTGCTCAGGCTAAGGCACCTGTCCAGGCTCATTTTGGAGAGCTTGATAGTTTTGTTGGATTTTCAGATGTTACGGTATGATATTGAAATTTTTTACTTTCAATGTTTGAATGTATAATATTTCAGTTCATTTAGTGGTCCATCATGTACATGTGTGTGTGCTGAATTAATGCTTTATCCCTGGATTGAACTTTTGTGGCATATCTTTACTCTAATAGCTGAGTAATAGAAAAAAAAGCATTACATATCAAAGGCTATTGTTAACCATGAACGAAAATGTACACAACTACTTGCATCTCCATATCCATGTACAATATTGATGTTAAGGGAATGAAAAAGCTGACTTGGTAACCCTAGAAGAAGGAATTGACTCAATTACTAATTGTTTGAAATTCGACAGGCGGCCAAGGGGTTGGAAGAAAAGCTGAAGGCATCAGGAGTTCCAAGTGAGGTGCACATATATCCAGGAAATGGACATGCTTTCATGAACAGGTCAACAGAAGGTGTGAAGAGGAGGAAGAGTATGGGAATGCCTGATGAGGATGATGCTGCTGTTGAGCTTGCCTGGTCTCGCTTCAAATCATGGATGACTCGCTACCTTTCTGCATAACTGCTAGCTTCAGGTATATTCTGAGGACGTTTGGATGCAAATATCAAAAGTTGTGATGTTTCTGTACTAAAACACCTGTGTCTTTGAATAAAAGTTCTCAATGATCCGATGGTTTTTTTCTTTTCATTTTTCTTTACTTTGCATTGCCATTACCATTAGAGTGGAGCTTCTACATACGGATGCAAATGGGATTTGGATGGTTCCCATCCCTGTTTCCCGCTAGACAGAATCCTGTTCCTGCTTATCAATCTGGGACAGTCTTGTACTTGTGCCCTTTGAACATTTGTGAATTTTGCAACAGTTCTGAATATATTTCTATTTTGAGTAACTGCGCATTTGGCACTTTCGTCTTGCATCGAGTATTGTACTCTTCATTTGAGCCGTAGCTTATGACATAGGGGTGGTTCTCGTTGAGTTTGCTTTTTAGCTTATTACTTATATGCACTTTTAAGCTTATAAGGAACTTAAATATAAGGCTTTAATTGTTTCTTAAAGCTTAGCTAATAAGGAGTTTTAAGTAGTTGAAGTGTTTGATATATTTGTTAGTAAGTAGTTTATTAGTTGTTGAAGGTTGAGATAGACTAATATATACAGCTTTATATACAACTTTACCAATCTCCAACTTTAGAGAATCCAAATACCTCATTGAAATAATGAAATAACTAAGAACGATAGATAGAGAGAAAAGTTTTTGGAGTCTATATTTTTTTTCTTGTACAGGAAATGGTAAAAACACAGCAAATAACAAAACAAAAAACAAAAAGCTACAGGCTCTCCAGCCCCCTCATAAGACCACTCACCCCCCGCGCCCTCGAAACACCAGAAACATCCAAGTCCAGCAATCTAGATAAGCTTGCAGGTGGCTGCTCCAGAATCGTGACACCTATATGTGACGAAAAAAGCATTACATAATAAAGGCTATTGTTAACCATTAACGAAAATGTACACTACTACTTGCATCTCCATATCTATATAGCTGAGTAATAGAAAAGAAAAGCATTACATATCAAAGGCAATTGTTAACCATGAACGAAAATGTACACAACTACTTGCATCTCCATATCTATATACAATATTGATGTTAAGGGAATGGAAAAGCTGACTTGGTAACCCTAGAAGAAGGAATTGACTCAATCACGAAGGCATATAGCAGATCGGATTTCTTCATAACATTGGCAAGGGTCACTCCTTTCTTGCAGAGGCATGGGCAGCCTTCGAGAAGGCAACCTTTGTGCTGATCACCTAGCTAGCAGAATCCTGTTTGGGAAAGAAGATACACTTAATTCCCTGGGAGCATGTTTGTCAGGATCGGAAAAGTGAGGGCATTGGTATTTGCCCAAGTAAACTTCACAACATGCCACTCGTAATGAAACTTTTGTGGAGGATTGTCAAAGAACCTGAATCACTATGGGTTAAGCTGTTGAGGGGTAAATACATGGGGCAAGCTGATATCTTTTAGATTGAGGAGAATTCAAGGCGTAAATCCTTCTTATGGAGGAGTATTATAAAGGTTCTTCTGGAGTTCAAAAAAAGGTATGAAATGGTCTGTTAATAATGGAGCACTTGTATCTTTCTAAGTAACACGTGGAGAATAGATTCTGAGTCTGCTGAGCACAAGCTACATGTATCATATTCGATGAGATGTCTATGGCGACGTTGCTCATTGGTCAGTAGCTTACCTTGCTATGCTAGCCAGGTGTGGAATTGGACTCTATATGGCACCTTCATTTTCCACATGTTACTTAGTATGGGGTCAACCGAGGACTCTATGGTTGGCGAAAGCATTTTGAAAGCAAATTTTGTGGAGAAATCTTCATTCTCCTCCTCTCTAGTGATCTTTCCCGCTGCCAAGTGAAGCAACACCTTATGGGGAAGGATCCGTTCCAATGTCTCCTAATGCCATTCACCCGAATGTATCACATAAGCATTTACCATCCTATCTATATGCTCTGTGGGAATATTGTTGATGCATTCACCTGAGGGTCTCTCCATCAACCAAGATTCTTTCTAGAAAGATACAAGTGCTCTATTATTAACAGACCATTTCATACCTTTTTTGAACTTTAGAAGAACCTTTATAATACTCCTCCATAAGAAGGATTTACGCCTTGAATTCTCCTCAATCTGAAAGATATCAGCTTGCCCCATGTATTTACCCCTCAACATCTTAACCCATAGTGATTCAGGTTCTTTGACAATCCTCCACAAAAGTTTCATTATGAGTGCCATGTATTGAAGTTTACTTGGGCGAATACCAATGCCCCCACTTTTCCAATCCTGACAGACTTGCTCCCAGGGAATTAAGTGTATCTTCTTCGTACCATCAGTACTAACCCAGAGGAAACTCCTATTAGCCCTATCTAGAGACTCCAAAGTGCCCAAGGGTAGGAGGTTTGTTTGCATGGTATGGTTTGGGATGCCACTCGTCATAGCCTTGATAAGAGTAGCTCAACCCGCCAAAGAAAGACTCGATGCTTTCCGACCGGAGAGTTGAGATTGAACATTTTCTACTAATGGTGCAAAGGTTCGCTTAGTCACACGGTTCTCTAACAAACACGGTTCTCTAACAAAGTAACCCCTAAGTATTTGCCAAGACATGTCGATAAAGGAATGCCACATCTAGAACCCAAAGCTCTAGCCTTTGCCAAGTTTACATTTCTGGACACACAAAGGCGAGACTTGGGCAAACTGACTTTTTGGCCGGATATATCATCAAATTCGGCGAGACAGGACTCCATAGCTTCGTTTTGATCCAAAGAAGCCTCACTGAAAAGCAAAAAGTCATCGGTAAAAAAGAGATGAGTAATCACCGGACTATCTCTAGAGCATTTGATTCCTTTCCACATCCCATCAGCGACTTTAGCTTGTATAAGGTGCCCAAGTCATTCCATACATAGAACAAAAAGATATGGAGATAGGGGATCTCCCTGCCTAACACCTCAGGAGGGTCGAAAGCTCTCTGTCATGCTTCCATTGAATAGGATGCGCATTGAGGGAGTGGTAATACATTTGTACGCAACTTCAATCCATTGGGGAAGCATACCATGCATTTCAATGTGTCAATTATAAATTCCCAACGAAGACGGTCGTAAGCCTTTTCCAAATCTATCTTAATGGCCACGAATCCTTTTTTCCCTTTCTTCACTCTCATCGAATGGACAATCTCTTAGGCAATAATAATGTTATCATTTATTTGTCTACCCGGGATGAAGCTACTCTGATTCGATCCCACGAGAGAAGGTAGAAGTGGTTTAATTCTATTGGCAATCATCTTTGTAATAGTTTTATATACTACCAGCATAAGCTGATTGGGCGAAATTGAGCAATATTAACTGGGTTGCCGATCTTAGGTATGAGTACCAAGAGAGTTTCAATGATTCCAGCTAAATCTGTGTGTCCAGCAAAAACACCCAAAATAAAGTCAATCAATCCACCCTTGACCGTATTCCAGTGCTTTTGGAAAAAGCCAGCCGGAAGACCATCAATTCCCGGGGCCTAGAACAACATGCTTTTTATATCAGCTATAGAATCTCATTCCCAAGCAGCCACATTTATTTCATTTTCCAAAATTGGGAATCGGTTTTCGAGATGAAACACTGGTCGCGTTGGTTCATCATCCGCAAACAATTTTCCTAAAATAGCTCACAACCAAGTCTTTAAGTGACCATTGGTCCTCAACCCAGTTGCCCTCCTCATTAAGTAATCGGTCAATCTTGTTTCTTCTCCTACGTGTTAAAGTTGAAACATGAAAGAAACGTGTGTTCCTGTCACCATCTGTAAACCACTTCTTGCGTGATTTTTGATGCCAAAATAGCTCTTCCTGTTCAAGCGTCATAAGCATCTCCGTTCTTAACTCTTTCTCAAGTGAAGCCAAAGAGTGAGACCATTTGGTTTCTAGTTCCTTACTGATGTCTACTAGTCTCGCTAGAATTCTCTTCTTGCGTAGTTTAATAAGGGCAAAGACCTCACGGTTCCATTTCACCACCTCCTTTTTAAAGTTTGTTGCTGCCATAAACAGATTAGCCTGAGGGTTCCAACTTTGTATCACGAACTCACCAAATTCAGCATGTGTCTCCCATGCAACCTCATATCGAAAAGGCTTATCGGATAAATCATAATTCAACCCATCCGTTTTCAAAAGCACAGGGCAATGATCAGAATGACGAAATGGTAAATTAGTGACCATCGCATTCGGGAAACAACATCTGCCATGTGGGTTGACATATACTCTGTCCAATCTTACGTGTTGTCTATTCCTTCTCAAGGTGAACCTATGTCCTGCTGCCCCTATATCAATAAGATTCACTTCATTGAGTTGTCTCCGATGATTAATGCTTCGAGATGCATATTTAGATGATCCTCCTTGTTGGTCGGATAAGGATGCAATCTCGTTGAAGTCTCCTAAAACAAACCAAGCCTTGCCTTGTTCCACTTGTAAGTTTGAGATCTTCTCCGACATGGTATTTCGAAGAGCCCCCATTGTGCTAGCGTAAATAAGAGTTAATACAGATTGGTGATTTTCATCCATAGTCACATTGGCGTGAATAAAATATCTGTCCTCTTGAATGATGTCAACCTGTACATAGTTCTCCTTCCAAAATAACCATACACCCCCCCTGATAAACCACTGGGTTCAACACAGAAGAACTCCCAATTTCTGAAGCAAACACCAAATTCCATCGCCCTATCTTTTCCTACTTTAGTTTCAAGTAGGCCAAACATGTTCAAGTTATGACTTCGAACTAAATCCTTAACATGACTTAAGCTCTGTTTACTTGCACTTCTTCGAATATTCCAAACTATTATATTTATCATAAAGGTTGAAAAAACAGGGGACCCAAAGCATAAGCTTAAGTTAATTGGAGGACTTACATGACTACTTCCATGAGGCATGATTTCTAGCTTTCTCTTTAATTCGCTCATTCGTTCCTTTTCCCATGAAACTGTCAGGTGGGACTGGCGGTGGTATATTTTCTGGACCAACATCCTCCTCCTTCCTTCTGCTCCGAGTTCTCGTTTGGACCACTCACTTTACTTTCACCACCGTTTTGAAATGCCATATTTCCTCCTTCCATTTCAAAGTATGATGATAGATTTCTAGGGCGAAGAATTGTAATTTGATGAGCTTGGGTAATTTCAGGTTTGGAATCTTCCTTGAGGGAATTGCTAGAATTCCCAGTCGAGGATAAATTACGAGGGTATAGAAGTTAGTGGATTTTCTATAATATTGCTTATGGCCTGACCACTTAATTGGGATGATGAGCCACCCCTTGGTCCATTTTGAACGCCTAATGAGGCATGAATTTTCACATTAGAAGCCTTGTTTGGGTGTGTGGGCTTGGGTTTGTTGATGGGGCGTAAGGATGAACCATGAGTATCATTAAGGACAATTCCTTTTTTGCTCTCCAACTTTTGTTTTCTATCTTTGGGCACACTGGGCTTTGGGCCTTCTATCATAATTAAATCATGTCGGGAATATTAGATCCGGTCAAAGCTTCTTCTTTGTTCTTTTCAACTTATTTTCTATTCAGTTTGGTTCAGTGTCAATCAGTTCAATTTAATACCATTCAGTTCAGTTTCAGTATTCAGTATTCAGTTTCAGTATTCACTATTCAATATTAAGTTTCGGTTTATGCATTATATCAATATTATTAATATATATTATTATTCATAAATATTAAAGAACAATGAATATTAATGATAATGTCATTTCAATTTTAATTTCAGTTTATTTCTATTTATATATTATATAAATATCAGTAATTAATATCAGTAATCGCAAATAACAACAAAGAAAAAGAAACCAATAATAATATTTTTAAAATTATTAATTATTATTTTTACGATAAATAATTTTATAGGAAAAATAAATGAATAAAAGTAATAATATTTTATAAATATTGATAACAATTAAAATAATAAGATAATATTCATAACAATAATTATAATAAAAATATAAAATATAAAATATAATAATAATAATTTATAATGGTATATTCAATTGTCATTATATATAATAATTAATAAATTTCATTAGAATATATAGTATTATTTAAAGTGTTGTTAATTATTATGTATTTTAATATTTTTAAAATATTATTTATATTATTAATTATAATTCGGTTTCAGTATTGTTCAGTTTTAGTATCATTTAGTTTAGTTTCAGTACAGTACAGTTCAGTACCATTCAGTTTATTTTCAGTATAGTTTAGTTCAGT
Organism: Euphorbia pulcherrima; assembly: GCA_947683365.1. Taxonomy (NCBI): domain Eukaryota; kingdom Viridiplantae; phylum Streptophyta; class Magnoliopsida; order Malpighiales; family Euphorbiaceae; genus Euphorbia; species Euphorbia pulcherrima. Next base: position 73,853,877 of record CANTUS010000001.1, on the reverse strand, counting down.
TCAGTACCAATCAGTTCAGTTTAGTACATCTACTTATCAGTTGAAAAGAACATGACCTAGGTTAAGGGCTTCAAATCTATTACCGTTGCTAGGTACAATTGTCTTGTCAACGTCAGACTTCCCCTTTCCTGCACGGGGCTCAATGGCCTTGCCCTTCCCAGTTGTTGGTTTACCGGAGACCGCCGGAGAATTCTGCGATGTCGATCCTTTGGTCGGAAAAGCAGTTCTTCTTTTGTTGTTCTTCTTTGCTAGCATCCAAGGCCCGAATTCTTCAAACATTTCAGGCCTTCCTAATTCTGGCTCTTCCATCAGCTTCTCTGATTTATTTCCTGAATCCTCCTCTATCTTTCTTTCCACAGCTTTATCAAGGCATTGTGCAACATTATGGCCGAATAAACCATAATTAAAGCAAATGTTATGGAGCCCTTCGTATTCAATTCTATGAATTCGATTTTTCAATCGGTATTTTGCCAACAAAGTTTTTTGTAAGTCAATTTCAACACACATATGTCCGTACTTGCCTCTGCTTGCGCTCAAGGTGGTTTTATCAACATATAAAGCTCTGCCAACCAAATTCCCTAGTTTCATAAGAGCTTGAGCATAATAATACTCAATTGGAAGACCAGGGAACCTAACCCAAGCCGTGATAGTGGATACGTGGAAGTCATAAGGGTCGAAGTGAGGATGCCATCTTGCAACTGAAACTAAATGGTCAGCCACCACCCACGGTCCCCCTTTAAGGCAGAGTCATAGTCTTCCTTCGTCGAGAATTACACTACATAGAAGTAATTGTCCAAATCAATAATCTCCATTGTCCCCTTCTTTTGCCAAAATTTGTGTTGCCTAGAGGAAAGATAGTTAAATCCTACCTTTCTCCCTAACACCTTACATATCAGAGAGAACTTCCAAGGTTTCAAAAATGAGGTTTTTTCAGCTGCCGAAAATCGAATATCGGGCATCTTTCATCATCTTCACCTTCATCCTCGCTATCCGAAGTTGTGTTAAACTCCACCTCCGACTCGCCTTCTGTTTCAGATAAGTTGGCATTCTCGGACATTTCCTCATCTCCATCACTAGCGACTCCATATAGTATATCTCTATATGGCGATTTCTTCCTCCAAGGTGATGTCCCTAATTTTCCAGAATTTGCAGATTGTTGAATATCCGACGAGCCTGCAAGTCGATTAGCTCATTTAATCTTTTTATACCCCTTTCTAGTTCATCAGTTTCCCGTTCACTCCTCATCTCCATCTTGAAAGAGCTTTCTTTTCACCACTAAAAAAAATGAAATTTTTGGAGTACATAATTAAATAAGGGTATATATGTCTCTTACTTGATCAAACTCAAGTGCTTATAAGTTATTTAAAAATAAGCTACAATAACTAGCTTATTACTTTTAGCTTGTAAGTTTTCTACAACTTAAAAATAAGATATAATAACATTTGAAAAAACTACTTATAAGCTATGAGACACAACGTGATAGTTGTATAGAAATCAAGATTTACACAGAGAACAACACAATTTTCTGCTGTATTAAAAATTTAGGTGATGTCCCACCACTAAGTGTTAATTTTGAGATAAACTTTTTTTAAAAAAAAAATTGGGTGTATAAAAGAAAATTTCTAATCCATCGCATGTGTGGTTAAAATATGTGACCTTTAAATCATAGATTCAGGCATCACCCACAATTTTTAAACTATTGTTACCAAATTAAAATCTATTGTTCATTTATCTTTATCTCGTCATTCCTTTTCATATTCAAAATTTGACATTTCATATATTTTGATCTATCTTTTCATTTGTTTTCATTCTCTTTTTCATATTTTCAATTTCTTTTCTCCCGAATAATGTCAAGTGCTAGATTTCAAATGGGGGAGATCAAAATAGAGAAAACAGAGGTGAATCAAATCCAAAACCATTACCGTCGCGAAAATATGTAGTGTAGTAGCCTGATAAGCTAAACTGGCAATTTACTACTGCTATTTTTGTTATGAGATTCAGTTTTTCCCCTCTATCATAATCTTTAGGAATTAGGACCAATTGATTCATTTTTCTACTTTTCCAATCCATATCAACATAAAATCTTAAATGAAAAAGCTAAAAACCTTTGAGGGGCATGATTCATGTAATGACATTAACAAATTGTGTTGGTTCATCTAAACTTTGATAAAATCTACAACTAATCCCTTTGACTGAATACTGCCTGTAGCTAACTCTACATTACCTAATACTAATAGTATTCATATTATTATATTAAATAGATTATAACAATACAAGACCAAAGTTTTTTCTTAATAATGTACTGGCTCCACATATAAGCTTAATAATTTCGTAATTAAAGTATACTAAAATATGGTATGTCTTTTAATATGGGATTCATATAGAGTGGTATAATTTTGACATCTTGTATCTCTTTGTTAATTAGGTTGATTAAAACATGCTTATGTAGAATCATTTAAAATCACGGTTCATTTCAAAGTACAACTATATATATATATATATATATATATATATATATGTTAGAACTTAGAAAACAGCCTCTATTGAATTGCCCATTTCTTCGAAGACTTAATTATCAAAACACATACATATTCCGGTACAGTTCAAACACGTATGACCAATATTTTACACACAAAAAAACATAACCAATGTACAAATCCGAAAAGGACATAGCCTCTGATTAGCCTGCTATGTTATCACTTATCTCGGGGTTGATATATTTTGGAAATTACTTCTGCTTTAGCAAATTATACTAAGATGTAGGGGAGAGCATTGGTCGGTTCGGTGATCTAAAACAGAATAATGAAAATATGAGGGATCTAATATCGAACCTAATATAATTCGGTTCGGTCTGGAGCGAACCTAAATATTTAGGTTCGATTAGGTCCGGTTCTTTAAAAAATCAAAATTTTATTATATTAGACAATAAAAATAAAATGTGAAAACCCCGTCCAAACTCATTAAAGATGTTTCATGTACGATATATATTATAAACAAAAGTAATAATTGAAGGAAAAGGTGTCGAACACTGGAATTCAATTAATAAATTTTTACATACCTAGCTTCAGTAACCGCGTTAATATATGCAAATAAAAGAGTAAAAAATATAATTAATATACAATCAACAAATTCAACTAGTATTAAGCAAAATTCATCCAAGACAACAACTCTAAAATAACTTTTTCAGCTTCTCCTGTTGTTCAACACATAAATATTTTTATCTATTTATATATAAACTAATTATGTTCGGTTCTCGGTCTATTAGGTTTTTTTTCTGAGAACCGAGAACCAAATATGCAAAATATCATAACTAAATACCGAACCTAATAAGTACGGTTCGGTTCGATTAGGTTCAGTTCTAAAGTTCGGTTCGATTCATTAGTTCCTTGCTCTCTCCTACTAAGATATGAGAATTTGAAGGTGGTGAATGTCTTACTCTAGTGATTCGGATTGAATTTCTTATTTTTAAAGGTCTTAGGTTCAAACATCCGCATTGGGGTAGTGATTTTCTATTGTATAATGGCAGTTGAGCAAAATTTATTTTAAAAAAAATTGAAGACTTATTTCAATTAATTAATGTAAATAAAATTCAACATAAATGCATGTGTTCTCTATTTAATACTTTCTCTATTTTTTTTACTTATTTTCCTACAAATTTTACGTTTCTTAATAAATTAATTAATTAACGATATAAAAATATAAGTTATCATTATAATTAAATTGATGCTTTAAATTTTGAACTAAATATTATTAATAGTACAGAGGTAAAATTAAAAAAATGACTAAAAAGTACATCCCAAATTAAGTATTAGCATCTACATGGAAAAAGTACGTTTAATCAAATTTTAATTGTTTTAAAGTTTCAGCATTCAAATCTTATCTAGACCATTTACTAAAGTCATAGGAAGTAAGGGAATCTATTTTATTTTTGGGAATAAGAGGTAATTTTTGTCAATTTTATAGAAGGTAGATATCGAAAACACTACCCCATATTTTTTCCTTTTCTTTTTTTAAGAAGGTGGTAGACATAAAGTCATTAGTTGATGGTTAAGGGAATCTATATTGGGCATACTCATTCATACAATGTTGCCATGCGTTTGATTTCATCCTCTTTTGTACGGATTACGTAAGAATATTTTGATACTTTCGTTGGGTAAATAATTACAAAATTAAATAGTGAAATAAATATTTGATCCCGATTTTTCCTATTGCATATGGAGGTGCAAACTTTGCTTGAATGTTCGCGCTATAGCGCTTTCTGGTCTCTACCTTGGATCAAATAAATAAACATAATCAATAGAATAATAAAGAAATTATTATGTAAATATAAACAAATCAAGGAATGTGAACACCGATAAGCTGAATCATGTCGAACGACACTCTCCTTAAAGGATACTTAGAGTTCCTTCCAGGATTAAACAGCCTCTTCAATTGAATTGATTAGATCAGAAACAAAAACTCGATAATATATCTAGAATAATATGACAATGAAACAATAGAAAAAGGGAATTGTTCAATCTCTGTGAAACATGAACTAGAGCAGCCTCATATAAGCAGAGAAATTCCAGTTGTTAATTAACGTTAAAATAATCCCAGACTACATGGGATAAAATCTCCAACCTCTTTGACAAAATCAGGCCGTTAAAAGGCTGTGAAAGAATATATTATTGACTTAATCTCAACTAATATAAACGTGGATACAAACAAAGGAATTGGTCAAAATAAAATCTTGTACCTGGCTCAATTAATAATAATAATAATAATAATAATAAAATAATAATAATAAACATATGTTAACATATATAATGTATGTGAGAAAACTCTTTCACACTTAAATAAATTCATAAACTAAAATATTAAAATACCAAAGCACGTAACAATGTAAAATTTTTTTTCAAATAACTCATATTTTCTAATAACTTTAACGTGAATTTTGGAACGTTTATGTATTTTTTTACCTTATGTACATGAAGTCTCATATTGTTATGGATATTGGGCCCTATACACATAATAACAAAAATATATGTAATAAATAAATTTACATTAGAGTACCGAGATCTCTCTATAATTTAAGGAGAACAATAAAATTAGCTCAATGGTTATACATATACCAATTATTTACGCATCCTAGGATTGAAAAATAAGATCCTACAATAATATATAGTTTCTAGTTTATATATATTTCTCTTTTTTTTTGTATGAATGTATATATTTCTCTTTTAATACTATTAGTTCAGTTGTATTAAATAAAGAGATACTTAAAATAAAATACAAATGAGAGTTTATTTTCAACCTTGTACTCCATAATTTCAACCGCAAACTTTACGCCAAAACATAAATTTTCAACGTATTAAATTATGGTTGCCAGTGAATTGTTATGGGTTTTTTTTTATTTCTTTCTATATTCAATCTAATTTAGTGTTTGGCTGAATTAAAGGTGTATTATGGAAACATTACCCCTTTTCTTTTAGAAAACACATTTCCATCTATCCTTTTTCACTTAATTTTTGTCGGTGTTTAAAGTACATCTTAATTTGAATACCCATAGAAACACGTTTGAACTTTGACAATATTTACTTCATTATTGTCGTTGACTCTTCCCTTTCCATTAAAGTGTGCATCTAATTTCAGAACAATAAATAAAGTTACTTATACAATTGCTTCAAAATAATGCCTAGTAATTCATAATATCATAATGAAAAACCTACCATATTGAGCTGCGTTATTATTATTCATAAATTTGGAGGAAAAAAATGAAAATTGTAAGTAATATTTTATTATGTGGTATTACTCTAATTTGTGAGACCTATAATATTAAATTATAAAAAAAGAGGCATAGCTGCAGAGTATTTTTTTTAAAAGTGCACAGTAAAATTATAGTGTATAATTCGGTCATATGCATTTATATTTCCTATAAATAGATAGGCTTTTGCCTCAACTGAGAGCAGGAGAGAAAGAAACACAGATAAAGAGTATTATCTGTGGAGAGAAATTTAGGAAAAAGGGTTCCTAAGAGTTGGGTAAGAGAGAAAATAGTGAGTTTTGGAAAACACTTATGTGCCACTATTTTGTAATCTCTTGGTGTACCTACTATTATTTTATAGTGGAGAATTATTCGGAGTTTGTCCCATGATTTTTCCCTAATTTATTTGGGGTTTCCACGTAAAATATCTGCGTGTCTTTTATTCTACTGCTATTATTTTCTCGTAATATATTATTGGGTCTAACAAGTGGTACCAGAGCCGAAGGTTGTTTTATCAGTAAAATCTGTGGATATATTTTTTAAAAATAAATATACCACGACTACGAGAAAATTACGGCGAATTCGATGGCGCAATCCGTTCGAAAAACTGTCGCAGATATGCAATTTGGGTGAATAGTAAAATAGTAACTTAGTAAAATAGTAACTTGAATAATACTATTCATATTTGGTCATTTATGAATAGTATTATTTAAGTATACGGGAGGCATACTGTTACTATTCCAATATACAAGTATTATTTGGGTATACGGTACTATTCACATATACGGCCACTATTTATGTGAATAGTAAAATTCGTGAATAGTAAAATTTTGCCATTTTTTTTGTTTCAACATGGCGAATGACGGTGTAATGATCAAATTGATGGATACAAATTACTCAATGTGGAAATCCAGAATGGAGGACTACCTCAATTGCAAAGATTTGTATGATCCAATTGAGGGTGATGACGCAAAGCCAAAGGATATGAAAGATCAGCAGTGGATAAAGTTGAAGAAGCATACATTGGGTACAATACGTCAATGGATAGATGTTAGCCTGTACAACCACGTGAGGAACGAAACAGATCCCAAAGTTCTCTGAAAGAAGTTAGAGGATATGTACGAGGCTAAAAATGCTCAAGGAAAAGTATTCATGATTCGCAAAGTCATTAACTTGAAACTGACAGAGGGAGGATCAATCACACAGCACCTGAACGACTTTGAAGGATTCATAAGTGAGTTAGCAGTCACCGGTATGTCCTTGGATGATGAGATGCAAGCATGTCTTTTGATGGGAACTCTACCAGATAGCTGGGATACTCTTGTCGTATCATTGAGTAACTCAGCTCCAAATGGTGTGGTAACAATGTCTATGGTAAAGAATAGTCTACTTAATGAAGAGCTTCGTAGAAGGGACGTTGCCAGTACCAGTTCACAAGCCCTTGTCACAGAGAATAGGGGCCGAAGCAAGAGTAGAGGTTGTGGGAATGGAAAATCCAGAGATAGATCCAAGTCCCAAGAGAAAAGGTCATGCTACCACTGTGGAAAGCAGGGTCATCTCAAAAGGAACTTCCGTTTCTTTAAACAAGAGAATGCAAACCAAAGTCATCATAATGACAAAAATACATCTGCTACAGTCACAAAAGAAGATGGAGAGGTGGCTTTAGTATCTCATGATGCAGATTGTTGCCATATTGGAGATGCAGATACCGAGTGGATTGTAGATTCTGGTGCCTCATACCACTGTGTTCCAAAAAGGGAATACTTCTCAACATATAAAATAGGCGATTTTGGTGCTATTAAAATGGAAAATAATAGTGTCTCGTAAATGGTGGGAATCGGTGATATCTGCGTAAAGACAAGTGTCAGATGCACATTAACACTTAAAAATGTGCGACACATTCCAGACCTTCGGTTGAACCTGTTGTCTGTTAGTGTATTGGACAAGCAAGGTTATCACAATCATACAGGCAATGGAAATTGGAAACTCACCAAAGGATCGTTGGTGGTGCCGAAAGAAAGATTGTGTTGCTCTCTATACAAAACGTTCGCAACAATATGTGCGGGGTCAACTGAGTACAGTTGGAGATGATGCTTCACCAAATTTGTGGCATAGGCGACTAGCGCATGTTAGTGAGAAAGGGTTGTATATACTGGCTAAGAAGTCCCTCATCCCATTAGCCAAAGGAAAAATTAACCCGTGTGATCACTATTTATTTGGAAAGTAACATCGAGTTTCATTTCAGAAAAGCTCTAGAAGGAGAAATAAAAAGTTAGAGTTGGTACACTCTGACATTTGTGGTCCCATGGATACAGAATCCATTGGAGGAAGAAGATACTTTCTTACCTTCATTGATGATTTCTCAAGGATGACATGGATTTATTTGCTGCGCATAAAGGATCAAGTATTCAAGCACTTTCAACAATTCCATGCAATGGTGGAAAGGGAGACTGGAGTGCCATTGAAGTGTTTGCGTACAGATAATGGTGGTGAGTATATCTCCAAGCAGTTTAAGGATTACTGTAGTCAACATGGTATCAGGCATGAAAAGACAGTTCCTAGTACACCTCAACACAATGGCGTTGCTGAACGAATGAATCATACCATTGTCGAAAGAGTTAGATCCATGCTCAAAATGGCTAACTTACCTAAGTCATTTTGGGGAGAAGCTGTCAATACTGCTGTCTATCTTATCAACCGACTACCTTCAACACCTTTGGATTTTGATATTCTAGAGAGGGTCTGGACAGGTAGAAATATCTCATACTCTCACTTGAGGGTATTTGGCTGCAAGGCATTTATGCATGTTCCTAAAGAGTAAAGGCTAAAACTTGATGATAAATCAGTTCTTTGCACTTTTATCGGCTATGGAGATGAAGATTTTGGCTACAGATTATGGGATCCAGTGAGAAAGAAAATTATACAAAGCCGAGATATTGTATTTCATGAGAATGATATCATCGGTGAAAGATCTATAAGTGACGGTGTTATCGATATAACACCAGAGAGCATTCTATCAGATGATGCCACAGAAAGAAGAATGCATCAATCAGAACAAGATGGAGAAGAAGAGCTAGTTGTAAGGGATCAAGATACGATTGTAGATGAAGATACGAATGAAGAGGGTATTGAGCAAGGGGAGCTAGAGAACCCCATTCTACCAGACGAAGAACCTCAATTAAGGAGGTCAATCAGAGAACGTCAACCATCTACAAAATACTCCAGTTCTGATTATATTTTAATCACTGATGAGGGGGAGCCTGAAAGCTTCCAAGATGTGCAATCTTGTAAAGATAAAGATTGTTGGATGAAGGCCATGCAGGAGGAGATGAATTCTTTGAAGAAGAATGACACGTATGAGCTGGTGAAACTTTCTAAAGGGAAGAGAACACTTAAGAACAAATGGGTGTACAAGCTGAAGAAAGATGATGGAAACCTAGTGAGATTCAAAGCTCGATTGGTTGTCAAAGGCTTTACTCAAAAGAAAGGTATCGACTTTGATGAGATTTTTTCACTAGTTGTGAAAATGAGTTCCATTCGAGTTGTGCTAGGTCTTGTAGCCAGCTTTAACCTTGAGTTAGAACTGCTTGATGTAAAGACCGCGTTCTTGCATGGGGATTTAGAAGAAGAAATTTATATGGAACAACCAGAAGGTTTCAAGGTCAAGGGAAAGGAGGACATGGTTTGTTGCCTGAAGAAAAGTTTGTATGGGTTAAAACAAGCCCTGCGACAATGGTATAAAAAGTTTGATTCCTTTATAGTGAATCAAGGATACAAGAGGACAGAAGCTGATCCATGTGTATATGTCCCGAAATTCTCTGATGGAAAATTTATCATTCTTCTTTTATATGTTGATGATATGCTAATCGTTGGGCCAGATGCCAAAATGATTAGTAAGTTGAAGGGTGATTTGTCTAAGGCGTTTGACATGAAGGATTTGGGACTGGCAAGGCAAATTCTTAGAATGGAGATTACCCAAGATTGAAGGTCCAGCAGGCTGTGATTATCACAAGAAAAATATATTGAACGAGTACTAGAAAGGTTCAATATGAAGAATGCTAAACCAGTTAGCACTCTACTTGCCGCTCATTTCAAGTTGAGTAAGAAATCCTACCCTTCAACAGAGAAAAATAAAGAAGATATGTCAAATGTTCCATATTCTTCAGCGGTTGGTAGTTTGATGTATGCAATGGTGTGTACGAGACCAGACATCGCTCATGCAGTTGGAGTTGTGAGTAGATTCGTGTCAAATCCCCAGAAGACACATTGGGAAATAGTAAAATGGATCTTCAGATACCTGAGAGGAACTTCAAAGTTATGTTTAACTTTTGGAGTTGGAAAATATGCACTTGTTGGTTACACAGATGCAGATATGGCTGGTGACCTTGATGAAAGAAAATCTACATCAGGTTACTTATTTACATTCTCAGGGGGAGCTATTTCATGGCAGTCACGGTTACAAAAGTGTGTTTCATTATAAACAACTGAAGAGGAGTATATTGCAGCAACAGAAGCAGGAAAGGAAATGCTTTGGTTAAAGCGATTCTTTCAAGAATTAGGTGTGCAACAAGAAGACTACATAGTTTATTGGGATAATCAAAGTGCACTGAATTTGAGCAAAAATATTATGTATCATGCACGGACAAAACATATTGATGTAAGATATCATTGGCTCAGACTTGCCATTGAAGAAAAAGAGTTCAAGTCGCAGAAGATTCATACAAATAATAATGCTGCTGATATGCTGACAAAGGTCGTTCCAAAAGAAAAGTTCGATCAGTGCATCAAAGTAACCAGGATGGAGAGTCCCACAATGTAGTCGGGAGGGGGAGATTTGTTGTGTGGTGTCCCTCCAACTTGTGGGACCCACAATATTAAATTATAAAAAAAAGAAAAGAAAAAGAGGCATGTAGGCGGAATATTTTTTTAAAAGTGCACAGTAAAATTATTATGTACAATTTGGCCATACGCGTTTGTATTTCCTATAAATAGAGAGGCTTCTGCCTCAACTGAGAGCAGGAGAGAAAGAAACACAGATAAAGAGTATTATCTGTGGAGAGAAACTTAGAAAAAAAGTTCCTAACAGTTGGGTAAGAGAGAAAATAGTGAGATTTTGGAAAATACTTGTGTGCCACTATTTTGTAATCTCTTGGTGTACCTACTATTATTTATAGTGGAGAATTATTCGGAGTTTGTTCCGTGGTTTGTTCCTAATTTATTTGGAATTTCCACATAAAAATATCTGCGTGTCTTTTATCATACTGCTATTATTTTCTCGTAATTTATTATTGGGCCTAACATATTTTATAATATAGAACATAGAAAATGGAAGCATAAATGACAAAAAAAAAAATTCATAACAACGGTTTGACTTGTATACCTTTTATGTGTCTGAGATAAAAAAAATTCAAATACACCAGCACTTGTATATAAAATCGAATCTATCTCACGATATGTCGGAGAATAAACGTAATTTATTAAAATCAAATCTATGTCACGATATATCGGAGAACAAACGTAATTTATAATTGTAGCGCTGGAAGATTGATAATTGAAGGTTGGCAATATCTTTCTATCATAAAAAGAATGGACAGATAAAATATCTGGTTTGATACTTATGGAAATAAGATTATACACTCAAATCCTTACATTTACAAAATGGTCCTTAAACTTATTAATTGTTAATTCAGTTCAATTAACCATATTAGATTAAATCATTTGACCCAATTCATCCCGTCACTTACAGACCGGTTATTTCCAGCAACAGATCTTGAAATATATGATCCTCACATTGAAGATATTTTTTAAATATATTAATTGGATTAGTTGTCAAATTGATAATCAATTACAATAAAATAAGGGAAATGTTGAAAACTATGCCTTACGTTGAGAATGAAAGCAAACACGTTTCGGCCTTATTTCTCAACAAAAGAATTAAATTTTTGTGTGAAAAGTATCTTTCTAGATTAATTTGATTTTTTAGTTTTTAGAAGTACTCAGAGCTGCGACAAATTAAATAAAATATACAGTACAAAATTGAATTGACATCTACTTTTAATGAAATCCAAATAATATTACTTACATTTTTTTTATGAAAATCATATACCAAAATACTTTGTTATAAGGTTTTTTTAGCCCTCAAGTTGGACAAAATGCATAAATTTGAGGTTTATTTATTGATTTAGAAGAGGTTGCAGGTGTGTCCATCATCGTCATCATAATCTCAGTTGTTTTACTTTTTCTTTATTATAGATAGTTGAACTTTGAAAATTTCATCCAGCAAAATTAATAAATTATATTGTACAAATATCATTATATAGTATTATTAGATACTGTACAAATATGGAGAGCACGATAAGTATTGGCATTTTTATGCTACGCTATAGAATTAATGCAAAGTGACTACATATGTCATTCATCAAAAAAAGTTTAACTCAATATATGAAAAAACCGACAAACACCGATGCAAATTAGATCTGTTCATGGTTGAGTACCCGCTCATTTCAGTCCGGCTCGGTGTGGGGCGTACATACAAGATTTATATATCTATGTAGTATGCAAAAATAAGTAAAAGATAAAAATTATTAATGGATCGTGAGTCGGGATTAGAAATGATCTTCTGAGTCAGTTTGAATTTAAAATTTTAAAGTGTGAAATTGATTGGACTCTGATTGATATTTTTAATAAAATAATACGATGAAGTCTAGCTTTATCCACTGATGAACAAATTAAACTTGAAGAGTATAAATCTACATGACAATCATCGTTTGTTTATAAGACTAACTCACAAGGTTTAGGAATGGGAAATTCTAATGTGATCTCCACCAATAGTACAATGTTGCAATATTGTTAGTGGATAAGCTTGTTTATTGGATGTCTAGTTAAGCTTTATCGGATTTTTTTTATTAAAAGATTAACGCAAATCCTTTTTAGCTTCGATCTACATTATTAGAATTATAAGGGTTGGATTTATGAGGTCATTTATCATTAGGTCCTATCCGCATAATTTAAACCTTATTCAAGAGTCAGACTGACAAGGTCATTTTCAAGCTCGATTTCATCTGCACTATTAGAAATTTAATCTCGCGTTGGGCTTATAAGGCCATTCACTAATCTAGCCCACAAATAAAAATTAATTTATAATTATTGATCAGATCAAACTCAAATTAAAAATAAATAATTATACAAATCTCAAACTCAGTCAATAAAATTTCGAGCCTTAACAAATTCGAAACACGTATAATAAAAAAAAGTTGACAATTCAAGCCTGAGTCCTAGTTTGGACTAGATGAATAATCAGCCTAATCAGCCTGTAAACAGGTTTAATAGAGACCACAGTTGGATTAGGGGTACAGAAGGGGCCACCTATATGTAGGTGAGGGCTGAATGAGTTGGCCAAGCCTGTGTGAATGCAGTGGGAAAAGATAATGAAAGAAGAAAAGAAAGAAACGATATGGAATTAATCACGTTTTAGTCCTTTTTAATTTATTTCCCATGCTCTTCCAACCCCTACTGACTACTTTTCTGCTTTTTTGGGATCTTCCACACACTCGCACACTTATCTACTCCTTTTTCTAATCACTTCTCAAACTCTTCATATCCAAACTCCATGCAAAGGTTGCCATTTTATAAGGGCGTCTGTATAAAATAGGGGTTGGTCTAACTAATAAGCGGCTTGATATCAACCTAAGAAAGATTTCAGGTTCGAGTATTGTGAATGTAAAAAATTTTCATTGGGAGACTCGCCCACTATAAGTCAGGTGTACGACCCAAGTCGAACAGTGGCGAATCCAAAGCCTATTTTTCATGGGGTCCATACTGTAGCGGCTCGCGGAAGCACATGGACACCACATATCCCCACGCACTATATGATATTATCCACTTTAGGCCTAAGCCCTCATGATTTTGCTCTTGGACTTCATCCTAAAAAGCCTTATATTAATGAGGATATGATCCACACTTATAAACCATTCATTTTCAACTTTATTAGTAATATGGGATATTTGTTAGCTCAATACATATTTAAAAATTAAATAATGTAAAATTGATTAATGTAAAGCTTAATTACCTTGTTTTTCAAACTTTAGACTTGGGTTTTACTCGTTAGTATTAGTGGAATTCAATTAAGGATCTGTGTTTTGTAAATTGGTTTTAATAATTAAAATATAAATACGAATAAAAAATGAAAGATGATAAGTCATAGGTAACAAATAATATACCACTTGACATCAAACTTTTTTTATGAGAATGTCGTTCTTTTTAACTTATTTTTTATTTAATTTATTATCATTCAGTTTAGTTTAGTTTTAATATTTAGTATTTAGCATTTAGTAATCAGCATTCAATACCAGTTTATACATTATATTAATATTACTAGTTTATATTATTATTCTTAAATAATAAAAAATAATGAATATTAATGATAATATCATTTCAATTTCAGTTCATTTTTATTTATACATTATATAAATATTAGTAATTAATATTAGTAATCACAAATAACAATAAATAAAAAGTAACCAATAAAAATATTTTCAAAATTATTAATCATTATTTTTATGATGGATAATCTTGTAAATATTTTATAAATATTGATAACAATTAAAATAGTAAGGTAATATTCATAACAATAATTGTAATAAAATATAATATATAATATATAATAATAGTAATTTATAATGGTATATTTAATTATTATTATTATATGTAATAATTAATAAATTTTATTAGAACATATAATATTATTTAAAGTGTTATTAATAATGTTTATAAATTTTGATATTTTAAAAATATTATTTATATTATTAATTATAATTCAGTATTTTCAATTTCAGTATCATTCAGTTCAATTTTAGTACCATTTAATTCAGTTTCAGTACAATTTAATTCAGTTCAGTACCATTCAGTTCGGTTTAGTACCAATCAATTCAGTTCAATTTAATACATCTACTTATCAGTTGAAAAGAACATTGCCTAAAAGTTAATTACTACGACTCTGTTCTTTTCAACTTATTTTCTGTTCAATTCAGTTCAGTTTAGTACCAATCAGTTCAGTTCAGTTTCAGTATTCAGTATTCAGTATTCAGCATTCAGAATTCAGCATTCAGTATTCAGAATTCAATATTAAGTTTCAGTTTATGCATTATATCAATATTATTAATGTATATTATTATTCATAAATATTAAAAGCAATGAATATTAATCATAATATCATTTCAATTTTAATTTTAGTTAATTTCTATTTATACATTATATAAATATTATTGATTAATATCAGTAATCACAAATAACAACAAAGAAAAAGAAACCAATAATAATATTTTTAACATTATCAATTATTATTTCTAAGATAAATAATTTTCTAGAAAAATAAATAAATAAAAGTAATAATGTTATATAAATATTGATAACAATTAAAATAATAAGATAATATTCATAACAATAATTATAATAAAATACAATAATAATAATAATAATTTATAATGATATATTTAATTATTATTATATGTAACAATTAATAAATTTTATTAGAATGTATAGTATTATTTAAAGTGTTATTAATTATTATGTATTTTAATATTTTTGAAATATTATTTATATTATTAATTATAATTCAGTTTTAGTATTGTTCAGTTTCAGTATTTTCAGTTTTAGTATTATTCAGTTTCAGTATTTTCAGTTTTAGTATTGTTCAGTTTCAGTATTTTCAGTTTCAATATTTTCAATTTTAGTACAGTTCAATACTATTCAATTTAATTTAATACCAATCAATTCAGTTCAATTCAATAAACCTATTTATTAATTAAAAAAAAATATACCAAAAAAATTTACTACATGAGATGGGGTCCATTATATTTCAAAAAAAGGGTGTCCATGTATTAGTTAATACATAATATATCACCAAGTTTGAAAATTTTGTGGGGTCCATGGACCTACTTGAGTGAGAGTCGCTTGGCCCCTGAAGTCATATCTGGATATAGTTAGAGTAAAGTTTTGATAAATTAGATAGATAATAGAAAGAAAATAAGGGCCTGTTTACAAATTTGAAATTTGAAGAGACACTTTATATAGATAAAATGAAATAAATTAAATTAAATTCGTCCCATTTTTATGTCCAGAATCATACAAAAACCTCAGTCTTCATTATTCAAAATCGGTCATAATAATTTAAAGGCCCTAATTAAATATGGGCTCCTTTAATTAAAATTTTTTTATCTAAAATTAAAATATTTTTTAATAAATATTAAATAATTTAAAATTTTTTTTTATTATGTATTAATAGCTTAACTCATTTAAATTAATAAATTCATTTAAAACTTCTATATACGGATACACTATAAAATTTAGCCTATTTTTATTAGTCATAGGCTTTAAGCAGTCCTACATTTATGGATTCAATTCTTATTGGACTAAATAATTTAAAAGTGAATATTTAATAAAAATTTAATTAAATATTTTTTTTAATTAAATATTTTTTTATTAATTTTCAGCTCTTAGTTATAAAATAACTTCAAAAGGCCCGATGTATGGAATAATTTCGTGCTTCTAACCTAATGACTGTGTTAGTCATTACCCCTAGAAGAATATTAATATAACTAATTAATTAATATTATTTCGTTTAATTAAAAAAATTAAATATTGTAAATTTGGATACATGAAGGACAAGATTAAATACACACCAACGTCTATACACACCAACGTGAGCTAGACTACAGCTCGTCACTGGTATAGACTTTTTTTTTTGATAAAAGTCACTGGTATAGAGTGAAATTGGGTATTTAAAATATACAGGGCGGCCTGGGGAGTTACGGGGAGATGCTATCGTCTAGGACTCATAATTAGAAGGGGCCTAAAAATATATTTTTGTTTAAAATTTTAGTAATTATTATTAAAAAGATAAAAATAAACATTAATAAATGTTAAATCAATTAATAGATCATTAGATAAGGTTATAAAAGATCAAGAATTCAAATCCTACCTTTTAAAAAAAAACTAAGTACTTATTATAATTTTTATATTAAAGACTTTATTTTACTACCTTTAATATTATTTAATCTAAGACTTTCAAATTTACGGGGGTCGGCCTGAGAATATATTAAGTACAATGTTGCTATAATAATCTATACCATATAAAACTATAAAATTGGCATATGGAATATCACAAAGACCTAAATGATAATAAATGCATAGCAACTTAAAGACTAACGATGAATAGTATGGGGATTAAATAAATAATTTGTATATGATAGAAAAGAAAAATAATGGCCGATTATATAATATGGAGTCTTTTAAAGTTAGTTCTAATCGTTTTTAGTCAATTTTAATTTTTAAGTGTGATACTTTATCATTGAAATTAATAAAATTGATATAATTACTCTATTAATGTCACTTGTCAGCTTTTGATTGGTATGAATTTTTAAATATGTCATTTTTATAATATTTTTCTCTTTAATTAAAAGCTAACACATGATATTAAAAAAATAAATTATATCAAATTTATTAATTTTAAAAAATAAAATATCGTAATCAAAAATTTAAAATAGTCAATAATAATTAAAGCCAACTTTTATTTGGCCTGAAAAAGTTCTTTTTGCCATTGAAATGAATTAAAATATGGGAAAGAAGTAGGACCGAATTATTTAATTTACATGATTTAGAATAAGCTTCAATACACGATATTAATTATTAAATTAGATTAAAGAAGCATAGCCTATGAAAAAAAAGTAAAAAGAAGACTCAAATGTTTGACTTGAAGAAAATAGTTCAAACAATGCGGCCCACTGCATGCACTGTATCTTTTTTAAGCTTAATATTTTCCTTTTTTTTCTTCAATTTCTTTTAATTGTTCATCTCAATTATCAAGTCGATGCCTAAAGCTTTATCATGTGACTCGTAGAGCGACTTTGATAGAGTATTTTCAGCCCATTTTTTTAAAAAGTTAAATTTTTAAACTGTAATTGTAAAAAATTATAAAAATTAATAGTAAATAATTTTTAATAAATTAGTATTAAAAATTAAAATCTTTTATCCAATGTTAAAATATATTATTCTATTAAAAATTTTTAAGTACAGCTTTTCGTGATAGCAGCTCTGACAGCAATCCCAAGCAAACCCTTATCCTTTAATTTAATTTCAACATTTTACTAAAAACCACGTATATTTTACAGTGATATTTTTTTTTTCATATTAGAATCATTAAAACAAGTATTATTTATCTTAATTTTTTTATTAAACAACAGAAAAAATAGTATTCATTTTTGGAAATTGAATATTAATAGGAAATCCTGTGTATATTTAGAGGATGTTTCTATAGAGTGATTATCTACCCTTCCATCCTCTTTTTTATTGTCTTAATGCTAGTTTTGATTCAAGAGGAATTGATCATACACACACAAGTTTAATTTAGTATTTGATGTTTTGTTTTTAGGTGCCTTTAAACATGAAGAAGAATTGTCAAGTTCTACATCTTTTATTCAATATCTATGTAAGATTATTTATTTTAATTTTAACACATCGTCTTAATAAATAGATAAAGATTAATATGTAAATGTAATCTCATAAATTTAATAAATCTAATATTGGAGTATAATATATATATATATATATATATATATATATATATATATATATATAAAATCGTACACATGTAAATTACAAACAATTGTTTTGTTATTTGAATGATTTAAAAAAATCGTTAATTAAATTGATAATATTAGCTACATCAATTTGACGCATAAGTTTTAATAAAAATTGATTTGAAAAACATATTTTGTATTCATACTATGGTCAAGTCAAGTGGGATATACCCGATGGTGGCAACATGAGGAGAAAACTAAATTACATATTTGACCGATTTATATAATTTTTTTTTGGTAAATTCGACCGATTTATATATATATTTTGATAGTTTAAAGTTTATTGTTTCAATTATCTGTTTCTCGGTAATTTTGTAAGCTAAAAATAAAGTTAGTGTTAAATTTCCCTAATTAACTTGCACAACATAATAACTTAAAAAATAAAAAATATCAGTAAAACCTAAAAATATAAAAAAATTATCTAAATTAGGACAGCAAATTTTAATAGTGTGTCAAATTCAGGCTTTTTTTTTTAATTTATATTTAATTTAATTTATTTTAATTTAGTTAAAAAAATAGAGTTAAGCGAGGGGGTCGTAGGCCTCACGGAGGGAGTCCAAGATCAGTGTGGAAGTGGGGTCCGAATAAAGGAGGCCGTTGACTAAAACAAAGCATTTTGGCGCCGGGCCAATAGGGGCGGTGAATTTTCAGAACCCGTCAAGGGTCCCACTTTTTACTCAAACAAATTTCCTTCAGCTGGGGGTCCCACTGCCATCTGTCCCCTCCTTTTCCTTTCTAGCCTGATTTATTTGTTTTTCTCCTTAAAATCACCGCTCGCTAGTCTTTATTACCTCATGATCCTCAGTGGACTCGCTTATCTTAGAGTCTTACCGCTGCTTTTCTTACCAGCACCACCGCTTTCCTTTCTGTATTTCACGTACACTATATAATATAAGCAATTATACACTCTCAGTCAAAAGCCAAAAATTAAAGTAATACTATAAGTCTATGGTTACATACTACCATACATTTGCTTCAATGGCGGAGCCAGCGGGTAGCGGAGGTCGGAGGCCGCCTCCCCTGGCTCCCGGAAGTTTCCTGGTATCTCGCCGCCCCTAACGGTAGAAATTTGAAAACCGCCTCCTCTGCATACAAAGTTTTTTGAGATGGAAAAGAAAAGACGATGGACCACTCGTGAATCATCATCTATCCCGGTTGTGATTGGGGAGGCGAAAAAGACAAGAAATTAATGGTAAATGATGAAGGAAGATGTAAAATGATAAACTTGAATGAGTTTTATTTCTCTGTAAATTGTTTTTGATCTTATGAAGTTTTTCAAAAAAAAGAAGAAGGAGGAGGAGGTAAACAATAGTTTGGGCCATTTTTTGTAATATTGCTTTTGAGGTGTTTAGCTCTTTCTAGGACACGTGTCTGAGCTGGTTTTGATCTTAATTAGAAAGTCTTTTAATTACGTTTGATAAAATAAACCCTCAAGTTTTTCTAGCTTTTATAATAGGTTAGATATCAATTTTTCAATTTCAGAACCTTGTTGTGTTTATAGTATATAACTAATGAAATTTTGATGTAAAGCAATATTTTTTAAATTACGTATTAATAAATTGATAAAAAATAAATTTCAAATATACTCTATATAATTAGAATATGAATTATGTGAAAAATAATAATATGATAATAAATGGTATCAATTGAAATGAATTTTTTTAGATGTCGAAGATAAGGTAGTAAATGGATGGAGAAAGTATTCTGAATACATGATATACAAAAGGCTAAACGCATCTGTTGCTTTTTAAATTTGACACGTTTTGTCACATGTCACCTTTAACTTTTAAGTGAATTACTTTACCCCATAAAGTTGATAAAATTGATACAGTTAGCCTCCTCACTGTCATGTGTCAGTTTCTGGTTGGTTTGACTTTTCAAAGATGTCATTTTTAGATTTTTATCCCTTCAATCAGAAGTTAACACGTGGCATTAAGAGGGCATACTGTATTAGTTTTATCAACTTTAGGAGGTAAAGTGATTAACTTAAAAGTTAAGGATGGTATGTGATAAAAAGTGTCAAATTTGAGGATAATAGATGTGTTAAGTCTATACAAAATAAAGCGTGCTTCCATTTGAGGAAAAATAAGTGAACTTTAAATTAATAAGTTATTTCGAGATAGAGAAGATATAATATTGTCGTTCACTTTTATATTATTTTAATTAGTTTATGATTAGTGTTGACACTTGTTTTTCATTACACTATTTCATTAACAATTATATTTAATCTTGTCACAAGAGAATAATAGTTGGCACTTGCATGTGCTGTTGAATTAAATGCATTTATATTATTAAATATAAATAAAAATACTTAACTTATCTCGAATGCATGTGGTTTAAATTTATGGGCTCTAAAGTTATAAATTTAATCTTAATCATCGGGTCAAGACATCAAATATAAATTAAAGTGAATAAGACAGTTTTATATGTGTTTAGCATTATGATATGCAACTAAAGAACAAATTTGTATTTTTTCCTTAATTAGGAGTTAGCGCCATTGTCTTTTTATAAGAAAATCTACAACACCTAAAAGGTAGTCTAATTTGTATTCATGGTATATATGTATGTAATCCATTTTATAAATGCCAATTTAAGATAATTTGTGGGTGAAAGGAAGAAAATAAGGAATTTAAACGACATTTTTCCAATTAATGTTCACCCTCCCTCATTCGTAATCCTGGCTCTGTCACTGATTTACTTTTATATAATTATATAATTGTATTTATAAATTAATGAACAGCCCTCCTATATATTTATACAAATTTTGTAGACAAACTTTCATACGAAAATAATTTTACAGAAACACGTTATTATTTTATTTAAATAGCAATTTGTTAATGATAATAATCATCTAATAAGTCAAATAAAATTGATCAATAGTAAAATCATAAAAAAAATTTTACTTTGTAAAAATAAATAGATATAGAATCATCTACGCATGTATAAGGTTAGGTTTATCTCTCTACAATATACTAGATGCCAGAAAAAATAAAAAAAATTGCTAGAGTAGAGTTGGACCATCACACAACCTTTAGCTACAAAAAAAAATTCATTGAAAATTATGAGGAATTCATGGAAGCGGAAATTTAGCAAAGTTTGGCCCTGATACTCAAAACTTTTGTTTTTGTGCATACCAAGTAGACTTGTTCGTCGGCGGACTGGGTCGGATCTAATCAGGCTTTCAATTAAAAACATCAACCCAAGACGGCCCGACTACACTTTCAAACTTCATGTTCGGGTTGGGCTAGGATTGGGTTCATTTCTAAGCCTGACCCAAAGCCTATAAATAAATTTCTTTTAATTTTTTTCATTATACTAAAAGAGTAAAAAAATACAATTTTATACAAATATATCCAAATCTTACATATAATTACATTCTTTACTTGAATAACTTAATAAATAAAATGTAAAAAATCAATAGATTAAAATATTAAAATCCAAAATAATTATTAAATATACTATATAAAAATTTAATAAATATAATAATTATTCATCAGATCGGACTTAAAGATTTACCCATAAGAGATCAAACTTTAGCGGGCCTAGATTGAAATTTAGAGGAAAAATAAAAGCTCAAATTCGATCCATTTAAACTGACTCAAGCCACGCCGGACTGAGTGGATAGAGAGACCCATGAGCAGGTCTTATAACATAAAAATAACTAATCAAATATGGCTTTTGAAAAGCCCTAAAAGAAAAGGAAACCAAGTGAAAGTTGCTGTATTAATTAGTGAAAAAGTAGATATTAATCTGTCTAATTGAGCAAAATTTAGAAACTGAAAAATAAGTAAATCACAAAAGGTTTCTAAAAAAAGCAAAAAGAAAATCTAAAAAGAAAGAAGTAAAATAAAACTAGTGTTTGGTCATGTTGTCAAGTGTCAAAGCTCTCTCCCTTTTTATTGCCGAGTCCACTGCACCGTTTAATCAAGACTAAAGACTGAAACACATTCCTCCTTCCATTTATGGCCAGAGGAAGAACTAGAATCTCCATTGATTCAGATCTCTCTTCCCATTCCTATGTGATTCCCCCTCCTCCTACTGTTCTCAATTCTTTCTCTATGGATTCCACTCATTCTACTTCCACCTCTTTCCCTCTCACTCTCACCTCTCTCCATCCCGACCTCAAACGCACCACGGAGATGGATTTCTTCCCCCGCAACTCCAACACCTCCCAAACCGACGATCTCAAACAAATTCAGTCTCCTCCTCGCTTCGATTTCGATGTTAACGTGAGTTTTGTGCCTTTTGCTACTGTTTGATTTCGTTTGGTGAGTCAATTAGTTTTTTGATTTGATTGGGTTTTTGTTTTTATGGCGATCGACAGACTGGTTTGAATCTTCTTACTACGAATACTAGCAGCGATCAGTCCATGGTGGATGACGGAATTTCGTCAAATATGGAAGAGAAAAGAGCGAAATCCGATGTATAGTATTATTCATATCGAAATTTGAAATTCGATTTGTTGATTAGTCGTTGATTTCTGTGGCGTGTTGATTTGATTGTTTTTTGTTTTTTGTTCAGATGGCGGTTTTACAGGCTGATCTAGAGCGGATGAAAATGGAGAATCTGAAATTGCGAGGTTTGTTATGTGAGGTTACGAGCAATTATAACGCATTGCAGATGCATTTTATGGCAGTTGCGCAAGATCAACAGACGAGCAAGGGCGAAACTAATAGACTAGAGGAAGAGGATAACAATAATAACGATGATAAGAAGAAATTAGTTGTCCGAAATGAAACTGTGAATTTAGTGCCTAGACAGTTCATGGATCTTGGTTTAGCTGCGGCTGCTGCTACCGGCGGTGATATTGATGAGCTTTCTCAGTCTTCATCGGAAGGGAGAAGCGGTGACCGGTCAAAGTCACCGGCGGCGGGGAATAATGAAGAGAAGAAAGGGATTGGTGAGAATAAGGGAGTACTAGAGAGAGAGGAGAGTCCAGATTTGGGATCTAATAAGATTGCTAGGTTGAATTCTTCTTCGAAAACCAGTGTTGATCAGACTGAGGCCACCATTCGAAAGGCTCGAGTTTCTGTTAGAGCTAGATCTGAAGCTCCAATGGTACTCTTAATTTCGATTTATTAGTCTAAATAAATTGTATTTTATGGTTGGATTTGAACCATGTTTTAATTGTACTAATTGATTAATTAATGATGTTTTTTTAGATAACTGATGGATGTCAATGGCGAAAATATGGCCAGAAGATGGCCAAAGGAAATCCATGTCCAAGAGCTTACTATAGGTGCACCATGGCTGCTGGTTGCCCAGTTCGAAAACAGGTATTTCCATTAACATTCGAATAAATGTTTTTGCTCAAATCTCCAGAGAGTTTTTTGATCTTGGCTTCCCTTGGTATAACGAAACAAGGCTTGACCTAGTGATAACAGGTTAAATACATCATTATCTGCTCATAGCGTATCAAAAGTGCATAAGTTTGTCCTCAACGCGGCATTTCAACTTCTAATTATTGTAAAAAAAAATCTGAGAGAATCATTATATTTGAAAAGTCAAATTAATCAGAAATTGACATGTGGCACTAATGAGGCAAATATTTTAGGGGGCAAAATTTTTTTTTGAAACGTTCTCATTTGGACCAAGTTCAGGCAGGTTTAGGCCTTGTTCTCTTGGACTACAATTCAATGTAGTTTAGTTTAACTATGCGTAGTTATAAATTTACCGTGAAATAAGTTCAGTCCAGTTCAGTTCAACTTTCAGAAAGTTGAAAAGAACATGACCTTAGTTCTTCGCTTTGCCAAAATTTAGCTCTCATCATAGTCTGTAATCGAGTTTTGTGACTTATAGAGGCCTTAAAATGGTTCACAAAAGACTTATAACTATAAGTTTCTATATTGAATAGGTACAAAGATGCGCAGAAGATAGAACAATCCTAATCACAACATACGAGGGAAACCACAACCATCCATTGCCACCGGCAGCCATGGCAATGGCATCAACAACATCATCAGCAGCAAGAATGTTACTCTCAGGATCAATGTCAAGTGCCGACGGAATGATGAACCCAAATTTCTTAACAAGAACTCTCTTACCATGTTCATCGAGCATGGCCACAATTTCAGCATCAGCACCATTTCCTACTGTCACACTAGACTTAACACAAAACCCCAACCCATTACAACAACTCCAAAGACAGCATCCAACTCAGTTCCAACTCCCATTGCCAAACCCATCTCAAGCTGCAGCTCTGCTTCCCCAGATATTCGGACAAGCACTTTACAACCAATCTAAGTTTTCAGGTCTCCAAATGTCTCAAGATGTTGAACCAGGTGGTAATAACTCTAAATTAGGCCAGCAGAACTCACTGGCTGACACTGTTACAGCCATTGCAGCTGATCCTAACTTCACTGCAGCTTTGGCAGCTGCAATCACCACAATAATCGGCGGTGGTCAACCAGGCAATAACATAACTAACACTAATGCCGCCAATACTACTACTACTAGCAACAGCAATAGTAATGGCAATAATACAATTAGAGAGTAATTAGTTTTCCTTTTTGAAGTAGAAAAGAAAAAGAAAACCCTTAATTAATATACATGTTGATTAGCTATTGGATAGGGAACTAAATTAAGAAAATATAGATAGAATTCATATTCTTTGTTATTTCTGGAATAATTTTGTTTTTCAATTGTATGTCGATACAAAGTTAAAAAAGAATATCATGGTCCTGCAAATTGAAGGGAACTTGTCTTGTTTTGAATTTTTATGCCTCCATTGTCAAAGGTTCTTTGTATGTTTCTATGAATGAGTCCAAAAGCTAGATACATAGAAACAAAATAAATGTGAAAAAATTGAAATAGATTAATTCATTTTGTTGAGGTTACGTGTAATGTGTGGTAGTAAAGAAATAAGTCAAGAAAACCGTCTTGTAAATAATAATAAAAGCATTGAAATTGTTTGACACGCAAAGAAAAAGTAGGACTTTAAACTTGGATGATATGAACTTTGTCCATTTGCAATTTATACCCCCACATGATGATATTAATATATGGTAAGGTAGATCGGGTTTGTAGATGGAGTTGCCCAGAGAAATTAATTGTGACCATATAAATATTTATCTTTACTGAGTTCGAGTTCAACTCTTTTCATAGTAAGAAACCATTAAATATCTTCTGAGGTTGGGTATAACGAACATGTCACCATAAAATTGACATTTTTCTAGAGTCCATAGTTAAATTTTTTTAAAAAGAATTGACTCACCTTTTATTATTTTTTATGGAATTGTATGGATTTGATAAAGTATGGGTTTGATAAAGTTAAATATTTTAGTCAATTTTAATAATTTATTAAATTTTAATGGTTAAGATTTAATTGCCCTATGGACCCTACAAACCACTAAAGCTATATACCATTAAATATCAATGAATGATTGAGACCGACTGAAATGATAAATTTATCATTTCCTAACTTTAGAAAATCTAAATCCTTATTTAATAAGGTCAAACGCATCACTTGTCCTTTAAATTTTTCTGTAGTTGCTATATATTACCTTCCAGTTTATACATGGTGCTTTGAATCATTTTTCATGCATGTGGTTATAATGGACGATGGATGTGTTTGGAAACTTAATTTATTTTAAAACATTTCGTAAATTAAACATTTCAATCTTCTAGGTAAGATGCAGGTCACATGATATTTCAAATTTTTTATTAGAGTATATGGATCCTTCTATTAGCTTTCTCATATTAATGCAAGCAGGGATTAAGCCCAGTAAGAAAAAGCAAAATAATTAACGAAAGGGATTACGCCTTTAAAACAAAACATCTAATAAAAAAAAAATCCTAAAATCTAACTGGCTACCATGTTGTTTTTAGAACTGGTTATATCTTATAATTATTCATTTATTTTGTAAACCTGGACTCTAATTTTTAAATTTAATAAATTGGTGTTGACCAATTATAAGTGTACATGTAAAGTAATTTGATTATTTGATTAGTTAGGTGCTAGTTTTATACTATTGAACATCAATAAAACGACAATTATTCATTCTATCTATCAATTCAAACTTCTAAATAAAACGAAAATTTTAATTGTTGATAATTTCTTAATCAAGTTTACGTTTACAATAGACTTATATGGGGTTTAGTTTAGTTTAAGTGTACAACTAAGTATTGATAGTTAGTGTGTTTTCCCCTAACACGTACGAAAATTATTGATTTTAAAATTTGGATGAGCTTGTATATCGTCATCACAGAATCACTGAAATTGTGTTTTAATAATAATAATAATAACAATAATAATAATAACAATAATAATCATGATCATCATCAACATGAACAAGAGGCAATTATTACCTATTCAATGGGCGGATGGGCCGGTTTGTATCGGGCCGACAATTATATTATTCGATTTAAATCCAAATCAGTTCACATAATTTTATATGCAGGTTAGATCGGGCTTAAGTTTTGAGTTTCACTCTTAAGTTCGGTCCTGTCCGGTCATTAATTAATAAATATTTTTAAAATATATATATATATATTTTATTTAAAAATTATATATATTTTTATAATTAAATAATAATTAAATATATATATTTTTTATTAATATAGGTCTGTCCGATCGGGCTTGGATTTACATGCTAAATCCAAACCCAACGCAATATATCATCGGACTTTGATGGCCTGGGTCGGGCGAGGTTTTTTACATAATATATTTGTCCAAGCCAGTCCCATAAAGGACTGGCCTGGGCGGGCTAAACGGACTGCAGGTTTGTTAAACATGTTTAAGGATAAATACTTGATCGAGTGATTGAATCTTGAAATTATAATCTTAAAGATCATAGATTCAAATTGACACTCTAAAATTTTTTTTTATTATATTATAAGCAAACTAATTTTTTTTAAGAAAATCAACACGAACTAAAAGATAAAAAAAGAGAAATGAATAAAAAAAATGATGAATTGTCTGCCATGCAAATGTGTTCACTTTAAGTCAAGTCAATAGTGACATATATGTGACTTAGTCTTGTAATGGCTTGTAATGGTAAATTTAAAAAATATATAATGTGGTTTAATAGTTTTGTAAAATTTTATTTATAGGATTTTATTTTTTAAAAGAGTGTTTGTGGTTTTAAAATTTTTTAAAAGAGTGTATGTGGTTTGAAAATTATAGTACTACACCAGTTATTTCATTAAATTTAATATTCTTATATTTTAACTATATTATTTAAAAATTATATATTAGAATAAAATTCAAAAAATTTTTATTTTATCTTAATTTTTTTAAAATTATAATCAAATTTTAATTAAAAAAAATATTAATACTAATAAAAAAATTCTAAAATGTATCACGAAGTGTATTATATTTTTATTAACTAATATGCAAAATTTTACTTTAAAATAGATAAGATTATCCTTCAAAATGTGGTTTTAAAATTTAGAAAATCCTCTTTTTACAAACTTTTAAAATCACATGAACTCTTTTAAATTTTTTTTTCATAAATACCTTTTTATAAAATGACCAAACCACCAAATATATTTTTAAAATTTATCCTTTTTATTTTATTCCTCTTTACCCTTTGTGAGTACTCTCAAATTAATTAAGAATACCAATTCATCAATCACATAAATAATAACCATTTTTCCTACCAATAAAATTGGGCATTGTATTCATTAAGCCTAGCCCTAAAGTCCCAACAAATCTCTAAAATATTATGCAATATACCTTTGCATTTTTTAACCGAGGTTTATTTCTACGTCTCTAACACCGTCACTAACAAAATGTTTTATTTTTTGATGAACAACTTATAATTTGTTTTTAATTTTGTTATATTTACTATTTATCAGTGAAATAAACATATTAGATCAGGTCATCTAGGGATTTTTTTATCCCGGGATTTGTGCTGCAGTATAATATATGTCGTGAGTTTTTCTTTGTATAAAATTAGAAATTTAAAGTTCCGATAAACCCTAAAATCTAGAAATTGAAATTTGATACTCCCTCCATTTAAAAATTATTGTTTCTTTAGTTATTTTATTAAATTTTTAGTTATTAATTTAAATTATTAATATATTTTATATAATTATTTCTCTTATTTACCTTTATATTAACTATGAGAGAGATTATGTATTATTAAAATTATAAGTAAATAATTAAAAAAAAAAGAATTTAATGAAGGATAAATTAATTATTTTAATTATATAATAAATTTTTTATTAATTTTAATAATTTAATTAAATAAATAATATTTTATAGATGAAGGTAATTAATATTATAGTGTCTGGACAGTTCAGACTTTCACCGACAATTATGGCAATAAGTGTGTGCTCCTATTCAACTATCCAATGGCATTTCATCAAGTCTTATCACTTTCGGTGGAAATTAGGGATTATTTGGATATTTTGAAGTTGTGAAAAATATTGTCAGATTAAAATTTATTTGGTCAGTTTATCAAATATTCAATCGGATAAAATCAGAAAGAGAATTAAGAATAAGAATTTGTTTGCAGTGAAATTTCAATCGAATTTTTCTGTATTTGGCCAACATCGTTTTGGTGAAATAAATAGCCAAAAACGTCAACGAACATGCTGTTTGAGGTAGTAGCCATGTCCAAAAGACATGTTTCTTCTGAGATTCAGTTGTGTCCAACAGACATACTGTTTCGGATAAAAATTCATTTTCTGATGAATTTTTTCAAAAGATGCGTGGATTCCGAGATAAAATTTTTTTGAGCTGACCTGGCAGCTCGACCCTAGTTCGGGGCGCTGCCCCAAGACCCTGCCAGGACTGCCGCCCCTCGGACCCTGCCTAGGGGCACTGCCCCTAGACCCCGCCAGGGCTACCGCCTCTTGGACCCCGCACCCAGGGGCGCTGCCCTGTACCCTCAAATCGTAAATAATACCCGAACAAGTGTGCACTCCGCACTCTCCATACTTGTTCAGTGAAATGTCACGATCGTATTGATCAAACTAGTTGATCCAATTGCACTAAAATGTTAACGGGAGCTATCAGCTAGACCTCAATCCATGACTTCAAAACCCTGCTCTTCCTATCATCTAATCTCAAACAATTTAACTAGTTACACTAGCTGCATATATTCTTTTTTTTTGTTCACAGGTGTTCATAAATTTGGATCTATAATTTTATTCATTTTTAATAAAAAAAACAAAAACCATATGTTCTAATTAGGTTGAAATCATTTACAAACTCGCATGCCAAAAGTCTGACCAATATAGTTGATAATAATGTGCTGTTATCATGGATGATAATTTAATTTAGTTCAGTTTAGTTTAGATCATTTTAATTTAATTATGCGTAGTTATAAAATTTACACTTACTTAAATTTAGTTCAATTTAATTTTATTTAGTTCAGCTTTAAAAAGTTATAATGAATATGCCCTAAGTCATAAGACGAGGGCTAATTATAATAAATAAGGTACGGTAAAATCTTGTCCATATATTAATACTAGACATGTTTTTCAGGCGGGTATGGTCGGGCTTTGTAGGGTTTTGATTAAAAATATCAATAAAATCCGATTGAGCATGCACTTTAGAATTTTGGGAATGTGTCGGGCTTACGAAGTTGTTTCCAAGCCTAGTTAGTCCACATTAAAAAATTTATAAATTTTTTGATGGATTAATCGAGACAAAATGAAAAAAGTGATACAAATATGTCTAAATCTTGTAGTATATAATTACACATAAATTCTTTAATATATAACACTCCATTCATCTAGAAATTATTGTTCATTTAGCCATTTTATTAGTTCTCTTTTTAGTTGTCAATTTAAATTATCGATGCATTTTGTATAAATTTTTTCTAATCTGCCCTTGTATTAATTAGGAAAGAGGTAATGTATTGTTAAAAATTACTACTCCCTCCATCTATTTTTTATTGTCCATTTAACCGAATCATCAATACCAATAAAACATTTATTACATTATTAAAATGACTAATTTATCGCATACATTTTATATAAATATTCTCTTTCTTCTTAAATTACCAACTTATAATTTTCATTTGTACAAAATCTCTCTCATCATTAATACAAGAGCAAATTAGAGAAAAAGTGGTAAAAATGCTTTGATAATATAAATTGATAACTACTAAGAAAAGAATCAAAAAAAAGCTAAAAGACAATAAAACTGTGTAGAGGGAGTATAAGTAAGTAATTAAGGAGAAAGAATTTAGTATAAATATAGAAAGAATAAATTAATTATTTTTGACTGTGTAATAAATTTTTTATTAGTTTTGATAATTAGATTAAATAAATAATATTTTATAAATGGGATAGAGTATAATTTATTATTGTTAAATTTAAATACAATAAGGCTCCGATCCTGAGAGTTATGGAGGATGAACTGACCACCAAACTTTGAAGAAAAATTGGATTCATATATCAGCTTTAAGGATTGCAATGATTTTCTGTCCAATTTCTCAATCTTTTCTGATTCTTTCTATATGTTTTTTTTTTTTTTTTTTTTTTTTTTCTATTTTGCTTAGTTGTGCAACAACCTCTGCAACATCATATCCAATCTTTCATGAAATAAACGAATATATAGTGTGGTTGTAGTATTTGGAAATTCCACTACATTTGTTTTAACTAAGTTAGCTGGGTATTTTCATCTTTATTCTAAATGACACTGTTTTCGTTTATCCCAATTAGTAATCTACCATGATCTCCTTATGATTTGAAATTCTAATGCGACTCATTTTTAACCACAAATACTGAATAATCTCATATTAAATATTGTAATTAATCTTCTGTTCTTTTTAACTTATTCAGAGAATACTGAACTGAATTGAACTGATAAGTACTGATTTCAGTGTGATTTTATATGTATGCAGTACTGATAAGTACTGAACTGAATGAATTATAAATTGAAAAGAACAGAGCCTAAGTTGTGTAAACGACTTTTATATCCATAAGTGAGTTTGACCATGATATTTTAACCAACTCTAATGCTATAAACTTTAACTGGGATAAACTTCGAGATCAATGTTCTTAGAAAAGTTAGATTTACGCTATAAACAACATATTAGGAGAAGCGTAATCGAAGCAAAGAGATAGAAAGGTTCTTTCTCCTCCACTTTTACAATTGACTTTTTAATATTTAGATATTCAATAATTATAAAAAAAACTGATTTGGAACCCATATAATTTTTAAGAAACCACATCTAATCATCAAACAAGGAATCCATAATACACATGGGCATTCTTTTTTTTGGATGAATAACAAGTTACTATATTATTAAAGAATTTACAAGTTACTATATTCTAGAGTGTATAGTGATAATACACATGGGCATTCTGATCTTATTAAAGAATTTACAAGTTACTATATGCTAGAGTGTATGGTGATAATTTATGTAAGTGATTCAGTTATTTTCATGTTGAATTTATTACCGAATAACTAATATATTTTTTGTGTTTGTTTTTGTAATTTACTTTATATTTTATTTTATACGATGAAGTAGAAAACTCTATATTGACTTGAATCAACCACTAACAATATATAATAAATAAAATGAGAAATTATTAAAAATATATTATTTAAGTTTCATATTTATATTTTTACTTCTTTGTTTATTTTTTACACTCTCTAACTAATTTTAAGCTTTCATTATTAAAGCATACGCTCCACTACTATTCACGCTACTGTTCACATACTATTTATTTTTTTTTTATTTTTTAATCTTATTTTGATATTATCTTTTAAACTGTTCATTTTTTTGACATTCCACTTTAAAGTTTTTTGTTCGTCTCATTTTTATCTTCGAAACACCATCCATTGTGATATACATTTTTTGAAAAAAATTTCGGTTGTTCAACATCTGGTAAGTAACTGGTAGATATCTAGTAAGAATCGTATTTTCATATGTTTGAATTTCTGTTTTTAATTTAACAGAATTTGGTAGGTATCTGGTAGAATGCTGGTATATATTTATGAAGTGTAGTAAAAATCAGGTACAAACATAAACTTGGTGGATTGAACAAACTTCCAATGAACAGTTGAAGAATGAATCTGGTAGGTAACTGGTAAGTACCAGGTAAGTATCTGGTAGAATGCTAGTTATATGTTTAAATTTCTGTTTTGAATGATAACAATGAAATATATGGTTCCTACCAAATTCTTACAAGATATTGAGCAGCTGAATTTTTTTTGAATGTATCTGGTAAGCACCTAGTAAGTATCTGGTAGGATGCTAGTAAATTCATGAAAAAATTTAGAAAGTTGCTACAAACATAAACTTGGTGGATTGAATAAACTTTCAATGAAATATAAGGTCCATACCAGGTTCCTACCATATATTGAACATTTGTAAAATTTTTTTTGAATGAATTTGGTAGGTATCTGGTAAGATGCTAGTTATATGTTTGAATTTTTGTTTTGAATAATAACAATGAGATATATGGTTCCTACCAGATTCCTACTAGATATTGAGTAGTTGAAAAAAGTTTTTAAATGTAATTAGTAGGTATCTGGTAAGTACCTGGTAAGTATATGATAGGATGTTAGTAAATTCATGAAATAATTTAGAAAGCTGTTACAAACATAAACTTGGTGGATTGAACAAACTTCTAATGAAATATAAGGTTCATACCAGATATCGAACAATTGAAAAATAAATTCGAAAAAGTATATCATATTCGAAGATAAAAATGAGACGAAAAAAAAACTCTAAAGCGACATGTTAGAAAAATGAACTGTTTGAGAGATAATGTCAAAATAAGATGAGAAATTAAAAAAATTATGCATGTTAACAGTAGGGTGAATAGTATAGACCAATTGTAGAACGTACTACTTTAATTTTGAAACTTATTTGGTTAACAAATTTAGGACCCAAATGTTGGGATGATAGAAACCTTAATTTTTGGTACATTTTTATAAAAAGACCAAATAAAATTATCATCCACCAAATCAATTTTGAGTATTCACACATATGCCAAGTCAACGCATGAAACTTCAAACTTTAGCAGACTCAAGCTCAGACAGGGGGTTAGTAAGAAAAATAAATGTCCAAGCTCGCTAGTTTAATAGGCTTGGACCCGAAGATTAGTCTGGCCCGTCAACTGGTCGATATAATACTAGTGATAGGCCTCTGAATTGAAGAGCTACATTTGGACCTTCGGTGGCAAATCAAACCTTCTTCTTTGGATTTCCCTTTTTCCTAGTCAACCCAATTCCACTCTTTCACCTTAACCGTATACTCCACACACCACCCTCTCATCCTCTTCAATCACCATGAACCCGCAACCCGACCCTGACCTTCCTCTACCCTCACTCTCCTCACTCCGTCTTAATCCCTCCTCACCTTCTCGTTCCTCCCACACCACTCCAACCCCAACCTCCTCAGCCAACTCCGCATCGCCGTATGTTGGAGAGAATATGGAGGACTTATTTAGAAGAGAAGAATAAGTGGCTGTAATATTATTCTGGTATTATTTTGTATTTGGTATGGTAATTCAACTTCAGCAAGTTACATTCTTATAACATTACAATGTAACTCTTCAAATACTAAAATAAATACAAATATAAATATGCTTAATGACTCATAAAATATTGTGACTGTTTGTAACTCCTATGATAGTTGTAACTTGTAACCACAAGTCCAATGAAATCTACAAAATGGTCATTATTCAATGAATAAGTTTATTCTTTCAACACCCCCTCTTAAACTTATATCTTAGTACATCCCAAGAGCGACCACAATCTACTGAAATCAACAAACTTCAACACCTTAGTAAAAATGTCAGCAACTTGGTCTTTGGACGACACATGCTTCAAATCAACTTCTTTGTTATTAACACACTCCCAGATGTAGTGATACTTAGTATCAATGTGCTTGTTCCTCTCATGAAAGATTGGATTCTTCGCCATGCAATTGTGGATTTATTGTCAATAAACACTTCTGTAGCTTACTCTTAAGCAAAATTGAGAGTCATTAATAATCTCCTCAACCATATAACATGACAAACACAAGATGCTGCTGCAACATACTCAGCTTCACATGTAGACAGTGTGATAATTGCTTGCTTCTTCGAACTCCAAGCAAAAACATAATTTCCAATAAAGAACACAAAATCGGTTATGCTTTTTCGATCATCAATATCTCTTCCCCAATCACTATCACTGAATCCATATAGCTTGCTATTATTTTGAGATGAATAGAACAAACCATAAGAAATAGTACCTTTAACATAATGGAGGATCCCCTTCACAGCATTCATATGATTCAAAGTTAGAGCTTCCATGTAACGACTCACAAGTCCAACTCCATACAAGATATCTGGTCTAGTACATGTCAAAAACCATAGCCTTCCAACCAATCTTCTGAACATAGTTGGATCTACTTTAGCTTCATTATCATGCATAAAAAGCTTAATTACGCATTCCATAAGAGTACAGATTGAATTGCATTTGTCCATTTTGAACTCTTTCAAAATAGTTTCTGCATATGTTCTTTGAGAAAGAAATATGCCTTCATCACTTTGTTGTACTTCAATGCCTAAATAATAAGACAACAACCCTAAATCAGTCATCTCGGTGTTCTTTGCTATCAACGCCTTGAACTCCTCAATCATCTTTTCATCAACTCCTGTAAATATCAAGTCATCAACATACAAGCTCACAAACATCATTTTTCCACTAGTGCTCTCCTTTACATACAAAGCATGCTCATAATGACATCTTGTGAAACCATTCTTCTGAAAATACTCATCAATACATGTTTATCAAGTCCTCAGTGCTTGTTTGAACCATACAAGGCCTTCTTCAACTTTAAAGCTTTGTCTTCTTGACCTTTGATAACATAGCCTAAAGGTTGCTCAACATAAACCTCTTCTTCAAGAGTTCTATACAAGAAAGCTGATTTCACATCCATCTGGTGAATTTCCCATCCTTGTGTGCCGCCAAGGGAATAATCAATTGGATTATTTCTATCCTAGCCATAAGTGCAAACATCTCTTCATTATCGATACCAGCCTTTTGCAATAAGGCGAGCTTTGTACTTCTCCACCTCACCTTTTGAATTTGGCCTTATAAATCCACTTGACATCTATTGCTTGCTTTCCATTTCGCAATAAGGTCAGCTCCCATGTATCATTCTTTCCGATGGAATCGATCTCCTCATTCCTCACAAATCGCCACTTTCCATCTTCCACATTTTCTCCAAACTTGACAGATTCTATATCAGCAAACAAACAGAATAATGAGGTGTTATCCACTTCTGTTGTTTCTGCATAAATTGTTGCAAATATGGCTTACAAGATAATGTTGTGCATTATCTACTTTAGGCTAAATTACAATATGAAAAAGCTATGATTTGAATGACATGAAATATGTCATTGTATTCTACGCTTCGAGATCTTTCCAATGATATATTATATGCCTAAAACTGATTAATGGTGAATGAGAAATTATAGTTTAAAGTTTGAACATCTGTCAAATTTAGACCCGTTTAATCAGTAATTTGGTACTGAAAAAATATTGACATGTCATATTTTTTTTCACCATATTTTTATTTGATTTTAATGGGTTTT
Source organism: Euphorbia pulcherrima (assembly GCA_947683365.1). Lineage (NCBI taxonomy): Eukaryota > Viridiplantae > Streptophyta > Magnoliopsida > Malpighiales > Euphorbiaceae > Euphorbia > Euphorbia pulcherrima. Next base: position 73,818,003 of record CANTUS010000001.1, on the reverse strand, counting down.
AATCTCTTAATCAATATAATTTCTCATAACCTTCGTGGTTAATGACCATAAATTTGTGGTTATAAGGCTTAATGACCATAAATTTGTGGTTACAAGGGTTAATGTCCTTTAAGTCAATTTAATCCATGTTAATTCCATCTACCCTATAAATACCTTATTCTAGTAGCCTTCTCCTTGCACCTTTTCTTTATATTCTATTCTTGATAAACTCTAGCTAATCCTTGTTTACTTTGTGGTTTGTTATTTGGTTTTCATACTAAAAAAATATTCTTCAAAGTTTTCATTTCTTTTCAAAAGAAGGCTACTTAGTGTTAGGTTCTTGTAATTTGCTCTTCACACGGTTAGAGTTTGCCAATGATTGCGGTTGTATCCTGGGTGACAAACTCACTGGTAGCGGACAAATACTTGTCTTAAGGAAACTGAAGTTTCAGGCCTCCACAATATCTTGGTTACAGTTAAAGGTTTGAGAGTATTTCAATTATTTGTTCTTTTGTCACTTTCATATAATTGTTAATTCCATTATAATCTTGTTCTTATTGAAAAAAATATGTAATAATATTTATTTTATTTTTATACCGGGTTTTAACATAAATACCATCCAAACTCCTTATGCGAGGTCGTATTTCAGATGAGCTTGGTGAAGCCATATCGGTCGCATTTTATCTGTCTATGTCTGTAACAGTATGTCTGCCTATCACATTCTGTCTGTTTAAGTCGCATTCACCTGCAATTACATCATCTTCAAAGAAAGGAAGAAAATCATAAGTCTCATAATCTGAAACATTCCAGTTCCAGCAGCTTCCTTCATCAGATTCTGCATCTCTGCTAGTGACACTTCTTTCGGTTTGAGGATTATGGAACTTATAACCCTTAGAACTTGGCGAATAACCAATGAACACCATCTTCTTGCTCTTATCATCAAGCTTTTTCCTCAATTCATCAGCTACATGCACATAAGCAAGACAACAAAATACTTTTAAATGAGAAATATTTGGTTTCCTACCACTCCACACTTCTTGAAGGATCATGTCTGCCAACTTCTTCGCTGGACTCCTATTGTTCAAATACACCGCACAAGCCACAACTTCTGCCCAAAACTCCTTTGGCATAGCTTTACTCTTCAACATACTATGAGCCATATTTAGAATGGTTCTGTTTCTTCGCTCCACCACTCTATTCTGTTACGGTGATCTAGGAACAGTAAGGAAATGTCGAATGCCTGAATACTCACAAAATTGATCAAACTTTCGTGAGGTAAATTATCCTCCTCAGTCAGTTCTGAAAGACACAATCTTCAAGCCAATCTCATTCTCAACTTGAGCCTTAAACTTCTTGAAGACTTCAAACGCTTTACTTTTCTCCTTCAGAAAATAAACCCAAATCATTAATAAACAATAATATATACCTACTATCACCTTGAGAATTTGGATTTATAGGACCACATATATCAGCATATACCAACTCCAACGGTTGAGATGGGCTAGAAAAGGATTCTTTAGGAAAACTCCTCGATTACTTTCCGTACATACAACCTTCACAAATCTGTTTAGGATGATTTATGAAAGGTAAACCGCTCACCATCCTTTTTCTAGACATATGCTCTAAGCCTCCAAAATTCAAGTGACCCATTCTAAGATACCACAACCATGCTGACTCTAAAAAAGTAGCCTTTGAGCACTTTGGTATGTCACTGCCGATCTTCAACTTAAACATATTATTTGCTAACATTGGAACTCTAGCAATAATTCTTCTTCCATTACGAAAAACCAACCCATTTCTCTTGTTCATCTCCACATGATAACCTTTCTCAACAAGATGTCCAATGCTTAAAATGTTGGACTTCAAAGATAGAACATAATAAACATCAGAAATAAACTCATGATCTCCATTCTTCAGCTTGATAAGAATTTCTCCACTACCCATGACTGGAACTTTTAATTTGTCACCAAAAGTAATATCCCCTTTTAGGATTTCATCAAGATTATAAAAGAGTTGTTTATTACCAGTCATGTGATTGCTAGCTCCCGAATCAAGATACCATGACTCCATTGTTTTCTCTGAATCTCCACTGCAAGATAGCAACAAAGGTGCATTCTCACCATCTTCAACCTCCATAAGGATTGCTTGATCATTATGGCTTTCATTGAAAGTGCATTCAGCTGCATAGTGCACATATCCTTCACAATTATAGCGATGAACATTGGTTTTACTACAATCACCAAATCTGCCTCATCTGCCTCGTCCTCTTGAATTCTATTGAGGGTTTCTACCTCCTCGACCTCTAGTTGAGTTTTGTTATACCCAACCAGAACCTCTACCTCTTCCTTGAGATTAACCTTGACCACCATGACCACGCCCCTTCCGCGACCGTGTCCTCTACTACTTTCTGCATGTGCAACTTGCGACTTCTTCTCTTCTCTATCAGACAGTTTTAATTTTTCCTGTAACATCTGAGAGATTGGCTCTTCCCTCTTCTTCAACCTTTCCTTATGGGCTTGTAGTGAACCCAATACTTGATCTAATGTCATATTCTCTATGTCTTTTGACTCTTCGATTGCAGCCACCACATAATCAAATTTTACTATTAACAAACACAAAATTTTCTCAATCACTCAAACATCTTCCAGCGTCTCTCCATATCTCTTCATTTGATTGATAATCAACTGAGCTCTATCAAAGAATTCCTCGATTGTTTTAGAATTTTTCATCTTTAGATTCTCATAATCACTCCTCAGAGTTTGTAAATGAACTTTGATTACCTTATCTTTCTCTTTGAACGCATTCTCCAAGATCTCCCATGCTTCTTTCACTTTAGAAGCAGTACCAACTTTCACAAACATATTCTCATCTAAACACATATGAATGAGAGAGAGTGCTTGGTGGTCTTTCTTCTTCCTCTTCTTCAAAGACTCCATCTATTTGAGCATTCAACTGCTCTTCATTCTCAGGCTGTTCATAGCCTGTTTCGACCATATCCCAAACATCTTGGAAATCGAGCAACGCTTTCACTCTAACACAAAGCATCATAATTATCTTTGGTAAGTTGAGGAAATTTAATCATGTTGTTCATAATGATTCTGAATTTTTTGTTTGTCGCTCTAAGTCGCTCACTATCACTCACTAGTGTTTTAAGTTGCTCACTGTCGCTTTGATACCACTTTGTTGGAGAGAATATAGAGGACTTAAAATATTTAGAAGAGAAGAATAAGTGCTTGTAATATTATTCTGGTATTATTTCGTATTTGGTATGGTAATTCAACTTTAACAAGTTACATTCTTATTGCATTACAATGTAACTCTTTTTTTTGGTTATAATTACAATGTAACTCTTCAAATACTAAAATAAATACAAATGTAAATACGCTTAATGACTCATAAACTATTGTGACCGTTTGTAACTCCTATGACTGTTGCAACTTGTAACCACATGTCCAATCAATTCTGCAAAACAGTCTTTATTCAATAAATAAGTTTATTCTTTCAACACCATAGGTGTCGATCTAAGCGACGAGAGCGCTTTCGCTGTCTAGTGGGCCGTCAACAACTATCTCCGCCCTAGTGACGCCGTTATCCTCCTCCATGTCTGCACCACCTCGATCCTTTGGTTTTTATTTAGTTATCTTAATATACTCTTTTGGGATCAATGAATTTTATAGACTGAATTCCACAAATTCTGAATCCTCTTACATTTGCAATGAGCAATGGGTTAAGCTTTTCATGACTTAAGGCAACAAAGATAGGGCGATCTGTAGCAAATATGAGTGAGCTGGCGCAAGAAGACGGTCTTGAGATGAATATGACTGCCGTAATAAATATTCCAGTGAAAAAAATGGATAACGAAAAAGTTTGTCCACGATAAAAATATGGGAAAAGAAGAGAGAGAAATAGCGAGTGGTTGTGTTGGAAAGAAGAAGGCAAAAATTATGAATTATTAAGCTGAGTCCTACAAGGAGATCCCACTCAAAGTGCCCACTTCAAGCTATATCCCAATCTCACTACTCACCCAAGTAGGAGATCTTTTACACTTTATTTTCTCAAAGGATTTGGTTTTGGACTTCCTTAAGTTTATAACTCTACTTGGCAATCCTTACAAACAGATTTTAAGTGGTTTGGTTCTTGGAGGGATTTGTAAACTGAGCTTAGTATTGGGGTGACCTTGGCAAGTGATACCTCAGCCATAAGATCAACAGTGGGGAAGTCCTCCACTTTCTCCTCTATTTTCTTGACACTCCCTTTTAGCTCCCTTATTTCATCCTTCACATTCAGAGGGGGAATTGTTGAATCAAGACTTTCTCAATGGATTTCAGATGCTTACATATGTTCCGGAGACTCTATTTAATATAGCTTTCCTTGCGCTCCTTATGGATAGCTTCTTGTAGGATTTTTAGTGCTACAGTGATATTTTTAGCTCTATCCTGATTTATACCATTAGTTGGTATTCTAATTGGACTAGCAAGAGAAGGGGATTCAGATCCGGAGCTGCTTTCGGTCTAATCAGATCCGGTTGATTCTTCTTCTGTGGATTCTTCTTCTTCTTCTGTGGATTCTTCTTCTTCTTCTTCTTCTTCTTCTTCTTCTTCTTCTTCTTCTTCTTCTTCTTCTTCTTCTTCTTCTTCTTCTTCTTCTTCTTCTCTTCCAACCATTCTCCGAATTAGCCTCACCCCTTGAGTCCACTCTAGGAGTATGCCCTTAGGAACCCAGACTATGTCCCTCCTTCGGAATGTTGTGTTTTGGGTTGGACTCTTGTTCCTTAGATACACTTGGAGTATGTGTATCTAAGTTATCCTCATCTTTATCTACTGTTTCAATAGCAACAGCAGAGGGGTCAGCGTTAACATCAAATGAAACTGTGTCAAGAATTACCTCATTGGTTGGTGCTTCTGAATTATCCTGAGCTGCTTCTTCTTCTTCTTCTACTTCCACTTTCACAACCCTCGGATGACTGGAAATGTCCTCAACCATCCATTCAGATGCCTTTTCGGGACTTTTAATTTCTCCTCCAAGCGTGTTGGTAATGTCCTCAACACCCTCTCTATTTGCATTCATATGATTCAAAGTTAGAGCTTCCATGTAACGACTCACAAGTCCAACTCCATACAAGATATCTGGTCTAGTACATGTCAAAAACCATAGCCTTCCAACCAATCTTCTGAACATAGTTGGATCTACTTGAGCTTCGTTATCATGCATAAAAAGCTTAATTACGCATTCCATAAGAGTACAGATTGAATTGCATTTGTCCATTTTGAACTCTTTCAAAATAGTTTCTGCATATGTTCTTTGAGAAAGAAATATGCCTTCATCACTTTGTTGTACTTCAATGCCTAAATAATAAGACAACAACCCTAAATTAGTCATCTCGGTGTTCTTTACTATCAACGCCTTAAACTCCTCAATCATCTTTTCATCAACTCCTGTAAATATCAAGTCATCAACATACAAGCTCACAAACATCATTTTTCCACTAGTGCTCTCCTTTACATACAAAGCATGCTCATAATGACATCTTGTGAAACCATTCTTCTGAAAATACTCATCAATACATGTTTACCAAGCCCTCAGTGCTTGTTTGAACCATACAAGGCCTTCTTCAACTTTAAAGCTTTGTCTTCATGACCTTTGATAACATAGCCTAAAGGTCGCTCAACATAAACCTCTTCTTCAATAGTTCTATACAAGAAAGCTGATTTCACATCCATCTGGTGAATTTTCCATCCTTGTGTGCCGCCAAGGAAATAATCAATTGGATTATTTCTATCCTAGCCATAAGTGCAAACATCTCTTCATTATCGATACCAGCCTTTTGCAACAAGGCGAGCTTTGTACTTCTCCACCTCACCTTTTGAATTTGGCCTTATAAATCCACTTGACATCTACTAAGTATGAGGGTTTTAGGTTGATGGGTGTGAGATCTTCATCTTTAAGAGTAGATTCTTCAAAGATGTTCTTTTGGGGAAGCATGTGAATTTTTTTGTTTAGCATGATGACTTCCAATTTAGATGTTGAAGGAAGTTAGGGAATTTAGGGTTTTGAGTTTGGATTTTTGCAGAGTAACAATAGTAAGTTGCTCGTGTGAGGAAGAAGAGGAAATTTGAGGGGTTTATCTAGAATTTCCAAAGCGAGGGTATAATGGTAATCTGGACGCCGTTAATTTTGACTGGATTGATGACATGGTAGGTTAAATTTTTGGAGAGAGGTAAATTTTGTTTGACCGGAGAATGGGAACGGTTTATTTTTAATACCAACTGTTGTATTTACCGCACGTGTAACTCCCAATAAATGTTTGAAATTCAAAAAGGAACAGTTAACTTTATACGCTTTTACTACCATATGTCATTCTTGTCTGCTGACGTGGTAATATTCTTTCCAGAGTAGAGTTTACTTTGTTTCTTCTTTTACTTCTGGATTCTTTATCTTGCCATAAGTCTAAGTTAGGTTCATGTTGTCTTCTGGATTTTCTTCAAATTGGATTAGACATTCCAATTGACTCCCTTAGCTTTCCAAATTGATCTTTACATAATGGCTAAGTAAAGATATCTGCCCTTTGCTCATTGGTAGGTATGTAAATTAATGCAACATCCTTCTTCATCATATGATCCCTGATAAAGTGATGCTTGATGTTAACATGTTTCATCCTACTATGGAGTACTGGATTTTTTAACATATCAATGACACTTTTATCGTCACACATTACATCCATACATCCGGATTTGACTCCATAATCTTCTAGTTATTGCTTGATCTGAAGGAGTTGAGCTACACAACTTCCTACTGCTATATATTCTGCTTCTGTCATTGATAAGGCAACTAAAGTTTGCTTCTTGCTATACCATGATACTAAGCAATCTCCAAGGAAATGACAACCTCCAGATGTACTCTTTCTCTCAAGAGTATCTCTGTCATAATCTGCATCAGTGAAGCCTTGGAGTGTGAATTCTCCATTACTAGGATACCATAGCCAATCTTCAGTGGTTTCTAGAAGGTATCTAAGGATTCTCTTTACTGCATTTAGATGTAAATCCTTAAGATTGACTTGATATCTTGTATAGTAGCAAACTACATAGTGTATGGCAGGTCAGCTAGCTGTCAAGTATAAAAGTGATCCAATCATTCCTCTATATAGCTTCTGATCAACCTCTTCTCCTTCACAATCCTTGGATAGGACTATTTCTGAACCCATTAGGGTGGACATAGGCTTGCTTTTTTCCATTCCAAACTTCTTTAAAATCTCCTTGGTTTACTTGGATTGGTTTATGAATATTCCATCCGGACTTTGCTTGATTTGCAAACCAAGGAAGAAATTAAGTTCTCCCATCATGGACATCTCAAGCTCCTTCTGCATTTGATTACTAAATTCTTCACACATCTTCTCCTCTGTTGCTCTAAAGATGTTATCATCAACATAAATTTAGACTAGAATGATATCATCCTTCTTCTTCTTGATAGAAAGGGTTGTATTTGCTTTGCCTCGGATATACCCCTTGGATATGAGAAATGTTGTGAGTCTCTCATACCAAGCTCTTGGTGCTTGCTTCAATCCATAGAGAGCTTTCTTCAGTTTGTAGACATGATCTGGATGTTTTGAGTCTTCAAATCCAGGTGGCTGCTTCACATAAACTTCTTCCGGGATAACTCCATTGAGGAATGCACTTTTGATATCCATTTGAAACAATATGAATCCCATGAATGATGCAAAAGTAGATACAAATTGGATTGACTCTAATCTTGCTATAGGGGCAAATATTTCTTCAAAGTCAATCCCTTCCTGTTGATTGTAGCCTTGGGCAACAAATCTTGCCTTATTTCTTACCACTACTCCTAATTCATCTGGCTTGTTCCGAAATACCCATTTGGTGATATGATTGACTTTCCTTTTGGAGGTACCACTAGATCCCATTCATCAATCCTGGTGAATTGACCTAGTTCTTCTTGTATGGCCATCATCCAGCTTTTATCTCCTTCAACCTCTTGAAACTTCTTTGGCTCAATGAGAGAGACAAAGGCAGCATGGCTCATCATTCTGTTAAGTTGTCCCCTTATTCTGACTGGATTTTAGACATTATCCAAAATGGCTACAATCGGATGATCCTTGTGAGTCCGAACTTCTCTTGGTAGGTTTCATGCTAGATTAGGGCTTGTTCCACTTCTGTCTCAACTTCCTCTTCTTGACTATCATTGAAGTTTATCTCATGTGGGTTGAGATCAACTTATGGTGCTTCTGTATCAAAGGATATTCCTCCATCTTCTTTTTTGTACTTCTTGATTTGGAAGGAATCATGAACTTTGGCTTCCTTCTTTTCTTCAGAGTTTTCAACTTTCGGAACTATATCTTCCGGGGTGGAATTTCTCTTACTTGCATGGTTAGTCTCATCAAAATCTACATGTATAGACTCTACTATAGTTTGGGTTCAATTGTTAAAGACTCTGTAAGCCTTGCTATATGTTGAGTAGCCAAGGAAAATCACTTCATCAGATTTAGGATCAAATTTTTGTCGCTGCTCTTTATCATTTAGGATGTAGCACTTACATCCAAATGCCTTGAAGTACCTAATTTTGGGTTTCCTTCCCTTCCAGATTTTATAGGAGGTTTTTTCTATAGTCTTTCTTATAAGAGCTTTATTTAAAATATAACATGCTGTGTTTACGGCCTCACCCCAGAAATATTTTGGCAAACAATTTTCACTGAGCATTGTTCTAGCCATCTCAACTATGGTCCTATTTTTTCTCTCAACAACTTGATTCCGTCGAGGAGTATGAGGGGCAGAGAAGTTATGTTCAATGCCCTTGGAGTCACAAAATTAAGTAAAGTGCTTATTTTTGAACTCACCACCATTATCACTCCAAATACGTATAATGCTAATGCCCTATACTACTTCTATCCGGATGAATGTTTTTGAGAATTGGTCAAAGGCTTCATCTTTGCTTGCTAGCAAGATGACCTAGGTATAGCGAGAATAATCATCCATAATAACCATGGTGTATTCTCTTCTACCTAGACTCAATGGTTTGATTGGACCAAAGAGATCAATATGCAAAAGCTCAAGTACTCTCTCAGAAGGAATATAGGAGATGGAAGGGAAACTTTTCTTATACTATTTACCTAATTGACATGCAGTGCATAGATGATCCTTATCAAAAGCAACCTTAGGTAAACCCACTACTAATTCCTTTTTGGCCAATTTGGACATGAGGTTCATGCTAACATGTCCCAACCTCCGGTGCCATGGCCATGATTCTTCTTCTTTAGACACCAAGCATATATTCTTTTTATCATTTTTAATGTTAACACAATAAACATTATTTACTCTAGGTGGATAAAGAATGAGTTGATTAGACTTACTATCATAGATTGAGCATCCTTCGGAGTCAAAAGTGGCTTTTCTTCCTTTATCACAGAGTTGTGCTACATTGAGTAATTTAAACTTCAGTCCATCAACTAGAGAGGCATCTTCTATTTGTATTTCAGATCCAATGGTTCCATGCCCAATGATCTGCCCCTTTTGATTGGCTCCAAAGCTTAATTTGCCTCCTCTCTTCCGGATTAAAGTGATGAAGGCCTTCTCATCACCTGTCATGTGCCTTGAGCATCCACTATCATTTTACCATGTGTGTTGATCTTTTATGGATCTAAGGCATACCTGTAAAATAGATCAAGTGGCTCGAGTTATTAACCATTTCAGGCCAGGGATAAACATCATAATAACCATTTTTTAATCTATATAATTTAGTAATATGATTGTTTTTCTCCCAAAACCGGCACCCTGAAATGGGTCTACTTTTTTGCCTCTTTTGGATCTTTTCAAGATCCTCCTTCCTATAGTTTCCTCTATATCTAGCTTCTTGTATGCTTGTTGTTGGCTTGGTGTGTATCCGGAAGCTGGTTGGGGGTGCAACTTCTGCTCCATGATTTTTTCTTTATTTGGCAGGATTGTTGTTATAGCCTGCTTTAGCTTTTCCTTTTTGGGCAGCTGTGTATCTCTATGCTTGAGGTTGCCTCTGAGGTTTCTCCTCTTTTTAATTTGAGGGTCCTGGATCCCTTCTAGCACTAGATTTTTAATTTCTTTGTGTTTCTTGCCTTTGATTCCTTCTTGGTTGAGAAGGACCTGGTTTCCTTTTGGATGCTTCCTTCATCAGAGTTAGCTCCCTATCTAACCCTATTAGGTTAGCAATCAGGATTTGTGCTTGGTTTCTCAGGAAGTTTTCTTCAACCACATCCGTATGCTTTATGGTTCTCATCAAGTTGATGTCTTGTGACATTGCTTTAGCATCTTCAGCCAATCCAGAATTTGTCGTTGTATGGATTTTATAGCTTTGGTGTTCTTTCTCACATTGTGGATTACCACCTTTAAAGCTCTAGCAAGATCAATGTTAGAAACATAATTAGAATGAGAGTTTACCTTAGTATTTGTTGTTTCTCAATCTGAATCCCCAATTTGCTCAGTGTCTTGGTTGGATGACTTTCTTCTGGATTTGTCAGTGCCATGAATGCACAATGAGTAGTTTCTTCTTCTTCTGTTGAAGATGAACTGCTACTTTCTTCACTATTGCTCTATGTGGCCACCACAGCTTTCTTTTTATATCTCTTTTCTCTTTTTAGCTTGGGGCATTTGGTTCTAAAGTGCCCTTTTTTCTCGCATTCAAAGCAGGAAGCATCTTTTTCCGGAACTTTCTTTTCTTCTAGAGCCTTTCTTGGCTTATCCCTTCTTGAGGTGCCTTCTTTAGGCCTTCTTGATTTGAATCTTCTGGATCTCTTTCTATCCTTTTTCTTCAGGAATTTGTCAAAGTGCTTCGCTAGCATAGCTATATCTCCTTCACTGTACTTTGATTCTTTTGGCTGCTTTTCTGATCCAGAATAGGGTGATCTGGCAGAGTCTGCCTTAAGTGCAATGGCTTTCTTTCTTTCTTTAGGCTTCTTTTCTTACTGGCTATATCTCTCCAAGGATAATTCTTGAGTTAAGAGATTACCAATGATCTTATTATAACTATAGAAGTTTAATTCATAAGCTTTCTCAATGGCAGTCTTCTTGCTGTCCCATTCCTTGGTGAGACTCTGGAGTACTTTCTTGACCATGTCCATTTTGAAATTTCCTTCTCTAGCCTCTTCAATTCATTTACTAGATTGGTGTATCTAGAATTCATATTGCTAATGGATTATTTAGGGTCCATCTTGAAGGATTCAAGCTTTTATTGTATTAGATCGATCTTGGCTTCCTTGACCTTGCTTGTTCCTTTATAGGTCACTTCTAGCTTCTGCCATATTTCTTGTGCAGTCTCACATTCGAATATTCTGTTAAATTCTACTGCACTAAGAGCATAATGAAGCATGTTCATAGCATTTGGATTTTCACACAATTTTTTAAAATCATTCCCATCCCATAATCTTGAGGGCTTTCGGGTCGTAAGACCCTCCACTTCGTGAGTAAGCTCATATGGGCCATCATTGATGACCAACCATGCTTGCATGCTTTGTGCTTGAATGAAATTCTTCATCTAATTTTTCCAGACTATGTAGTGTTCACTGGTGAAGAGTGGAGGATGGGTAATGGACATTCCCTCGGGGAAGGAGTTATGAGTTTTAGAAACTCATTTTGATATTGGATCAAAATTCGAACCTTTAGCTCTAGATTGTTAGATCTCTCATTTGAGCACTTGCTTTGATACCACTTATTGGTCCCTTTGAGGGTCTAAATAAGGTCAGAGGGGGAAGAATGACCCTTTTTTACGGAATAAACAGACTTTGAAAAGTCTTTGTATAGCGTGTTTGAATATGATCTGAAGGATGGATTCGGATGATGTAGTTATGACAATAATAATGGAAGTAAATAAAGAGTTAGAAATTCAAACACAAGTATTTTATCCTAGTTCGGCCTCGTCTACTCGAGTCCCTGGAGTTTCCTTGCTCTGAGATTTTCCACTAGTGGATTCCTTTCCAACTGGCATGAATCAAGCCTTACAACTTGTCTCCGGATGGTACCCCCTTCCGAATGTAGGATATACCACTAGAAATCCTAATTCCTAGCTGAGTCCTTTTATCTTTAGTAGACATACCACTTAGATTTTTACCCAAAACTAAGCTGAGTCCTATAGGGAGATCCCACTTAAAGCGCCTACTTCAAGCTGTATCCCAATCTCACTACTCACCCAAGTAGGAGATCTTTTACACTTTGTTTTCTCAAAGAATTTGGTTTTGGACTTCTTCAAGTTTATAACTCTACTTGGAAATCCTTACAAATAGATTTTAAGTGGTTTGGTTCTTGGATGGATTTGTAAACTGATTGCTTTCTAGAGAATTCTCTTGTATATGCTTTCTTGAAATCAACCAGCAAGCTTCTCAACATGTGAAGCTTGCCTTTTTTATAGGCTTCCATCATAAATGTAGCCATTGTGGGTTTTTGAGTTGTAATCAAATCTTCACCGTTGAAAAGGTAATATGTTGTGCTTCCAGAACCGTTTATCAATCCGTTAGACAGGGATTTTGACCCCTTTGAATCCTTGGGATTGAGGCTGAAAAGTTATGAGTGATCGTTTTCCTTGTATTTTAGTGATTCACCAACTTTTATGCTAGTACCTTTTTATGTTGGTTCCACGCGCCTTCTAATTGGTCTATGTAAAAAAGGTTGTTAGCTTTTTTTCTTTCTTGTGTCAGTCCTTCTGTCCTTTTTTGAAAAGCGTGCAAGCTGTCTTTTATCTTGTGTATGGGGAAAGGATCTTTGACTTGTAGACGAAAAGAATGGAGGGAATGTAGTTTATGAATTATTCCCTTTGTCTTAATATATTAAGTCTTCTGAATGTCTCCAGACTTATTATCTCTGGATCTATCTTCTTCGGAATGCTAGTGCAGTCAGTTCTTCAGGATGCTGTTTTAGGCGGTTCAAAGTTTGTTTTATTTCTAGACTTTAACCGAATGCTTCCTTTTATGCTTAGGTACTTGTCTTGGACTTTGAGTGTCTTGGTTATGTGTCCGAATGCAATGTCTTAGGTCTTTTTGTACTTAGGTGTTTTGTTTATTTTAAACCTGATCCGGATTACTTCTTGTTCTAGATCATTGTATCCAACATTGACTATGGTGCACCACGGGAATCTTCTTTCCGCCGTTCACTTCTGTGGATCTTTAGATCATTATATTCACACTCTGTTGTGATTGAGATCTTTGGTTCATTATTATTGCACCAGGTTGCAATTGGCTTTGTTACATCCTACAGATGTTTTTTATTTTTCTTTTCTCTTGTTTTCTTTTTTTATTGTTGCTTTTACTTTTTCTTTTTAATAAATGGAGCGGGTTTTTTGTCCGAGCTCAACCTTTACTAAAAAAATTTACATGTTGATTAGCTATTGGATAGGGAATTAAATTAAGTAACTATAGATAGAATTCATACTTTTTTTTATTTCTGGAATAATTATGTTTTTCAATTGTATGCAGGGCCGGCTATAAGGGGGAGCAAGTGGAGCAACCGATGAGGGCCCTAAGTATTCAGGGGCCCCAAAGTTTTGTTTAGGTATAGTATGAGTATATAATTAATATATATAAAGATGCGTAAGATACCTAAGCACAAAAAGAAGCATCCGGTTAAAGTTTGGAAAGGAAACAAACTTTAAACCGTCCAAAACAGCAACTGGAAGAAGTGATTGCAGAAGCACCCCGAAGAAGACAAATCCAGATATATTAAATCTAAAGACATCCGGAAGACTTAATATTTCAGACAAAAGGAATGATTCAAGAATTCCATTCCATCCATACTTTTGGTCTCCAAGTCAAAGATCCTTTTCCCTAAAGCAAGTCAAAAGTGACAGCTTGCACTTTTAAGGGAAAGGACAAAGTACTAACATCGGACAGAGAAAAAGGCAACAACCTTTTTCACCTAGACCAATAAGAAGGTGCATGGAGCGCACACCAAAAAGCTACTGGTATAAAAGTTGGTGTATCACTAAAATACAAGGAAAACAATCACTGACAACTTTTCAGCCTCAATCCCAAGGATTTAAATGGGTCAAAACCTCTATCTAATGGATTGATCAACGGCTCCAGAAGCTCCACATCTTACCTGATCAACTGTGAAGATTTGATTACAGCTCACCAACCCACAATGGCTACATTTATGATCAAAGCCTATAAAAGGGAAGCTTCATATGTTGAGAAGGTGCTGGTTAACTTGAGAAAGTAATTAACAAGAGAATTCATAAAAAGCAATCAGAAAATACATCCCTCCAAGAATTAAACATTTCCAAATCAGCTGCAAGGATTCTCAAGTGAAATTATAAGCTTGAGGAAGTCTAAAACCAAAACCTTTAAAAGAAAATAAAGTGTAAAGATTCCTAACTTGGGTAAGTTGTGACATTGGGATATAGCTTAAAGTAGGTTCTTTGAGAAGGATCTCCCTGCATGACTCGGCTTAAGATTTGGGTAGAAATGTAAGTGGTATATCCTACTAAAGACAAAGGGACTCAGCTAGGAGTTGGTGCTTCTAGTGGAATATCCTACATTTGGAAGGGGGTACCATCCAGAGACAACTGTAAGGCTTAATTTTTGCTAGTTGGAAAGAAATCACACTAGTGGAAAAATTCAAAGGAAAGAACCTTTGGGGACTGGACGTAGGCGGGGCTGAACCAGTATAAATCTCTTGTGTTTGAAATATCTTTACTCTGCCTTTAATTTACTGCAATTTTTATTATTTGCATCATCCGGACCCAAAACATTCGGAACATTCAAACACGCTACACAAGACTTTTTAATAGTCTAATATTTCCATGAAAAGGTCATTCACCCACTCTGACCTTATTAACATAAGCACAGGGACCAACAAGTGGTATCAGAGCTAGTGCTCAAACTAGAGATCTAACAATCTCGAGCTAAAGGTCCATATATTTTGATTCAAGAATCAAAATGAGTTTTCAAAACTCACGACTCCTTCTGGACGGTATGTCTATTACCCAACCTCCACTCTTCATCGGTGAACACTACCTGTTCTGGAAAAATCGGATGAAGAATTTCATTCAGGCTCAAAACATGATGGTATGGATGGCTATTAAAGATGGTCCATATGAGCCTACTAATGAGGTAGATGGTTTAACCACATGCAAGCCCTCGAGCTTATGGGATTAAAATGATTATAAGAGATTGCATGAAAATGGAAATGCTATTAACATGCTTTATTGTGCTATTAGTGCAAAAAAATTTAACAGGATATTCGGATGTGAGACTGCACAAGAGATCTAGTAGAAGCTGGAAGCTACCTATGAAGAAACCAAGAAAGTAAGAGAGGCCAAGCTTGATCTACTCTAGTAGCAACTTGAGACCTTCAAGATGGAACCAAAAGAATTAATTAGCAGCGTGAACACTAGATACACAAATCTAGTGAATGAAATGAAGAGGCTTGGAAAAGAAATTCCTGAAGCAGAGATGGTGAAGAAAATACTCCGAAGTCTCACCAAGGATTTGGATAATAAAAAGACAGCCTTCAAGGAGGCTCACGGCTTGAATTTTTACAGTCATGATGAGCTTATTGGAAATCTTTTGACTCAAGAACTATACCTAGAGAGATATACCCAACAGAAGAAAAAGCCCGAAGAAAAGAAGAAAGCTATTGCACTCAAGGCAGAATCCACCGGATCAGCCTCATCCGGAGAAGAAGAGTAACTCAAGGAACCTCAAAGTAGCAAAGAACAAATGGCTATGCTGGCCAGACAGCTTAATAGGTTCCTACAAAAGAAAGAAATGAGGAAGTCCAGAAAGTATGAATCCTGAAGATCAAGGGAAGGCACATCTAGAAGAGATAAGCCTAGAAAGAATCCGAAAGAAAAGAGGGATCCAGGAAAAGAAGCTACCTGTTTTGAATGTAGGGAGAAAGGCCACTTCAGAACCAAATGCCCTAATCTTAAAAGAGCCAAAAAGGATAAGAAAAAGGCAATGGTGGCAACTTGGAGCAATGGTGAGGAAAGTAGCAGCTCATCCTCAACAAAAGAAGAGGAGACTGCTAACTGTGCATTTCTGGCACTAACTGATCTGGAAGCAGAGCAATTTGGAAGAAATACCTCTAAGAAAGATACAATGCAAATCAAGGAATTAGAATCAAAAATAACTAGTACTGAGGTAAACTCTCACTCTAATTCTGTTTTTAACCTTGAACTTGCTAGAGCTTTAGTTATCATGATCAAGAATGTGAGGAAGAATAAAAAAGCCATCAAATCACTAAGAAGACAAGTGATGGAGCTTGCTGAAGATGGTGAAGTATTGGCACAAGATATGAATTTGATAAGAGCTACCAAGTACATTGTTATGGTTGAAGAGAACTTCTTGAGAAATCAAGTGCAGATATTAATTGCTAACTTGATGGGGTTAGATAGGGAGCTAACCCTGATGATGGAAGCATCCAGAAGGAGATGAGGACCTTCACAACCAAGAAGGAATCCAAGGAAGAATACACAAAGAAATCAACATCAAACTACCAAAGGAAATCAAAACCCTTCCAACCATAAAGTGAAGGAGGTTAGCAGGAAACCACAAGCCTAGAGATACACTACTACGGAAAAAGGAAAAGCTAAGGCTATATACAATCAGCAACCTGCTAAGCAAAGAAGGAACCATGCAGCAGAAGTTGCACCCCCAACCAGCTTCTGGATACATAAAGGACCATCTACAAGTGTACAAGAAGTTGGATATAGAGGGAAATATGGGAGGGAGGATCTTGAAATGATTGAAAAGAAGCAGGAGTAGAACAGACCCATCTTAGGGTGCATGTTTTGTATGAGAAACAATCATATTACTAAATTATGTAGATTTAAAAATGGTTATTATAATGTCAATCCTTGGCCTAAAATGGTTGATAACCCGAGAGGACCCAAATTTGATTGGGTACCCAAACCCACTTGATCTATTTTGCCGGTATGCCTTAGATCTACAGTAGATCAACACACTTGATACATTAATAGTGGATGTTCAAGGCACATGACAGGTGATGAGAAGGCCTTCATCACATTAACCCAGGAGAAGGGAGGCAAAGTAAGGTTTAGGGATAATCAAAAGGGTCAGATCATTGGACATGGATGTTGGATATGATGTATGCCCTTAGGGAAATAAGGGCAATATATCTTAATTATGTAATAGTATGAATATTTTATTTAATCAATAATGGCATTTGATCTTTTGTTTATATAATTGTGTTCATGTGTATGTATATTATAGCTGGTTAAAATATATTCATTGATGTATGTATACAAAAGTCCTTGACATATCATAGTATGAAGTCAGAGAAATTATAGTTGGACTATATTTGGTGGAACCTGCTTCATGTGCAATTATGATTATGTCTAAACTATCCCTAGTCATAGTTTCATCAAGAAAGGATATTGATGAAGCAGAAAGACTAGCATGTGGTCAACTTTCTTAGAAAGGGTCCACGAAGTTAATCTCCTAAGGACTGAAGGTGGTGCCTTAAGTTTGACACATGGATATATCTGAGAGATATATTGGAGACCGCAATAAGATAAACACTTGGTATATATATCAATGTCTTAGTGTTTATCTTCATGTAATAAGCTTTGCGAATGTCCTCATACTTGAGATACTAGTTACCTTGTGTGGTACTATTGCTATACTTTTGGTCATTACTATGCACTCATTAATTTAGGGTGTTACGGGTGATTACGGGTATAGTAATGATAACACGTTGGTAAGCTGAGTAGTTGGAAAGAATCCATTGATCCGGATATATTAAGGAGTTGTACCTGGCCACTTGTTAAAGTGATGGTTGCCATAAACCTCTGATCAGAGTATGTGTTTAATAGAAATGGTTTCTAGTCAAACACACTATGGTAAAAGGCAATATACTTCGGTAATAAGTAAACTACTGGGATAGCCTGGAGCAACCTCTCTATTAGTGGGTTAACACTTTAACCGAACCCTACAAACCAGATTGTACTAATATTAAATAATGGAAGGAATTTATCGCACTAGATAACTATTGCATTAACCGAGATTAAGTCATAAGCATAAATGACGTTCTGAGTAATGGCGGATGGTAGACCCTTACTAAAGGCATACTATAGTGGTTTAAGGTAATCGAGTTGTATTCACTGTCTAGAACCTCGAGCCAATGGTTCCATTAGAACAAGGGTTGGCCAAGTCTTAATAGCTCAATACTTTGGGATCCTATAAGGTCACACACATTGGACCTTCATTGGACTAAGTAAAGAACTAATAGATTTATTCTATTACGAGAATATAATTTAAATAATAATTGGATTATTATTTAATTGGTTGAAGTTTATTGGATCAATTTTCGATAGACCAAGGAATTTATTTTGACCGGTAACTAATTAATTAGAGACAAATAAATTATGGAACTAGTTAAAATTGATTAGATCAATTTTGGTTGGACAAAGAAATTTATTTTGATTGGTAACTAATTTATTAGGGTCGAAAATAAATATTTATTTGAAAGGATTAAAAGGGGAATTTTGCATTAGCGAGTTAAACAGAAAAGTATGAAATATTTTGTACAAATTTCGGTTGCACGGAGTACACCGAAAGGTGCGCGATCACTGCTGGGCAGTGTTCGCGGCAGCCCATGTTCATGGGCTGCACAAAGGCAGCCCATGAAGGGCACCACGAGCTGGGCTCGTATGCAAGGCAAGCCCGCAAGGGCCTTCCTTGTAGTTGCCACATGCAGCGAGCTATGCACGCTGCATGGAAGGTGGGTAGAACTCGCAGATCCATGTGGATCTGGGGGTCATACTCACATGGGATGTGCCAATGTGCACATCCTACATTAATTTTTAGGGAGCAAGTTTTTGCTCCCCTAGCCTATGTATGGGCTTTCCCCTCACCTATTCAAAGTATACCTTCAGCTCAAAGTATAAATCCTAAGCGAGATTGGCAAAGATAAATCTCACGGTATTGAGCACAGTTCTTTTTGAGGAGCCTAAATTTATTCGGGCACCTCTAGTTTATATTTTTAAGTGAGGCTTCTAGAGTGGTCTAGCGACTACTCGAGGCTTCTTAGTTCTTCCTTCCAGGGAGGTTTTAGTTGGTGGGGTTTGTGTGGATACTCAAAGAGGGTATCATACACTTGGAGGCTTGTGCAAGAGGGTTCTGCTAAAGCATGCTTCAACTGGTAAGTTTTCTTTCTTTCTCTTTTATTATTAGGTCTTTTTCTTTAAGCGTTTTAGACTTAATAATATGCTTAGGTTGTTTTGCATGCTTAGTTTATTTTATGCTTAGGTTATAGCTTAGTGTTATAACATGCTTGGGTTATAGCTTAGAGTTATAACATGCTTAGCTTAAAATATATATGCTAAGATATAATTTAGAATTATGGTATGCCTAGCCCTTTTGCATGCTAACCTAGGTAGAGAATTATTTGGTTAAGGCTTCATTTAATTTATATGCAACTTATAGGAGTTCCTGGAGACATGGACAAAATTTTAAATTTTCGCCATGCCTGTTATGCATGTTCAATCTGGCTGTCAGTTCCCAACAGTGGTATCAGAGCCTGCCTATTTAGTGCATAATTAAGTTAGAAGCAAACTAAATATTATTTTCTATATGAAATGATTTATTTATTTAATTGTTTGGAACAATATATACGAACTTGTGCCTTTCATTTCAAGGTTAGAAAATGGTTTTGAATAATTTTGGTTAAGCCTGCTCAACTTACTCAAATTATACAAGTGTCAATAATTTATTTAAATTAAATGGGTTATAGATGCTTCCAATTTACATGAATTGAAAGAACAAAATTTATTAGTTCAAGAGAATCCATTGGTCTTCAGGTTTATGCCCGAATTTGTTCTGGCTAAGAATTAGACTTGGTGTCTACTCCTCATAGGGCACCTCTCCTACCTGAAAACCTATATCGGTGCAATTTGAATTGACCAATAGGGGGATTAATATGAACTAATTTATTTATAGTATATAAGATGGTGATTGTATATGTTTCTATAACAAAGTAAAAAATTAAATTTATTGAATAAAAGCTTAAAGGAAATGCAATATAAATTTAACAAATAAAGTATTAATTATTTTGCATATAATCTAGTTTGATGGAATAATTATAATAAAGAGCTTGAACCCCCCTAAGATTGGACCTTAAAAATTAATTCTAAAATACCCTGAATTAATATAAGTTATTATAAATATGTCCATCTAATAAAATCCTAGATTGGGTGAGACGTTTAACACCAATAAAATCCCAAAGTAATTATATTAAGGCAAGTTGTAGTCTTCCTTACTCATATTTATAATACGGTCTCTTTGGGCTATCAAAGTGCTACGCAAAGCGTTCCTTCTAGTACGCATTGATTGGTTGTAAAGTTTGGGATATGGTTTGCCTTAACGGAACTGGGGTAGTCCACCATAAAATTGGGGGCTAGGCCCAGATCTGAGATATATTCAAGGAGATGCTAATATAAGAGCGCACTTCTCTTGGGATTAGGGAACTTGAATGAATTAGCAATTGCATGAGATGCAAATGGAATGAGATTCTAACTATGACTTACTATTATAACTTGACTCATAAAATTGGGGATTGAATAGACTAGTTATAGATGCTACCTACTAGGAAATTTATCTGGGCTAAAATTCCCGAATTCAATAGAATGAGCTATTGTAAATATCAAAGAAATTAGTTGAACAAATGTGTTTAATTAAAAGACCCTATATTAAATGCATGTACTTAAACTAATTTCTAAACTCTTTTTCTTTTCTTATATCTTAGGTTGAAAATGACTTCCAATATTAATCTGCGTATGTTATTTGACACCAAATTGAATGGCTTGAACTTTTTTGATTGGTTTTGAGCTGTGAGAATAGTTCTCAGGTCTGAGGGAATTGCCTATGTTCTAAGTGAAATTTTCCCTGTTAAACCTAATGCATGATTCCTGGTTGAAGCACAGGAAAAATCGTGAAACCGCTATGTGTATCATATTAGGGTCCATGAATCCTGAGCTTCATAAATAACATGAAAACGTGCCCTTGAATGACATGGTTCTCTATCTTGAAGAGCTCTTTTCAGAGCGGGAAAGGATAGAGAGGTATAAGACCTCCAAGCTCCTTTTTGGGACTAAGATACAGGCTGGCACCTCTGCCTCTCAGCATGTACTAAAACTCTTGGGATACCTTGTGAAGCTAAATCGATTGGGATTCGAGGTGAATCATGACTTGAGCATTGACCTTGTATTGATGTCCTTGATAGATAGTTGCTCATGCTTTGTGACTCACTATTACATGAACAAGATTAATTCTACTATCCCTGAATTAATCAACATGCTGAAAATAGTAGAACCTCAAAACGAGAAGGATCAGAAACCTTTACTATTTGTTGAAAAAGGCAAGGCTTCTGAGAAGAAGAAGCAGCCACTAGGTGCCAAGAAAAGAATCAGTAAAAAGAAGAAAGAAAAGAAGGCATCTAATTATGTCTGCTTCCAATGTGGGAAACCAGGACATTAGAAGAGGGATTGCAAAGCTCCTACTTTTGAGCATTTAAAGAAGAAGCCTACAGAGGCATCTACTTTAGGTATGTTTGTAA
Source organism: Euphorbia pulcherrima (assembly GCA_947683365.1). NCBI lineage: Eukaryota > Viridiplantae > Streptophyta > Magnoliopsida > Malpighiales > Euphorbiaceae > Euphorbia > Euphorbia pulcherrima. The sequence goes on along the minus strand of CANTUS010000001.1, from coordinate 73,796,482 downwards.
TTGAAAATTTTGATACTTTTATGCGTGAATCCACTTGGGTATTAGATACTGGTTGTGGTTCTCATATCTGTACTTCTGTATAGGGACTAAGGAACAGTAGAAGACTCGCAAAAGGGGAGATGGACCTACTCGTGGGAAATGGAGCCAGAGTTGCTGCTTTAGTCGTAGGAAGCTTTAATCTTATTTTGCCAAGTGGACTTGTTTTGGTTTTGAATAATTGTTACTACATTCCAAGTGTTACTAAGAATATTGTATATGTTGCATGTTTAGCAGCAGAGGGATTTGAGGTTTTATTTTTGAATAATAATTGTCAGATTTGTTTGAATAATATTCTTTATGGTTATGGGATGTTGAAAGGTGGCATTTATATTCTTGATACTAAAATAGAAATTTTCAATATAAATAATGTGAAGAAAGTTAAATTAGATAATGAGAATCCCTTCTACTTATGGCATTTTTGTTTAGGCCATATAAACAAAGATCACTTAACCAAGTTGCATATGCTTGAAGACTTGGGCCCAATAGACTTGGAGTCTTATGGTGATTGCAAACCTTGTTTAAGAGGAAAAATGACAAAGTTACTGTGAGCACTGGCTTTTCGGTGACCCTCAAAACGATGATGACTTTTTGCTCTAACCGTTTACGGTCTAGTTGTTCCATTATTTTAGAATCGAATTGCATTTGGCAAATTCTTTGTTGACAATTTTGAGATCTTTTGACCTTGATTATAACAATAATTAGATCGCTTTTAAGATGTTAATCACCTCCTTTCCCCTCGCGCGTAGTAAATTGTTTCGCGATTTTTTCCGTAAAAATCCAAACATTTTCAGCGAGTCTCATTTGCATCATTGGATTCTTGGTTCCCCGAGCTTTTCAGAATGTCAAGAATCGCCTCTTTTGACTGCCCGTAGTGTAATTTGTCCGCGTTTCAAGCCCGGCGAGCTATCTTTTTCCCTCGGGGGCCCCCGATCCGTCGGTGGCGGCCGGTCCTGCCGACAGGAGGCCAGGCTGCGTGGTCCACGCGTTGGGCCACATGGACCACGCGGCAGGCCGTGTCAGCCATGCGGTAGGCTATGTCGCGTGACTCGGCCTTGATCTGGCCGCATCATGTAATGCGGCCTGGCAGTAGGCCGCGTTGTGTGACCCGGCCTACCGGGTCACCTAACGCGGCCTCGGCCAGGATGCGTGAGTGACGTGACTTTCGCGCGGGGTTCCTTTATCTAAATTTTTTTTCAGGTTTTTCTTGGCCAAAAAGTCGGGTTTTGGGATTTTCCATCAAATATTGACATTTGAAGGATTAATTTGGGTATTTTACACTTGAAAAGTCTATAAATACCCCTCAAAATCAGTTTTAAAAGGACTTTTTTTAGCTACTTTCTTTGGCTGATTTTTAGAGAGAAAAATACAAGAACAAGAGAGAGAAAGGGAAAACTAGAGAGAGAAAGCTTAAGAAAAGCTAGAATCCGGGTTTAATCCTTTCTAATCTTGATTCTTTGTTGTTCTAAGGCTTAATCTTGTGGCCTAAATACTAAAATCTATTAGAAATCTTAAGTAAAAATTGGTTTAAATAGGATTTAGGGACTTTTTCCTCACAAATCACTAAATCCCTTGCTAAATCGGTTGTTTCGTCGGGTTTTCATCTCAAATCAATAACAAAGGTTGCCAAGGGTCCAGTTCGAGTCTCGAGATTCGATTCACGGCCTTTAGGTAACTTTCTGAGTTCCAATCTATTTCTTTTATTATTTATTATCGTTACTGCCGCTGTGTTTTTTAGTTATTTTTCCGGGTGTTTGGCCCCCTTTATTCGTCCTTTTTCTGATTTTCTGTCAAAATCCGGCTGACTATTCCGTTGAACGTCAGGTGGACTGAACTTCACCTAGGTCGCTTTACTGAGTCGGCCTACTGATTCGTCCAGTCGGCCTACGGGTCGCTCAAGCGGCCAATCGTTGTTTTATCAGACTTTTTGGGTTCTTTTCCTCCAAACTGAAAAACCAAAGTTATTTAAGCATTTTAAGTCCGAATCTACTGTAACAGGTAAGGAACGACTTGAAATTTTAGCAATCTTGGGTTTTCAGACACAAAAAGGTCGATTCCGGCTTATTTAGACACTTTTTCCGGCAGGTCACTTTAGTGGGACGAAGGCCGACTGAGAGTCATCTATGCCACCTCGTGAGGCGGCCTACCATGTCGCTGAGTCGGCCTACCACCTCACTGAGTCGGCCTACTGGTAAAAACGTCCAAATGGTCCCTGTTTGTTTTTCTCTGTTATTTTGGCCCGTTTCGATCATTTTTGACCCGATTTTTGTCATTTTAATGCATTTTCAGTCCCGATTTCAACCCAAAAAATTTCCAAATAATTTGAAACTGTTTTTCATTATTTTATTTTATTTTTATTTTTATTTGATTTAATATGCATTTTAATGGCTTAAAAATATTATTTTTACTAAATAAATCTAAATAATTTATTTTCCACCAACTAAAAATACCAAAAATATTCTGAATATATTAAATTTTAATTTAGGATGTTTATTTAATTTATTTCATCCTTTTTAGGTTGTTAGATAATAGATTAACGCCCGAAAATTTTGTTTTTGTCCCGAAAAATCCAAAAATATCGTTTTCTTCATGCTTTGTGTTTATTTTCCACATTTATTTATCTATGCTTTATTTGTGATTATTCTTATACATCTATCGCCTCGCTTGGAGCCGGATCCGAGTTGGTAAGCCTAGTTAAGACCCAGTTTCACCCATTTATTTATTTATCGTTTTATTTATTTTCTTGCATTAGAAAAATGTATAGGTATTCGTAAAGCCTTATAATAATTTTATTTTCTTGCTTTGTTTATTTATTGCTTTCCGTGTGATGTATGGCATATAAACTGGAAACGCCAAACAATAATCGGATTTAATCGTATAAGGACTAAGTTCACGCTTATCAAAAAATAATCGGCTTGACTTAAAAATTGAAAAGTAAGCAACATCATCCGAACCTAGAATCTCTATTTTAAGGTACGGTCAAACCACCCGGTGGGAATATCGTACCCAATTTCTCGGTGGAGCTTAATCGGATGGCGACTCTATTTTAAAATACAGGATTCTAAGTCTCGTATCCCTTAACCCATTAATCGGACTAAATTTCAACTTCAACATCGCTTCCATTATCCATTTCCATCGCGCTAAAGTAAGGATCATCCCTTAGCCTGCTTCACAGTGCTCGTTGCTTCTCCACCCCACGCCAAAGAGCATTAAAGGTTACCGTGCGGGCGGGGGGATCGGGGGTCGTCGGCTCACAGTGGCCACTCTGCTGGGGATTTTCCTTTAACTTAAAACTTGAAAATTGCTTTCATTTTCAACCTTTGGTTAACGGATTTTGATGATGTGCCTAAATCATTTTTAAATCAACACTTTATTTCTTATGCCTTTTGATCCACCACTTTAGTTAGATTTTAAGTTATAGGGTGCCATTTTTATCACCCCCATGAAGCTCACTTGTATACCTTATGCCCGCCAGGAATTGGGGATATTTGTGGGCGGAACACTCGTTTCAACCAACCTGTAATTCCCGCAGCTGCACTCATTTGAGGAGTGGTTGAGTTACATATAATCAAGGTAAACGAGACCCTTCTATAGTGTCGTTCCATGACAGCAGCAGTTTGAGACTATGAACCACGATAAATCTAGCCATAGCAACTTCCCTTTAGGCTCACCGAAATAATATAGATTTAGGTCGCATACTCTCTTGCCATTTCCTGGCGCTAGAGTTACCCCCAGACTACAAATTGGTGATACGCAGGAGTCATAAGGTTGGAAGAAGTTTATTTACTTTCGTGTGCTACTTGTGTTGTGCTCATTCATGCAAAGCTCATGCATAGGCCGCATGTGGTCATCCTTTATTTTTGGTTTTTGCTTACCTCTACTCTCCCCTCGTTTGAAAGGGGGAATTTGACAAAATGCCTGAGATTGTTTGAGTCCCCGATGACCTATACCTAGTTCGATAGGAATAGCGAGGAATTTGACATCTCACGTATTTTGGGGTTAAGCTTCGCATCATAAGCTCTTCTGATCTCTACCTCTCTAAACCACCCGTATATATGGCATTCATCACTTGAATATTTATGTTATCATCCATCTTATTTATGGTTTGATTCCGGATGATCATCTTTCGATTTCTTAGTTAGACCAAGGCACCGCCCCCGTCAGATTCGATCACCATCTAGTTCGCTGTTCTGTGGGATCAAGTTTAGTTTCAAGTTCAGTATTAGAATCCACTCTTCTAACTATGTCTGATCCACATTTGAATGATGCGCCTCATGAGAGCACTCCTTCCCCTTCTCCCTCTCCCCCTCATTAGATAAGGTCAAGGGGGATCTCAGTTGGGTTCCAAACTGGCTAATGCTATGGCTATATTCCTCTAGTCAGATATGTTTTGGGCCACTATTCGAGAGTAAGTTAGATTTGCTCTTTGGGAGGAAAGAGAGTCTCAGAGGCCAGTGGGGCCTATTTTTCAAGCTCTAGGAGAGATAGTTCAGTCTCTGACAATTCAGAATCAGTTTTTGGTACCACCGCTCTCTCCTATTTGTCCTATCCAGCAAAGCCAATTTTAGTTTGGACAGAGCTCTTCTCAGCTTCCCTTATCATCTGCTCTACCAACCTTCGATTTTTATCCTCCTGTGAACCCAAGGCCTGTTCCCCAATCTGCTATTATCCTCACTTTATCAGGGGGATTTACTCCTCAAATGACAGTCCCCTAGAGTGGCTTTGTTGTTCGTCTAGTACAGTTGACTGTTTTTATAACCTCTCCACCTAGCTTTATGGTCACTCCCTACGAGGCCACTTATCCTCAAAATCCTTTTTCTAGCCCCCACATCAAAACCCCGACTCCTTCACCCTTTCAGTTTGGGTCATCTTCATGTGACCAGGTTACGCAGCCTCCGGGCATGACGCTCGAAATAGCGGCTTTCTTCAGGCAATTTCTGAATAGGAGCAAGGATAGGGAGGAAGTAAGAGGTGATGATTGGGTGCCTGAAAATTTCTCAATGCCCCGAATGGATGTTTATTCAGGCAAAGGACCCTCTAAGTCCCATATAATTATGTATGAGCGAATCATGCACGTCTATAAGATTGGGGATAAGGTGCTGGCCAAGTTGTTCCCATGTACCCTTTCAGGCCCCGCTCTCGAGTGGTACAATACTCTTCCGGAGTCCATAATCCTGAATTGGAAGCTCCTATCTGAAGCTTTAGTTGCCCACTATGGATTTAATTCTACAATGGAGACTATAATTCAACATCTAGAGGCAGTTAAATAGAAGCCCGGTGAAGCTTTCAAATCTTATTTCAATTGATGGATGGCCACTCAGGTCCTCTTAAAGCAAAAGCTCAGCCTTAAAGAAATGATCCCAAAATTGCTTGACGGAGCTCTCCCACTCCTTCGAAAAGAGATGGAGACTGACTCTTTCGAGTCCTATCAAATGGTTTTTCAAAAGGCTGAGAGGATCGAGCGCCAAGAAGAGAAGGAAAGGGCTAGCAAGCCAAGTGGTAAAACTTGGTTCTAGAGCAACAACTCTCAATCCTTCGAGGTTGCTCCGACCCCAACTGGGAAGAAGACGCTCGCAGTTCAAGTTGTCGATCAAGAAAGTGTTTTCGTAGTGCAAACCGCACCCGCTTGGGCCCCTGGTTAGAAGGCATTCGTATCTCCATAGAAGCTCCCTCTTTATATCATATTTGCTAAATTAAGAGAGAAAGGCCTGCTTAGTCCTCTTTGTGAGTACTGTTCTCCTACGCCTGAAGAGAAGGGGAACTTTTATCGCTATCACGTTCAAAAGGGACACACAATAGATCAACATAAGCCTTTAGGTATGGCTATTTGGTGCTTGGTAAGAGAAAGAAAAATGGATGAGCCTGCGAGGAAGACCGATGCTGAGGAGAAGCCATCGTCGAGCTCTGATGATAAAGTAAGTGTGATCAATTCTGTTCTCCCTGAAGATATTGTATTGGCCATGGTCTTCTCCAGTTCAGCCAATACCCCTATGCAAGCCAATTCTGCCGCTGACTCTGACAAGAATCCTGTGAGGTCTCTAGCGGATGAAGGAGACAAGTTATCAACCGAGCAAACAAAGGTTTTGGACTTCACGCTAATGAAAGCTAACGAGGGTGCTTAATCTACCAGCACCGTAACTCAAGACCCTTCGCCTATGGAGGATGCCTATATATCTGTCATGTAATTTTAGTTTTTCTAGCTTCTAGATGTGAACAATTCTACCTTTAAGGCACTTTAATTTAATGGAAGGCTCTCTCCTTTTGCTTATCTGTTTGATGTTTAGCCCGATGGATCCATGCATTCATTTTTATCACAAGCATAATGTGTTCAGTATTCATGACGTTTCTTTAACTGAAATAATTTTGAGTATAGATGACAATCTAAAATGGTAAGCACTTTCTAATGACCTAACCTTTGAAAGAAAATGAGAGATAACAAGTGCTTAAAGATCATGATAATGCTTTCGCCTAGTTATACCTAAACACCTAGGGTTCGTCATCGGATTCCCGAGCATCTCATCTCTATGACTCAAATAATAAAAGAAGCTCAGTCATTTCTTGGATAGATCCAATATGTCAATCGGTCCATCGCCGGCCTCATGGCTATGTGTGAACTGATTTTGAAGCTACCGAAGAAATGTCAGCCTATTATGGAGAAAGAGCATCACCGGATCATCTTTGACAAAGTTGTGGCTTATCTTTTCTTTGCCCACCCATTCTCGAACTTCCCACCCCTATGCAACATTGCATGTTCCTAACACCCCATTTTTTCCAACTCTCTAATCCTTCCCTGTTTCCCTCTTCCTTGGCCATTCTCGGCGAGGGGGATACATATGATCGATAAGATAAAACCCTCGTCGGCATAGGGGGAAGTCGACCCTTTTCACCGACATTATCGCCGAGAAGATGGCCAAGTTCATTGAGAAACACATCTTCCCTTAGTATAGCCTACCTTATCACATCATTTCGGACAATGGATTTCAATCCCAAGGGGCAACCCCTGATCGATCAAGAAAGATTTGTTCCGACCACCGCAGACCTTCGCCCATCCAACCACAAGCCGATGGGATAACTAAAGCCACAAACCAGCTTCTCAAGAAGTTTATGTCTAAAACCACCACAAGGGTTAAAGCTTAAGCTGATAAACCACCGTTTGCTCTTTATGGGAACTGTGCAAGTGTACGAATTCTCCGAATACCTTATTCCTGTACCTGTGAAATAGAAATCGTGCTACCAATCAAGACCAAGATAAAGTCCTTATGAGTTGTACTGAATCCAAGTCAAAGGGACCCTCATAGACTAAAGTGCGGTTTAAACAGCTTAAGCAGTCTTTAGATGAATCAAAAGATGTATCAAAAGCTTGGTAAAGGCGCCTGACAACTGAGTCAAGCGTCAGAGGCACCGTCAAAGGCCAATGATCTGATTCCAAAGCAAGCAAAGCCTGCCAGCACCGACCCAAGGGGGAAATTCCAACCAAATTGGGAAAGTCCTTATGTAGTCAGAAAGATACCCGGTTCCAGGGGCACGAAGATTTCAGATGGTACCGAGTTCGGAAACCCTATCAATTAAATCAGGCTTAAGCATTATCATGTATAACCAAAAGAATCAATTCTAGAAAAATGGCACATAAAGAAAAATATAGAAATCAATCACCCAACGAGTGGTCCTCTGCTACTCAGGCAAAAATTAGGGTGTATCCCACTGATCGGTATTTTACAAATCGGTCAGGCAAAAGTTAGGGTGCAAGAATAACCCGCTAGACTGAGAACCCGAAAAGGGCAGCCTAGGCAAAAGTCAGGGTAAAGTGAACCATGGGAGTGTGTTGGCTAGAAAACCTTCATAGGCTAGTTAACACCAGAGTTTGGGTCAATAGAAATGATTATCATCGTCATGTACTCAAACTTACTTCATTTAACGGAAATGTCACTTTTACTGAATTCTTTATGTTTGTGCTTGAATGAATATATTGAGCCTAAAAGGCAAAATGCAATAGATGAGTCAAACGTAGGGTTCTGTGCAGTCAACTCAATCCCTCAAAAGAAATAAAAGCGAAGATAAAAGGCAAAATTTCCTGATAGACTGAAAAGAATCAGGTCTACACAAAAACCGAGATAGTCCGCTAGATTGAAAACCCGAAAAGGGCAATCCAGACAAAAATTAGAACTTAAAAGCAAAATGAGCAAGTCTGATGGGCCTGACACAATGTCTAGGCCTATGCAAAAATTAAGACAATTAGAACAAAGATTATTGACTGCCATTGATCACATCGAGATATCTGCATCATCGCCATCAACATCAGAATGCATGGATATGTTTGCCGGTCTAATAGATTCGAAGGACTCAAATTCATCCTCCACCTGTGTTTGCTTCGATCTCGACTGCGACTGAGCATCTTGATTCAACAATATCCTAATCCTCTAAAGCCATCCTTGGTAGAATTCATTGATAGTGCTAGCGCCCAATCGTTCATTATCCAGAATCTTGAGCTCTACTTCATGCCCTCTTGTCTCCATCATGCTTGATCCAGCAATTAATTTGTAGTTGATTCGCTACGGCTTCCCTAATTCTCCACCAGGGGCATTCTTACCTAATCTGTGTAACATCCCTGATCCTCCTCCAGGGGCATTCTTGTCTTGCCCATACCGCATGTATCCGCCCTTTTCAAGCAAGTCAATCTTTCCACGAATTGAGCAAAGTCGATCAAGCAAGTTAATCAGTCAGCTTGAAGATGACTAGTCCGAGTTTCTCATGCATTCATCATTCATGCATATTGTTCATGTTTATTATTCTATGCTGAATTCCATAGGAAACAAAATAAGAGCCTATATCAAGGGGCATCTCAAAATTATCTTCTATCCTACATTCGAAGATGGAATTTCCCCCAGGGGCACATCAGCTAGTCTCAATACTCAACATTGGCAGTTTCTCCGGCCTCCTGGAAATCTCAACTCTTATTTCTTTTTCTCCCGTTTCTATTACCTAATTGAAGGGGCAAAAAATTTTTGTTCCACAAAATCAATGAAGCAATAAAAATGCGATTTATATCACTTACTAATGCTTTAATGCCTTCTTGACAGGCACACTATGGGGCAATTCGGAGGGACAACCAACCCGATGGATCCTAAAATCAGAGCTCAGAAGCTTCTCCAAGGGGCACCACAATGCAAATACCCAGGGGCACCTCAATGTTAATACCTAGGGGCACCTCAATGCAAATACCCAGGGGTACCTCAATGCAAATACCCAGGGCCATATCAGCCAGACTCGACACTCGGCTTCGATAATCTCTTCGGACTCCCGGAAATCTCAAATTTATTTTGATTTCATTCTTCCATTTTTGTTGCTTAATTAAAGGGCAAAAATTTTTATCTCGGCAAAATCAATTAACTAAAAAAATTGCGGCTCATGTCACTCTCTAATATCTCAAAATTTTCATGGCAGGCATAATGCGTTTAGTCTAACGGTCTCCTCAGGCGCTTTTCAACAAATCCCAGTCCGACCTTGTTAGAAGTGCTCGGCGCCTTCCAATTAAGTTCGTGGTATGCATTCCAGCCCAGGGGTCTCATTTGATATTCTCAGCATGCAATTTAAGCCAAGCAAATCCCAGTTCGACCTCGTTAGAAGTTCTCGGCATTTCTCAGTGAAGCCCTCGACATTCTCACATTCCCCTTGTCTTCGATATGACCGATTCAGCCTCACCTCCGATAGGTCTATTGATGGTGTGTTACCAAACTACTAGTAGACAACCAATTCAATCTCTAATCCTCGATAGGTCCATTGATGGTGCATTCCCAAACCACCAGTAGATAACCGATTCAGCCTCATCTCCAATAGGTTCGTTGATCGTGTGTTCCCTGACCATCCATAGACAATCTATTCAGCCTCCTCCTTTGATAGGTCCATTGATGGTGCATTCCCAAACCACCAGTAGACAACCAATTTAGCCTCACCTCCGATAGGTCCGTTGATGGTGTGTTCCCAGACCACCTGTAGATAATCTATTTAGCCTCTTCCTTTGATAGGTCCATTGATAGTGCATTCCCAGACCATCCATAGACAACCAATTCAGCCTCACTTCCTCGATAGGTTCGTTTATGGTACATTCCTGAACCACCCATAGACAATTGATTCTTTCAACTTCTACCTCCGATAGGTCAATTGATGATGCATCCCATGACCATCCGTAGACAACTGTCTCAAGAAATCCCTATTCCTTTTTTTTCCGAAGTAACCAGCGATCTATCATAAAATCATTTGGGGTAACGTAGGCAATACCTAATCAATCTCAAAGTCAATTTTGTTCTTGATTGGTCTATTTATGGCAATCCCAGGAAACAACCGATTCAAGAATCCGCAAGTCAGGTATAACCTCCTATCCCTTGCTCTTTCGTGAGATCACATTTGACGATTTAAATGATAATCTCACGAGGGGCAGCCTGTGAGCACGGGCTTTTTGGTGACCCTCGGAACGATGATGGCTTTTTACTCTAACCTTTTGCGGTCTAGTTGTTCCATTATTTTAGAATCGAATCGCGTTTGGCAAATTCTTTATTGACAATTTTGAGATCTTTTGACCCCAATTATAATAATAATTAGATCACTTTTAAGATGTTAATCACCTCCTTTCCCCTCGCTGGTAGTAAATTGTTTCGCAATTTTTTCCTTAAAAATTCGGACATTTTCAGCGAGTCTCGTTTGCATCGTTGGATTCTTGGTTTACCGAGCTTTTAAAAAAGTCAACAATCGCCCCATTCGACTGCCCATAGCGTAATTTGTCTGCGTTTTAGGCCCGACAAGCTATCTTTTTCCTTCAGGTGCCCCTGATCCGTTGGCGACGGCCGGTGCCGCCGACAGGAGGCTAGGTCACGTGGTCCATGCGCCGAGCGGCATGGACCACGCGGCAGGCCGCATTGCATGACTCTGCATAGATCTGGATGTGTCATGTGACGCTGCCCGGCAGTAGGCCGCGTCATGTGATGCAGCCTACCGTGTCACCTTACGCGGCCTCGGCCAGGATGCGTCAGTGACGTGACTTCCATACGGGGTTCCTTTATCTAGATTTTTCCTGGTTCTTCTTAGCTAAAAAGTCGGGTTTTGGGATTTTTTCGTCAAATATTGACATTTGGAGGATTAATTTGGGTATTTTACACTTGAAAAGTCTATAAATACCCCTCAAAATCAGTTTTAAAAGAACGTTTTTTTGGCTACTTTCTTTGACTGATTTTTAGAGAGAAAAATACAAGAACATGAGAGAGAAAGGGAAGAACTAGAGAGAGAAAGCTTAAGAAAAGCTAGAATCCGGGTTTAATCCTTTCTAATCTTGATTCTTAGTTGTTCTTAGGCTTAATCTTGTAGCTTAAACACTAAAATTTATTAGAAATCTTAGGTAAAAATTGGTTTAAATAGGATTTAAGGACTTTTTTCTCACAAATCACTAAATCCCTTGCTAAATCGGTTGTTTCGTCGGGTTTTCATCTCAAATCCGTCGCAACGCTTGCCAAGCGTCCGGTTTGAGTCTCGAGATTGGATTCACGGCCTTTGGGTAACTTTTTAAGTTCCAATCTATTTCTTTTATTATTTATTTTTGTTACTGCCACTGTGTTTTTTGGTTATTCTTTCGGGTGTTTGGCCCCCTTTATTCATCCTTTTTGTGATTTTCTGTCAAAAATTCAGCTTACTATTCCGGGGAATGTCAGGTGGACTGAACGTCACCTAGGCCGCTTCCCTGAGTCAGCCTACCACTTTGTCTAGTCGGCCTATGGGTCGCTCAAGCGGCCAATCGTCGTTTTGTCGGAATTTTTGTGTTCTTTTCCCCCAAACTGAAAAACCAAAGTTATTTAAGCATTTTAAGTCCGAATCTACAGTAACAGGTGAGAAACGACTTGAAATTTTAGCAATCTTGGGTTTTCAGACACAAAAAGGTTGATTCTACCTTATTTAGACACTTTTTTCGGTAGGCAATTTCAGTGGGATGAAGGTCGACTGAGAGTCATCTAGGCCCCCTCGTTGAGGCGGCCTACCATGTCGCTGGGTCGGCCTACTGGTAAAAAGTCCAAATGGTCCCTGTTTGTTTTTCTCTGTTATTTTTGGCCCGTTTCGATCGTTTTTGACCTAGTTTTTATCATTTTAATGCGTTTCAGTCCCGATTTCAACCCAAAAAATTTTCAAAAATTTCCAAAAATTTCCAAATAATCTAGAACTATATTTCATTATTTTACTCTATTTTTAGGTTTTATTTTTATTTGATTTAGTATGCATTTTAATGGCTTAAATATATTATTTTTGCTAAATAAATCTAAATAATTTGTTTTCCACCAACTAAAAATACCAAAAATATTATGAACATATTAAATCTTATTTTAGGATGTTTAGTTAAATTATATCACCCTTTTTAGGTTTTTAGATAATTGATTAACGCCCAAAAATTATGTTTTTGTCCCAAAAAATCTGAAAATATCATTTTCTTCGTGCTTTGTGTTTATTTTCCACATTTATTTATCTGTGCTTTATTTGTGATTATTCTTATACATCTATTGCCTTGCTTAGAGCCGGATCCGAGTCGGTAAGCCCAGTTAAGACCCAGTTTCACCCATTTATTTATTTATCCCTTTATTTATTTTGTTGCATTGGAAAAATGTATAGGTATTCGTAAAGCCTTGTAATAATTTTATTTTCTTGCTTTGTTTATTTGTTGCTTTCCGTGTGATGTATGGCATATAAACTAAAACACCAAACAATAATTGGATTAGATCGCGTAAGAACTAAGTTCAGGCTTATCAAAATATAATCGGCTTGATTTAAAAATTGAAAAGTAGGCAACATCATTTGAACTTAGAATCTCTGTTTTAAGGTACGGTCCAACCACCCAGTGGGAATATCATACCCAATTTCCCAAGGAACTTAACTGGGTGGCGACTCTATTTTAAAATATGGGATTCTAAGTCTCGAATCCCTTAACCCATTAATTGGACTAAATTTCAACTTCAACATCGCTTCCATTATCCATTTCCATCGCGCTAAAATAAGGATCATCCCTTAGCCCGCTTCACAGTGCTCGTTGTTTCTCCGCCCCACTTTGAAGAGCATTAAAGCTTACCATTCGGGCGAGGGGATCGGCGGCTCATAGTTACCCTTTTAAGAAAAGGGTGAATGGGCCTCGAGTACATTGGAACTTGTACATACTGAAGTGTATCGTCCAATGAGTGTTCAAGCATTAGGAGGATACTCCTACTTCATATCCTTTATTGAAGATTACTCAAGATACAGTTATTTTTACTTGATGAAGCACAAGTCTGAAAGTTTTAAAAAGTTCAAACTATTTAGAGCTAAAGTAGAGAAACAGCTTGAGAAAAGTATTAAAACACTTTGATCAGATCGAGGTGGAGAATACTTAAGTCAGGAGTTTCAGGATTATCTAAAGGAAAATGGGATAATTCCCCAGTGGACCCCTCCTTATACGCCCCATCACAATGGTATGTCAAAAAGGAGGAATCATACTTTATTAGATGTGGTTTGGTTTATGATGAGTTATGCAGGTCTCAGTAAATCCTTTTGGGATATGCACTAGAGAGCGCGGTTTATGTTTTAAATAGAGTGCCCTCTAAATTAGTTGATTTTACACCTTATGAAAGATGGTGTAATAAGAAGCCATCTCTAAGTCACGTAAGAGTATAGGGATGTCCTTCTATGGTAAAGAGGATAGCGTCAGATAAGTTGAATGCCAAAGCAGACAAATGTCTGTTCATTGGATATCTAAATGAAACAATTGGATATCTTTTTTACCAACCCCAAGTACAAAAGGTATTTGTGTCTCGGAATGCTCACTTTTTGGAAAAGGAACACTTACTTGCAAAAGTCTGTGGGAGCAATATTGAACTAGAAGTTCAAGAGGGGGAAACAGACAATCAATTGATTGACCCCCTTCCAGATATACAAGAAAGTGTGATCCAAGAACAACTTGTTGAAACAAAATTATTGCGAAGATGAGGTCGTGTTTATAAAGGTCCCGATCGATATAGTTTTATCATTACGGATGACGAAGAACTATATCTCATAGAGGATGATGAACCAAGGATATATGATGAGGTAATGAAAAGCTCAGATTCTGATAAATGGCTAAAACCTATGAAATCAGAAATGGATTCCATGTACGAGAACCAAGTTTGGGATTTGGTTGATGCACCACAAGTGGTTAGAATGATTGGGTACATGTGGGTCTTCAAGAAGAAGACAGACATGGACGGTAATGTAATTACCTATAAAGCAAGGTTAGTAGCGAAAGGTTATAGTCAATGTGAAGGTATTAACTATGATGAAACTTTCTCACCGGTAGCCATGCTTAAATCTGTAAGGACACTCCTCGCCATTATTGCACATTATGATTATAAGATCTGGCAGATGGATGTAAAAACAACATTCTTGAATGGGGATTTAGACCGAGATGTGTATATGACACAACCTGAGGGTTTTACATCTCAGAATGGCTCAAAGGTATGCAAGCTACAAAGATCAATTTATAGACTTAAGCAGGCATCCAGGAGTTAGAATATAAGGTTTGGTCAGATAATCCGTAAACTAGATTTCTGTCTAAACGTTAATGAGCGTTATGTTTATAAGAAGGCTAGTGGGAGTGCAGTTGTTTTCTTAGGATTGTATCATGATAACATTCTACTAATAGGAAATGATATTTCTCTTCTTCAAAATGTTAACGTATGGTTGTTAAGAAAATTCCCCATGAAAGACCTTGGTGAAGAAGCATTTATACTAGGTATAAAGATCTGTAGGGATAGATCAAAGAAGCTGTTAGGTCTTTCTCAAAGTACATATATAGATAAGGAATTGAATAGGTTCAACCTTGGGCATTCTAAGAAAGGTTATCTCTCAATGACAAAGGGGATTAACCTATCTAAGGCTGAGTGTCCGAAGATAGCTCAGGAGAGAATGCGCATGAAGGATATACCCTATGCATCCACAACATGATCCATCATGTATACTATGATATGTACTAGGCCAGATTTCTCTCAAGCTTTGGGCTTTACGAGCAAATATCAGCCAGATCCAGGTAAAAAGCACTGGATGGCCGTCAAGGCAATTGTTAAGTACTTGAGAAGGACTAAGACGAGTTCTTGATTTAGGGAGAAGGTGACATCACCATCAGAAGTGAGTTTTCAATCTGGCAAGGATGACTTTAAGTCTCAGTTAGGTTTTGTGTATATGTTAAATGGGGAGACGGTATGTTGGAAGAGTTCCAAGCAAGAAACTATTGCTGATTCAACCATAGAATCTGAACACATTGCTGCATGTAAGGCAGTAAAAGAAGCTGTCTGGTTAAAGGGGTTTATTGGTGTTCTCGATGTGGTGCCTGAGGCTATTGATCCAATTACTTTGTATTATGATAACAATGGTGCTATAGCTCAAGCAAAGGAACCATGGCCTCATAAGAAAAACAGACATGTATCCAGAAAGTATCATATAATTAGGGAGATTATTGATGCTAAGATAATAAGATTAGAATATGTACCCACTGATTAGAACCTCGCGGATGGGCTGACAAATCCATTGACTCAAGTCAAGCATGACTAGCATGTTAAAGCACAGAGGTTAAGACATATGGCTAATCGGCCTTAGTGCAAGTGGGAGTTTATTGGATATGATGTATACCCTTA
Source organism: Euphorbia pulcherrima (assembly GCA_947683365.1). Lineage (NCBI taxonomy): Eukaryota > Viridiplantae > Streptophyta > Magnoliopsida > Malpighiales > Euphorbiaceae > Euphorbia > Euphorbia pulcherrima. The sequence goes on along the minus strand of CANTUS010000001.1, from coordinate 73,780,781 downwards.
AGGCAATTAGGGCGATATATCTTAATTATGTAATAGTATGAATATTTTGTTTAATCAATAAAGGCATTTGATCTTTTATTTATATCAATGTGTTTGTGTGTATGTATATTATAGCTAGTTAAAATATATTCATTGATGTATATATTCAAAAGTCCTTGGCGTATCATAGCATGAAGTCAGAGAAATTATAGTTGGACTATATTTGGTGGAACCTGCTTCATGTGCAATTATGATTATGTCCAAACTAATCCTAGTCATGGTTTCATCAAGAAAGGATATTGATGAAGCAGAAAGACTAGCATGTGGTCAACTTTCTTAGAAAGGGTCTAAGTAGTTAATCTCTTAAGGACTGAAGGTGGTGTCTTAAGTTTGATACACATATATATCTTGGAGATATATTAGAAACCGCAGTAAGATAGACACTTGGTATATATATCAATGAGTTAGTGTTTATCTTCATGCAATAAGCTTTGCGAATGTCCTCATACTTGAGATACTAGTTTCCTTGTGTGGTAATATTGCTATACTTTGGGTCATTACTATGCACTCATTAATTTAGGGTGTTACGGGTATAGTGATGACATCACGTTGGTAAGTTGAGTAGTCGGAAAGAATCCATTGCTCTGGATATATCAAGTAGTTGTACCTGGCCACTTATTAAAGTGATGATTGCCATAAACCTCTGATCAGAGTATGTGTTTAATAGGAATGGTTTCTGGTCAAACAAACTATGGTAAAAGGAAATATACTTCAGTAGCAAGTGAACTACTGGGATAGCATGGAGCAACCTCTCTATTAGTGGGTTAACACTTTAACCAAACCCTACAAACCAGATGGTACTAATATTAAAGAATGGAAGGAATTTATCGCACTAGATAACTATTACATTAACCGAGATTATGTCATAAGCATAAATGATGTTTCGAGTAATGGCAGATGGTAGACCCTTGCTAAAGGCATACTATAGTGGTTTAAGGTAATCGAGTTCTATTCACAGTCTAGAACCTCGAGTCAATGGTTCCATTAGAACAAGGGTTGGCCAAGCCTTAATAGCTCAATACTTTGGGATCCTATAAGGTCACACACATTGGACCTTCGTCGGACTAAGTAAAGAACTAATAGATTTATTCTATTACAAGAATAGAATTTAAATAATAATTGGATTATTATTTAATTGGTTGAAATTACTTGGATCAATTTTTGATAGGCTAAGGAATTTATTTTGACCGACAACTAATTAATTAGAGACATAAATAAATTATAGAACTGGTTAAAATTGATTAGATCAATTTTGGTTGGACCAAGAAATTTATTTTGATTGGTAACTAATTTATTAGGGTCAAAAATAAATATTTATTTGAAAGGATTAAAAGGGGAATTTTGCATTGGCGAGTTAAACAGAAAAGCATGATATATTTTGTACAAAGTTCGGTTGCACGGAGTACGTCGAAAGGTGCGTGAACACTGCTGGGCAGTGTTCGCGGCAGCCCATGTTCATGGGCTGCACAAAGGCAGTCCATGAAGGGCACCGCGAGCTGGGCTCGCGGCATGGGCCGAGAGGCCTAGCTCGAATGTAAGGCAAGCCCGCAAGGGCTTGCCTTGCAGCTACCACATGCAGTATGCTATGCAGGCTGCATGGCAGGTGAGTAGAACCCGTAGATCTATATGGATCCGCCGGTCATACCCGCATGGGATGTGCCAATGTGCGCATCCCACATTGCTTTTTAGGGAGCAATTTTTGCTCCCCTAGCCTATATATTGGATTTCCCCTCACCTATTCAAAGTACACCTTCAGCTCAAAGTATAAATCCTAAGCGAGATTGGCAAAGATAAATCTCTCGGGTATTGAGCACAGTTCTTTTTGAGGAGCCTTAATTTATTCAGGCACCTTTAGTTTATATTTTCAGGTGAGGCTTCTAGAGTGGTCTAGCAACTACTCGAGGCTTCTTAGTTTTTCCTCCTAGGGAGGTTTTGGTTGGTGGGGTTCGTGTGGATAGTCATAGAGGCTATCCTACGCTTGGAGGCTTGTGCAAGAGGGTTCTGCTAAAGTACTCTTTAATTGGTAAATTTTCTTTCTTACTCTTTTATTATTAGGTCTTTTTCTTTAAGCATTTTTAGACTTAATAATATGCTTAGGTTGTTTTGCATGCTTAGTTTATTTTATGCTTAGGTTATAGCTTAGAGTTACAACATGCTTAGGTTATAGCTTAGAGTTATAGCATGCTTAGCATAAAATATACATGCTAGGATATAATTTAGAATTATGGTATGCCTAGCCCTTTTGCATGCTAACCTAGGTAGAGAAATATTTGGTTAAGGCTTTATTTAATTTATATGTAACTTATAGGAGTTCCTAGGGATAGGGACAAAATTTTGAATTTCTGCCATGCCTATTATGCATGTTCAATCTGACTGTCAGTTCCGAATAATGGAACCATTGGATCTGAATTAAAAATAGAAGATGTCTGACTGTTGATGGACTGAAGTTCAACCTGCTAAGTGTAGCCCAACTCTGCGATAAAGGAAGAAAAGTCACCTTTGATTCCAGAGGCTGCTCAATCTATATGATGGTGAGTCTAATCAAATCATTCTTATGCACCTAGAATAAACAATGTCTATTCTGTTAACATTGAAAATGAGAAAAAGAATATCTACTTGGTGTCTGAAGAAGAAGAATGATGGCTATGGCACCGGAGGTATGGACATGTTAGCATGAACCTCCTGTCCAAATTAGCCAAAAAGGAATTGGTTGTGGGTTTGCCTAAGGTTGCTTTTGATAAGGATCATCTATGTACTGTATACCAATTAAGTAAACAATATAAGAAAAGTTTCCCTTCCATCTCTTACATTCCTTCTAAAAGAGTACTTGAGTCTTGCATATTGATCTCTTTGGTCCAATCAAACCATTGAGTCTAGGTAGAAGGGAATAGACCATGGTCACTGTGGATGATTATTCTCGCTATATCTGGATTCTCTTGCTAGCAAGCAAAGATGAAGCCTTTGACCAATTCTCAAAAACATTCATTCGGACAGAAGTATAACTGGGCAAAAGCATTGCATACATCCGGAGTGATAATGGTGGTGAGTTAAAAAATAAGCACTTTGCTGAATTTTGTGACTCCAAGGGAATTGAACACAACTTCTCTGCCCCTCATACTCCTCAACAAAATGGAGTTGTTGAGAGAAAAAATAGAGATTGCTAAGTGAAAATTGTTTGCCAAACTATTTCTGGGGAGAGGTCATAAACATAACATGTTATACTTTGAATAGAGCTCTCATTAGAAAGACCATAGAAAAGACCCTTTATGAAATCTGAAAGGGAAGAAAACCTAAAATTAGGTATTTCAAAGCATTTGGATGTAAGTGCTATATTCTGAATGATAGAGAGCAATTAGGAAAATTTGATCCCAAATCTGATTAAGCAATTTCCCTTGGCTACTCAACACATAGCAAGGCTTACGGAGTCTTTAACAAACAAACCCAAACTATGGTAGAGTCAATAAATGTAGATTTCGATGAGACTAACCATGCAGGAAAAGAAGTCCCACTCTGGAACATCAAATTTTAGAAGCTGAAAATTCTGGAGAAAAGAGTGAAGCCAAAGTTCCTTATTATTTCCTAATCAAGAAGTACAAAGAAGAAGATAAAGAAATATCTTTTAATCCAAAAGTGCAATAAGTTGATCTCAATCCACATGCGATAGACTTTGATGAAGGTCAAAAAGGAGAAGTAGAAACAGAAGTAGAACGAGCTCCAGTCAAATATGAAGAACTACCAATGGAAGTCCGGACTCACAAAGATCATCCAATTGTAGCTATTTTGGACAATTTCCAACATCCAGTAAGAACTAGAGGTCAACTCAACCAGATGATGAGCCATGCTGCTTTTGTCTTTCTTACTGAGCAAAAGAAATTCCAAGATACAGAAGGATATAAAAGATGGATGATGGCCATCCAAGAAGAGCTAGATCAATTCACAAGGAATGATATATGGGATCTAGTGGCATCTCCAAAAGGAAAGTCAATCATTGGCACCAAATGGGTATTCCAAAATAAGCTAGATGAATCCGAGTAGTGGTGAGAAACAAGGCAAGATTGGTTGCCCAAGGCTACAATCAACACGAAGGGATTGACTTTGAAGAAACATTTCCCCCTATAGCAAGATTGGAGGCAATCCGGATTTTATGTGCTTTCGCATCATTCATGGGATTCACATTGTTCCAAATGTATGTCAAAAGTGCATTTCTCAACGAAGTTATCCAGGAAGAAGTCTATGTGAAGCATCCACCTAGATTTGAAGACTCAAAATATCCAGATCATGTCTATAAACTAAAGAAAGCGCTCTATGGATTGAAGTAAGCCCCAAGAACTTGGTATGAGAGACTTACTACTTTCCTCATATCTAAGGGATATATCTGGGGTAAAGCAGATACAACTCTCTTCATCAAGAGAAAAAGGGTTATATTATCCTAGTCCAAATCTATGTAGATGATATTATATTTGCGGCAATAGTTGAGAAGATGTGTGAAGAATTCAGCTCTCAGATGCAGAAGGAATTTGAGATCTCTATGATGGGAGAACTAAATTTCTTCCTTGGATTACAAATCAAGCAAAGTTCGGATGTGATTTTCATTAATCAATCTAAGTATACCAAGGAGATCTTGAAGAAGTTTAACATGGACAAGAGCAAGCCAATGTCTACTCCAATGGGATCAGATACAGTCCTATCCAAGGATTATGAAGGGGAAGATGTTGATCAAAAGCTATATAGAGGAATGGTTGGATCACTACTATACTTGACTGCTAGTAGGCATGACTTACATTATGCAGTCTGCTACTGTGCAAGATATCAATCCCATACTAAAGACTCTTATCTCAAAGTACTTAAAAGGATCCTTAGATAACTCCTAGGAACCACTAAAGTTGGATTGTGGTAAATGTAACGCCCCCCCCTCTATAGGGAGTGCCACCGTAACAATAAACACCCAATAAACAACTCTACTCCACTATATAGAGTTCAATACTTATAGATTTAATACGTACAAATACCAATATAAAGTTTTAAACTCCAAATTATTCTCCAAATGCTAATTATTCTCCAAATATTTCTCAATGTCACTTTACATTTCTCACTCTCTAGTACATGCCATTATTCTACAAACCATAATATTACATTAAAATATAAATCCACCTCGATTCTTTCTTTAATTTCTCTTTAATCTGATCCACCTGTACCACTTTGGTCCAAGCTATCTACAAGTTCTCCACCTACGCGTAGAAAATCAACTACAACGCTAAGCAATAACCACTAAAGTTGTATTGTGGTATCCTAGTAATGGAGCTTCACACGCCAAGGCTGTACTGATGCATATTATGGCAGAGATACTCTTGAGAGAAAGAGTACATTTGGAGCTTGTTATTTCCTTGGAGATTACCTGATATCATGGTATAGCAAGAAGCAAACTTCAGTTGCTCTATCTACTACAGAAGCAGAATATATGGCGGTTGGAAGTTGTGTAGTTCAACTCCTTTGGATCAAGCAATAACTAGAAGATTATGGAGTTTAATCTAGATGTGTAGATATTGACAAAACTACCATTGTTACTTTTTGAATTTCAAACATTTTTTGGATGCTACATGCACGCAAAACTTAAAAGGCTATTTCCAAAATAAATGGTTCCCATTCTCTAGTTAAACGCCATTTATCTCTCTCTTGAATATTTAACTGCCACGTCATCAATCCAGTTAAACTAAGCAAAATCTAGATTTACTAAATTACCCTCACTCTGAAAATTCTATAAAAACTCCCAAAACTCCCTTTCTTCCTCACGAAGTAATCATCTATTGTTACTTTACAAAAATCAAAACTCAGAACCCTAAATCCCTAAATTTCTTCTAAACCTTCAAATGGCACCCAAATCTCAACCCAAAGTTATCCTTCCCTCAAAGAATGTTTTCAAAGTGGAGGACCTTGTTGACTCCTATTTTATTCCTGTAAAGAAAACTACCTAAGATACAGTTGTCCCTTCAAAATTTTTAGGAGATAACTACTTATTCTCAACTGACCCATTCAATCAGCTTCTCAGGGATCAGGGACTGGAAACCTTCCTCACCATGCATAATCCTAACTATCTGATATTTGTAAAGTAGTTCTATAACAACCTCCTAGCTCATAATTACTATGATGCCCTCCGGACCACTGTAGATGGAAAGGAAATCACTCTAACTTTGGAATTCTTTATCACTTATCTCCAAATAAAGAATGATGGGGTAATATTGAGATCCGATGGAGACGAGCAGAAAGTTAAGTATAAGCCACTGGAATGGCTGCCACCATGGTACTTTAAAGACAAATGCTCCACTTATTGTCCAAAAGTCCCAAGATATCTGCAATTTGTGCTAGCGAAGTTTGTGCTCATCTAAAAGGGATCCCTTACCACAGTCTCCTCATTTTAACACTGTGTTCTTCAGCACTAGACTGATAGCGCAATAGTTAACATGCCAGTCCTCCTAATTCATTTCATTAGGTGGCACCAGTATAGCCATGGAGGACTCGTTACCAAGATCTTGGGGGAAAATGGGATTGATGTCTCCAAGGAAGAATTCGTGGATGGAAAGGATGTTTTTGAGAAAAACTTCAAAAATACGTCTCTTGGAGAAAAGTGGGATGAGCAGAAGGCAATTAGACAGAGGAATGAGAGGAAACAGAGGGATAAGGCTAGGAAGGGGAAACCTGAGAATGAATTAGAAGGTAGGAAGCCAAAAATGACCAAGCCCATAGCCTTAAAAAAACTAAACATCCAGTCAGAAATTGAGGAACAAAATGCGAACTCTCAATTCTTAACCTAATTAATGGCCAAATCTCCGACTAAAAAGCTAAGAGGAAGGCTAATTGAGGACACTGATAAGCTGAAGAAACTAGTATGTGAGCTGGAAGCAACAAAAACTATTGTAGTAGCTATTGCTATAGTTAGAGAAGGCTATAAGAAGGACAGAAAAGAAGCATAAGGGATATGCTGACAGAGGAGCATGGGTCTGATAGTGAAGAGACTAAAGATGGGGAACCAGTCCTTAAGAGGCAACTTTGGAAGAGGGGGTTAACATTTAGAGAGGCTTTGAAGGCCGAGAAATGAAGAGTAAAATTCTCCATCAAGAAACCTGCTGTTGGTATAACCATTAGGGAACCAAACTTTAAAACCTCCACTCTAGTAGAATCCGGGAAAGGAAAGGAAATTGTCTTGTTCACCCAAAGGCCAACACTTGAAGACAATATATTCTCGGAAGACCCTCAATTCAATGAAATGATAAATGCTCACAAACTTCCTTGATGAGGCTCTTCCAAATCTATTAAATAAGTAGGTGGATGAAATAAGTGATGAGAGTGGAAGCCATTCATCCATAACCAATGACTTAATCAAAGCTCTTCAGGAGGCTTTCCATAAGGATCTCACTACTCTTAATAATAGTATCCATAATGTTCGGAGAGATATACGCAATGATATTGAAACCTTAAAGTTAGGCATGGCTAATCTATCACTCTCCTCATCCGGATCCTCCTCCTTAACCTAGGACTCTCTTGTCCTTCCAGTTGTCAACGATCTTGTCAAACATAAAGGCGACACAGGATTCTTCAGGTACAAGTGCATGTTAACTCTTCTCAAGTGCATGTTTCCTTATTTTGATAAAAATGATCAAGCCCATGCACTGAGAATGATTTCGGATATGATAAAATCCTATAAAGAGCTCCTGGCATTTCTAAAACCCTATCAACTCCTTTCGGCCGCTGTTGAAACAATTTTTGAGAAGCGCTCACAATGGAATGTAGATTATTTTATCTACTCAGAGGTATGGCAGGAAAGTTGGGACAAGCCCTCATACATGGTGATTGACCCCTAGTCCGATGAAAACAATAAGGGGGAGAAGATCACAACTAGTAAAGGAGGTAAGGATATGGAAATAGATAGGTAAATGTGTATTTAGCTATTGATATCATGTAAAATCTTATAATAGCTAGCCTTGAAAATTTTCACTTATATGTACTCTGTATCTGTAATCTGGAACTTCGTTGATGTTAACCATTATTAACAACAAAAGTATCGAATCACATTTACATAAAAATGCTTCTAAGTATAATCTATAATTGTACTTCAAAAATATAGAAGCCAAAAATGCAAAAATATTAGGGGAGTTAGGATGCTCAGATTATGGGGGAGTAAATGTTGTAAATGACTAAGTATCAAAAATCATACATAGATCATATTCCCTTTTTGCTTAATTGTGCTTAGGTTTTTTTCCATCAAATGGGGGAGATTATTGGGAAGCAAGGATTCAGAACTCAAAAAATCCAGATCAGGTTTGAAGTAAACAAAAAACCTAAGTATGAAAAGACCTAAGTCACCAATCCAGACTCATATCCAAACGTTCAAAGTCCCAGACAAGTGAAGATAACTACCTAAGCATAAATGGAAGCATTCGGTTAATGTTTAGAAAGGAAACAAACTTTGAACCATCCAAAATAGCATCCGGAAGAAGTGAGTGCAAAAGCACTCAGAAGAAGACAAATCTAGATATATTAAGTCGGAAGACATCTGGAAGACTTAATGTTTCAGACAAAAGGAATGATTTAAAAATTCCATTCCCTCCATACTTCTAGTCTCCAAGTTAAAGATTCTTTTCCCTAAAGCAAGACAAAAGTGATAGCTTGCACTTTTTAGAAATAGGACAAAGTACTGACACCGAACAGAGAAAAGGGCAACAGCCTTTTTCACCTAGACCAATAAGAAGGTGCATGGAGTTCACACCGAAAAGCTACTAGTATAAAAGTTGGTGTATCACTAAAATACAAGGAAAATGATCACTAACAACTTTTGAGCCTTAATCCCAAGGATTCAAACGAGTTAAAACCTCTACCTAACAGATTAATCAACGGCTCTGGAAGCTCCATATCTTACTTGATCAATGGTGAAGATTCAATTATAGCTTAATAATCCACAACGGCTACATTTATGATCAAATCCTATAAAAGGGAAACTTCATATGTTGAGTAGGTGCTGGTCGACTTGAGAAAGGAATTAACAAGAGAATTCGCAAAAAGCAATCAGAAAATACGTCCCGCCAAGAATCAAACATTCCAAATCAGTTGTAAGGATTCCCAAGTGAAATTATAAGCTTGAGGAAGCCCAAAACCAAAACCTTTGAAAGAAAACAAAGTGTAAAGATCTCTAACTTGGGTAAGCTGTGAGATTGGGATATAGCTTAAAGTAGGTGCTTTGAGTGGGATCTCCCTGTCGGACTCAACTTAGGATTTGGGTAGAAATATAAGTGGTATATCCTGATAAAGACAAAAGGACTCAGCTAGGAGTTGTTGCTTCTAGTGGTATATCCTACATCCGAAAGGGGGTACCATCCGGAGACAACTGTAAGGCTTGATTTCTGCCAGTTGGAAAGAAATCACACTAGTGGAAAAGCTCAAAGGAAGGAACTTTTGGGGACTGGACGTAGGCGGGGCTATCTTGTGTTTGAATTTTCTTTACTCTGCCTTTAATTTACTGCAATTTATATTATTTACATTATCCAAACCTAGAACATCCAGAACATTCTAACATGCTACATAAGACTTTTTAAAAGTCTAACATTTCTGCGAAAAGTTTATCACCCCCCTCTGATCTTATTAATATAATCACATGGACCAACAATCAGTTTTCTTTTGTATTAATTTAGGTCCTAAGAGGCCCTGTACCTGCTTAGTTTCATTTACTGTGCATCATTATTTATGTTCAACTAATTTGAGAAAAAAAACAAAGAAATGAAGGATAACTTACTAAATGGAGAAGAGGATTCGGGAAGGAGGCTGAAGGTTGAGGCAGCAAAGGCATGATCGTGAATATAATATTATGGTAAACTTAGATAACAATACTAAATCAAGGAGCATTTTTATACTTAATTAGTTGGGTTGGATAAATGTTCTATTAAAATTTAAAAGTAATAATAATAAGTTGGGTTTTACATATAACAGGCTGGGTTTAAACTTAAAAGAAGCCCAATAAAATTAACTCCAATATATATATATATATATATATATATATATATATATATATATATATATATATATATATATATGGATTTATACGGGAATTTTTCAGAAGCGAGTGGGGATCCCCACGGGTCTGATATAGCTTCACCCACACCCACTCAAATTTTTAATAGGGGGTGAAATTTTCCCCACCCCAGTTCCTATGGGTGAAAATTTTTGGATTTTCTCTTGAAACCCATCGGTTCGATTGCTATGGGTTTCGGAATATCCCTGCGCTATTGACATCCCTATCTGGTAACCATAGGCCTGTTTTGATTGTTCTTATTTTGTCTTAACTATAATCAATAGATGTTTTTTGAATAATCTTTTATGAGATTATTGCTTGTATGCGATTTGTTTAATATAGAAGAAGAGGGTTTATTGCAACAAAAGTATGTGTTGGAGAAATGTAGAGGAATTATGGAATATTGACACTCTCAATTCATAAGGATTGTTCTCATTCACACTTTGTAATAGAACTCACTTTTTATCATATGGAAGAAATGATTTTATTTTTGTGATTTTTTGGATTGATTACAAATGACAAATCAAAGCACTATTTATAGGCTTCACTAAATGAAAGTAAAAGAAATGCATTTATTATTTGTTTGAGTGGGGAGGAAGAAACTTGGAGTGGAGAGCAAGACTTATTCTTGGACTGATGAGGAAGACTTTAACTAATTATAATAATACTTGGAGTGGGGATCAAGTGTTATTCTAAGTAGATTATGCTTGGAATGGGGAACAAGCATTAGTCAATCTTATTTAAGCTTAATCATTTCAACACTCCCCCTTAAGCTTAATTCTCGGTTTGTCGATATGACTATTCCAAGCTCTCGGTGCTTGCTTGAGTCCATACAATGCCTTCTTCAGCTTTAACATTTTTTCTTCATGGCCTTTAAGAACATACCTAGGCGATTGTTGAATATAGATCTCTTCCTCAAAGTAGCCATTTAAAAATGCTGACTTGACATCCATTTAGTGGATATTCCATCCATTTTGAGCAGCAATTGAGATCACCAGTCTAATGGTTTCCATTCTTGTGATAGGTGTAAACTCTTAATGCTCATAGTCAATACTAGTTTTTAACTATAGCCCTTTGCAACGAGCCTTGATTTATGTTGAACAATTTTTCCATTTGTATCATTCTTTGCGTTGAACACCCATTTGAATCCAATGCACTTTTTGTCATCTGGAAGTTTGGTCAACTCCCATCTCTCATTCTTCTCAATTGCATTGATCTCCTCTTCCGTGGCTTTTCTCCAGTTTTCATCTTTCATAGCCTCTTCAGTGTTAATGGGCTGACTATATATGGGATAACAGAAGAGAGTTAATTCTTTATTGAGCTCTCTAGCGATGTCATAAAGATCTTTAATTCGATGAAACTTTCTTGGCCTTTGTTTAGGACTTTCACTTTCATCATCTTCTTGTTCGGGAGATGGATTCAAAATATGACTGCTTGATGTTGATGTAGTGACTGGTTCCTCCGCATGACTATTATTGCTTTCATCTATGGGAAAAGGATAAAAACTATAGTTCTTCTTATCATTGTTCTACCTCGAACTGCTTTCTCATCAATAGTCACGTCCCTACTGATGATCATATTTCTCATGTCAGGATCAAACATCTTATAACCTTTTGAAAATTCTTAGTATCCCACAAACAAGTATTTTTTACTTTTCTCATCCAACTTTCACCTTTCTACATCAGCAACATGAATATATGCAACACTCCCAAAAACACAAAAATGAGATATATTGGGCTTTCTCCCACTCCATACTTCTTAGGGTGTCATATCTGACATGCTCATTGTCGGGGACCGATTCAAGATGTAGACCACACAATCAACTACTTCTGCCCATAGCTCCTCAGGCATATTCTTGCTCTGTAGTATACTTCTCACCATATTCATCACTGTTCTATTCCTTCTTTCAATAACACCATTTTGTTGTGGCAATCTCTAGACAGACAGGAAATGATGGATTCCATGATGCTCATAGAATCTTTTGAATTCATTTGATGTGAATTCTCCCCCTCTATAAGATCTTACGACTTTGATATAATAACCGCTTTCTTTCTCCACTACCGCCTTAAACTTCTTAAAAATTCTGAAAACTTCTAACCCATGTCTTCCTACTATAATCATCAATGAATAGCAAGAAATATTTGTTGTATTCCAATGATGTTGGTGTCATTAGTTTGCAAACATTAGTATGAATAAGTTCAAGGGGCTCCTTTGCTCTCGACATGGACTCCTTTGGAAAACTTATTCTAGATTGTTTTCTAATAAGACATCCTTCACAAAGCTGATGGGGTTTCTCAATCTGGGGAAGCTCATGCACCATCTTCTTTTGGCTTAGCAATTTAAAACCTTAAAAAATTGAGATGCCCGAACCTCAAGTGCCAAAGCTAATGAGAATCCTTCACGCAAGCTTTCAAGCACTTTGCAACATCCATCTTGATGTTAAGAGTGAACATTCAGTTTTTCGACATAAGCCCACTTACAAGCAGCTCTTTTTTTTGTCTAATAACACCAACTTTCGATTTATCATGTGAACTTGGTAGTTTTTCTCAAGCAGCTATCCCAAACTTAAAATGTTTCTTTTCATGTTGGGAACATAATACACATTATTGATAAATTGGTGATCTCCATTATTTAAACAAATCGGAATGCTTCCTTTTCCTCGAATAGAAACTTTTGACAAATCTCCAAAGATGACATTTCCACTGAATGATTTGCTCAGTTCTACGAACATCTTCTCATCACCGCATATGTTATTGCTCACTCCATTGTCAAGATACCAAATGTTATTTTCTTGACCGTGGTCACCTTCATGGGTTAGTAAAACCGTGTCAATCACCTCCTCATCTTGTATGTTGTTGGCTGCCTCCTCTGCTTGGTTTGATGGGCTCCTATATTTTGCTGTGTAGTGGCCAAATTTAAAGCAATTATAGCATTGGATATTGGACTTGTCATGTCCATCATTTTGCCTCCAATTTCCTCTTCCTCTTCCTCGTCCATGTCCATGACCTCTTCCTCTTGTGGACTGATTACTTTCATCATTTCTTCTAAATTATTGATTTCTGCCATATCCTCTACCTCTACCATTTCCTCCACGACCTCTACCATGTCCTCATCCGTAATGACTAGGATCACGGCTACTTTCTCCTTTGAACGAAGCCTTTGATGTCAAGACTTGTTTAATAGACTCCTCTTTTTGTCTACTCAACCTTTCCTCTGTGATTGCAATGAGCCTACAAGTTTATCAATGGTCAATGCACTTGTGTCTTGTGACTCTTCTATGGCCACTACTATATAATCAAACTTCGGTAGTAGCGATCGTAGAATTTTTTCTACAATTCTCGATTCATCGAGTTTTTCTCCATACTGTCGCCTTTGGTTGACGACAGATTTTACTCGTGAGGAATAGTCTATAATAGCTTCCATTTCCTTCATTTTCATCAGCTCAAACTCTCATCTCAACATTTACAGTTAAACTTTCTGTACTTTCTCCTCTCCTTGAAGAGAAACTCGTAGTATATCCCAAGCTTGCTTAGAGGTGGTTGCATTTGCCACCTTCTCAAATATTACATCATCCAACCCTTGATGGATTAGACTAAGTGCCTTCTAGTCATTCCTGCAAATTTTACACAAACTATCTTTTTCTACTTGTGACAGTTGTGCATCTTCAGCTGGGGCTACGTAACCTTTTTCGACTATGTCCCAAACATCTTGGGCTCCAAGAATTGCTTTCATTTAATGCACCAATTTTTATAATTGGGTTTGGTAAGTTGAGGGAAGTTGAAGGAAATATTGTTAGTATTCAATTTAAGGAGGATTTTTAAGAAAAGATTTGTTTCTAGGTGTACAGGTGTTAATGAAACACTTTTGTATACCTTTTGTAACACTTTTGACTTAAGGCAATACTTATAGAGGTCTTTTGCAATGCTTCGAACAGACTTCTTGCAACACTTCTGGACTACTGCAATGCTTGGAACTTCTTAAATTGGACTTTGAAATTTTTTTCTCGGGAAGAGGACTAAGATTCAAACTAGCTCTGATACCACTTTGTTGGAGAAATGTAAGGGACTTATGGAATATTGATAGAATAAAGAACACTCTCAATTCATAACAATTGATCTCACTCACACTTTGTAATAGAACTCGCTTTTTATTAGATAGAAGAAATGATTTTATTTTTGTGATTTTTTTGATTGATTACAAATGACAAATCAAAGCAATATTTATAGGATTCACTAAATGAAAGTAAAAGAAATGTGTTTATTATTTCTTCGAGTGGGGAGGAAGAAACTTGGAGTGGAGAGAAAGACTTATTCTTAGACTGAGGAGGAAGAATTTAACTAATTAGAATAATACTTGGAGTGGGGATAAAATATTATTCTAATTAGATTATGCTTGGAGTGGGAAACAAGCATTAGTCAATCTTATTTAAGCTTAATCATTTCAACAGTATACTACATTGGCTCTTGAAGAAGAGGAGGGTGTTGAAGTTCTTACCCAACCTCAGGAAAAGGAATATCGGTATGTGGGTCAATTCCAATGGGACAAAGCTGTTAGTGAGAAAAATATAAGTAGAACCCTTAGAGAGCTGTGGTGACCAAAAGCAGGTGTAAGTATAAAGAAACTTAGGACTATTAACTAATACTTGTTGAAGTTTTTTCATGCGAATGATTGTAAAAGGGTGTGGAAGGGTAGTCCTTGGTCGTTTAATATGAAACTCCTTGTAGTTACCCCATTATCGAAAGGTGATGACCCATAAACCATAACGACCAATGTGGTTCCGTTTTGGGTGCAAGATTTTAGGGTCCCTTTAGGATATGTCTCTACAAACATATGTGAGTCAGTTGGTAATTTTATGGGCACTTACTTGCATGTAGATGATAACAATTTTAAGGTCTTTCACCTATGGTATCTATGGTTAGAGTTCTTGTTGATATTTCAAAGCCAATAAAATGAATGATGCGAGTTAAAATAAATACAGGGCAACAAATCATGTTATAGTTTCATTATGAGAGACTTTCTTCTTTTTGTATGATTTGTGGAATGTTCTAACACATAAAATCTTTTTGTCCACTACGTTGGGAATCAATAACCCAAAAGAATCATATCAAGAACATATCCGGATCAGGTTTGAAGGAAACAAAACCTCTAAGTCCAAGAAGAGCATCCAGATAAATATTGAAACCATAAATTCCTAAGTCTACAAAGAAAACATCTGGTTAGAGTTTGGAAAGGAAAAAAACTTCTAACTTTTTAAAAAGACCATCCAAAGAAAGAGACTGATTGAAGAGCATCCGGATAAGATTAAATCGGAAGACATCCAGAAGATTCAACTTAAATGTAAAAAGAGGAAAGTTCAAATTAACTTTTCCCTCCATATTGGTCTGAAGTCAAAGTTATTCTTGCCTTGGAAAATGAAAAAGTGACAGCTTGCATGCTTTTTAGAAATGGACAAACATCTGACTTGGAAAGAGAAAAAGTAAACAACCTTTTTAACATAGACCAATTAGATGGTGCGTGGAGCACATATAACTGACAAAGCTCGCCTAGAATTTGGCAGTGCACAAAATGCTAAATAAATGCCAACTGACACCTTTTCACCAATCCTAAGGATTCAAACTGGTGAATTAATGAGTCTAACATATTAATTAATGGCTTTGGAAGTGATAACTCATACCTAATCAATGGTGAAGATTTAAGATCAACCACAACGGTACACAACGGCTACATTTACGATAAAAGCCTACAAAAGGGGAGCTTCACAGGTTGGGAAGGTGCTGGTTGCTGATACAAAGCTATTATAGTGAGAATTCAAGCAATTCAATCGGCAGTCTTAATCCCTTCTTGAATAGAGCACTCGAACTTGTTTACAAGAATTCACAAGTATAAATTATAAACTTGAAGAATTTAAAACCATCCTTTATGTGAGCAATGGCTTTTTGGTGTCCCCACAGAACGATGGTGGAAATTGCTCTGACCTTTTATAGACATGTTATTCTATTCTTTCAGACTTAAGTCGCGTCTAAAAAGTTCCTTTTGATGATTTTGGACCTTTGACCGCGCCTAAAGTCACTCAAAATAATTAAATGCATTTAAAATGAACCATAGTCTTTTCTCGCATGTGGTAATTTTTTTCAGTTGTTTTCAAGGAGTCTAGTTATTTTAATTAGATTCTAGACTCTTCTAGGTTTCCAAAATGTCAAGAATTGCTTAAATCGGATGATCTTGGTGAAAGTTATGAATTTTCGAAGTTCACCCTTTTTTGAAAGGGGTTTCGCCACACCCTCGGGCACCATGGCAAGTTGGCCGCGCCAGGGTGCATTGGCCATGCCAGGTGTGGGGTAGACCGTGCCAGGGGCGTGGTGCGCCATGGCTTATTGGCCATGCTAGGTGTACAGTAGACCGCGCCAGGGGCGCGGCCTGGCCTCGGTGTCAGAACAGACGCGTTCCTGGCCTTTTCTCTCTGTAAAAATTCATTTTTTTAATCATTTTTTCCATAAAATTCATGATTTTAAGGGACTAAATGGATTATTTTCATGGATTTGGGTCTATATAAACCCCCAAAATTTTCTGGTTAAGGACTTTTGCCAATTTGAACATTTAAATCACCATTTTTAGGGTTCTTAGTTTATACAGAGAGAAAGCCTTTTAAGGTGGTGAAATCCGGATTAATGCACATTAGTTTGGGTTTCTAAACAATAGTAGACTCGATCTTCTAGTTTTAAACAACTTAAAACCGGATTAAACTCAACTAAAATTAAATTTAAATAGTTTTAGGGACTTTTCTCAAGAAATCACTAAAATCCCTTGCTATTTCTCTCACTAAATCCGTCAATGTTCGTCAGTGTTCATCACAAAATCATCAAGAAGAGCTTGCCAAAGGTTGATTCGGGTCTCAAGGATAGATTCACGGCCTAAAGGTAATTTCTTAGTTCTAATATATTTATTGAAGTTATTCCTTGCTTGTTGCTTCGATTTTGCTTGGTTTTTGGGGCATTTGGCTCCTGTTTTTGGCGTTTTCCCGATTTTTCAGCGAGATTCAGGCTAGGCGCTTTGGCAACCAGAAGGCCACCCCCACAACACTCTGGCCTCCCCAACAGGTCGGCCAGCCATGTCGTCGGAGTGGCCTATTCATCGCCTGAGTGGCCAGTCCCCTTTTCCTTAGATTTTTTGAGTTTCTTCCCCTCGTGTCAAAAAATTGACATTATTTCGGTGTTTTAAGCCCAAATCCACTGATTTAGAATGGGAAATGACAGAAAAATGTCAATAATTTGAGTTTTTGGGCGTAAAATGCCAAAATCCCCCGTTTGAAAATTTTTTCCGGTCGACCAATCAAGTGGACGGACTGGCCGCCCAAGTGACATCCAGGATGCCCCAATGGTGCGGCCAGCCATGTCACTCGAGTGGACAGCCACACCACTTGAGTGGCCTGCCAATAAAAATTTCTCATTGGGTCCATGTATGTTTTATTTTGTATTTTTTGTCTTATTTTGTCGTGTTATTGCGTTTTTAACCCCATTTAAAACCTAAAATTTTTTCTAGAAATCCTAAATAATCTGGAACTAATTAAAGTAATTTTAGATTTTCTGGAATTCATTTATTTATGATTTTATTGGTTAAATGTCTATTTAATAGCTTAAAAATGACATTTTCACAAATAAATCCTTAATAAATCGTTTTGTTCCAAATAAAAATCTAAAAATATTCTGTAAATATTTTATATAATATGAGGGATGTTTAGTTTATTTAGTTAATTATTTAATTGCTTAAATGACCATTAAATACCTAAAGAATGTGTTTTCATCTCTAAAAATTCAATGTAAATTGTTTTCTTCCACATCAAATTCTAATAATTAATCAAAAATTGTTTATGCCTTGATTATGCATGTTAATGGGTGTCTTGCCATTGTTTTATGTGCCGTATCTGTGTTAATTATTTTCCGTACAGGTAGATTTAGGATAGATGAATGTTAGGCCTTCGGGTATTATATAATTTCTCGCATAGAAAAATGTATAGGATTTGTAAAGCCCTATAATAATTATTTAATTTCCTACTTTTTATTTACTTACTACTTTTTGCATGCTGCGCTGTGTGATGAATGGCTAAGTATAAATCGAAAACCCTAGGGGATTTAAATTGCATAAGAATAAGATGGTGTTTTTATTAAAATAAAAATGGCTTGATTTTGTAACGAAGAGTAGGTGACATCACCCGAACTCGGAATCTCTATTTTAAGGTACAGTGTAACCACCCCGTGGGAATATTGTACCTAAATTCTTGGTAGAGCTAAATCAGGTGGCCACTCTGTCTTAAAATACGGGATTTTGATCTCATATCTTTTTAACCTATAAATTGGACTTAAATTTCAACTTCATTTTCCTCAATTTCCTCACATGCCTAAAATAAGGATCAATGCTTCGGCTCGCTTCACCTCGCTTATTTTTCGTGTTACAAAAAAGGTCGTCCGCTCACAGTGATGACTTTGATGGGGATTTCCTTTTTAACTTAAACTTGAAAACTCTTTTCTTTTTCAAAATTTGTTAAAAGGATGTAATGATGTATTGAAATCATTACCGAATCTAACATTTTATTCTTATGCCTTTTTCATCCATTGTGTATATTAGAGGACTCTAGGTTAGGGTGCCCATTTTTACCCCGTGAAGCTCACTTGTATACCTCATGCCCACCAGGAATTGGGGATATTTGTGTATGGATCACTCATTTTAACCAACACATTGGCTCCCGCGGTAGCACTTATTTGAGGAGTGGTTGAGTGACATGGAATCAAGGTAAATGAGAACCTTCTACAGTATTGTTCTACAATATCAACAGTTTGAGACCATGATCGCGTTAGATAAAGCCATAGAACTTCCCCTTAGAATCACCAAAACACGTATGTTTTAGAATTAGGTCATATACTCTCTTGCCGTTCATTGGCGTTAGAGTTAACCCCTGATTTTTGAATAGCATTGCATGGGAGTCATAAGGTTGGAAGAAATTTCACTTATCGCATGGTACTTGTGCTGTGCTCATTCATACGCAATCCATGCATAGGCCATCTGTGGCTGACATTTATTTTATCCTTTTGCTTACCTCTACTCTCCCCTTGCTTGAAGGGGGAATTTAACAAAATGCCTAAGATCATTTGGGTCCCGAGGAACTGTACCTAGTTCATAAAAGGAATAATGAGGGATTCACATGTCTCATATATTTTGGGGATAAGCTTCGCATTATAAGCTTTTCTGCTCTCTATCCCTCTAAATCAGCTTATGTATCTGACATTCATCACTCGAATAAATATGTAACCATTCATTACATTCATAGTTTGATTTGGACTGATCGACTTCTAATTTTAAAGCTAGGTTGAGGCATCCCTATTGTCGTACTCCATTTTGGTCCAGACTCAATCATCGTTTGGTCCGCCACTCTTTGGGTCTGAGTTCAGTGACAGGCTCAATTTTAGAATCTAATTTCTCTGCAATGTCTGATGTACCACCAACTAATGAGGTTCCATCTGAGGATATCCCTCCTCCTCTTCCTCTGCCTAGTAAGGGGCAGTCTCAGTTGGGTAATAAAATCGCCAGTGCTGTGGCCATGTTCCTCTGATGTGACTTGTTTCGTACAAATATTTAAGAGAAAGTTTGTTCTGTTTTGGTAGAGGGAAGGAATGCTCAGGGGCCATCAGGGCCGGTTACTTAAGCTCAAGATTGCCTCTCAGATCAGTCAGGGTCTAATTCCATTAGTTCAGATTCCATTTTCAGGTTAGACTGTCTTGCCAAATCAACCCATCCGACCAGGTATATTCTAGTTTGGTCAGAGTTCCAGTAAACCACCTTTATCCTTTACTCCTCCGGTCTTCACTTTCCCTACTCAAAGTTCTAGACCATTCACTCAAACATCTCCATCATTTTCTCCATCGACCTTTATGTTCCTTCCTCAAAACATAAGGTTGATTGCTTACACTTTAGTTTTCCTCGCTTATTTAGGGGGTTTCACTCCACAAGTGACCATACCTGTAAGTGGTTTTACCCTTCCTTTGACACCTCCGGTGTGTTTTACTCCTCCTAACTTTTTGGTTACTCTAAGGGACTACCTATCCTCAGAATCTTTTCAGTCAGAATTTCTAAGCACGTTCTTGTGTTTAAATCCATCACCATCGCCGCCATTCCTGTTTGGCACCATTTCTGCTCCCAACGACCAGGTCATACATTCTCCGAGTGTGACACCAATCGACCAGGTCATGCAATCTCTAAACATTGCACCGAAAGTGGAGGCACTTCTTTGTCAACTATTAGTGATGAAGTAAAAGAAAGAAGAGGAGAGAAATGAGGATTGGGTCCTAAAGAGCTTTTCTATGCCAACAATGAAAGCCTATACTAGTGAAGGTCCTTCTAAGTCTCAATTCTCATGTACGATTGAATCATGCTAGTTTAGAAAATTGGTGACAAAGTTTTAGCCAAGTTATTTATGTGGACTTTGGTTGGGCCAGCTCTTGAATGGTATGACACTCTTCCTACTGATGTGGTCCTCGATTAGAAACTCCTCTCTGAGGCTCTAATCGCCCACTAAAGTTTCAATTCAACCATGGAAACCACCATTTAAAACCTCCAGGCAGTGAATCAGAAACAAGGAGAGACTTTAAAGTCCTATTTTATTAGGTGGATGGCCACTCAGGTGCTTCTTAATGAGAAACTTAGGTTGAAGGAGATTATCCTAAAGCTCCTTGATCGATCTCTACTAATCTTTCGAAAAGAGATGGAAATAGATTCTTATGATTTGTATACGAAAGTATTCAAAAAGGCCAAGAAGATCGAACTCTCAGAAGAGAAAGAGAAAGCTAACAATCCACGTGGTGGTAAACCCTGGAATAATAAGAACAAAATTTTTAGAACTTTCAAAGTTGCTCATGTCCCAGCCGAGGAGAAGACTCCTACAGTTCAAGTCATCACTCAAGAGAATATCTCCGTAGTTCAAGCCGCACCTGCTCGGGCGCTTAGTTAGAAAGCGTTCGTGTCCCCATGAAATCTCCCTCTTAGTGTCCTATTTATCAAGTTGCAAGAGAAAGGCATGCTTAAACCTCTTCGTGAATATTGTTCTCCTACGCCCGAAGAGAAAGGGAATGTTTGTCACTATTATATTCAGGTAGGGCACACAATAGATCAATGCAAACCTCTAGGCACGACCATTTCATTTTTGGTAAGAGAGGTAAAAATGGAACAGCTGGCTAGGAATACCAGTACTGAGGAGAACCCATCACTAAGCCCCAATGGTGAGGAAGGCGTGATCTATTCGGGTCTCCCTAAAGATTGTGTTGGCCATGGTCTTCTCTAGCTCAGATGACATCATTATTGAAGCTGGTTCTATCGTCAAAGCTAACAAGAATATCATGAGGTCTCTTGCGAAGGAAGGAGAGAATTCATAACCCTAACAAGGGAAAGTTCTAGATCTCGTCCAGGACGATATTGCAATGAAAGCTACCGAGGATGCTTAATCTAATAGCACCATAACTCGAGACCCTCCTCCTATGGAGGATGACTACCTATGATGTAATTTTATTTTCTAGTATTTAGATATGAACAATTCTACCTTTAAGGCATTTTTATTCAATCAAAGACTCTAATTTTGCTTGTTTGCTTGATATTTTGCTAGATAGGTCCATGCATTCATTCGATTATAAGTATAATGTGTTCAGCATTCATGACGTCTCTCTGAATAAAATAAATTTGAGTATAGATGATCACCTAAAATGGTAACCATTTCTAGTGACCTAACCTCTGAAAGAAAAAGAGAGCTAAAGGTGGTTAAAGATCATGATAATGCTTTCACTTGGTCATGCCCAGACATACATAGGGTTCATCGTCAGATTGCCGAGCATCGTGTCTTTGCACCTAAAGAGAGAAGCTTGGTCCTTCCTTAGATGGATTTGATATGTCAGTTTGTTCCTCACGAGCCTCATAACTGTGTGTAAACCTATTTTCAAGAGACCAAAGAAGCATCAGCCGATTGTGGAGAAGGTGCATCGCTAGGCCACCTTCGACAGAACTAAGGCTTACCTTTTCTTCTCCTACCCATTCTTCAAATTCCCACCCACAATACAACATTGACCCTTCCCACTATTTATTCCCTTACAACTACAAACCTTCACTATTTCTCTCCTCATTGGCCATTGTCGGCATGAGGGATAAATGTGAGTGGCAAAAATCAGCCTTCATCAACCAATTGACACTGCTTCATCATCGTACGGGCATGTTACTTCTCAAAATGGGGGGGAGGGGGGGGGGAGAGTTGAATCTTTCATCAATATTACCGCCAAGAAAGTGGCCTAGTTAATCAAGGAGTATGTCTTTATTCGGTACTACCTACCTCGCTACACCATATTGGATAATGGAGTTTCAGTTTCAAGGGGCAACAACTGATTTGATCAAGAACTAGGGAAATGAGCGTCACAAGGTTTCACCTCACTAAGGATGAGCTTATTGGGCAACTAAAGCTGCAAGCCATCTTACCAAGAATTTTCTTCCCAAGACTACCGCAAGATACATAGATTGAGCTGATAAACTACCATTCGCCCTTCGAAGATGTCAAGCAAGTGTCAGAATTCCCATGAATCGAACATCTTTCTCTTTCGTATGGAAGCTGCAATCCAAGGAGAAATCGAGATAAAGTCCTTGAGAGTCGCACTGAATCCAAGTCGAAGGGACCCCCATGTACTAAGGCATGATTTAAACAGCTTGAACAATCTTTAGATGTACTAGCAGCGCATAGCAGGGGCATACAATAATTGAGTCGTGCATTAGAGGTGTCCGTCAAAGGCTGATGATCTGATTTCAAAACAAGTGAAGCCTACTAATGCCGATCCAAGGGGGAAAGTTCCGACTAAATTGGGAAAGACCTTATGTAATCAAAGAGGTGCTTAGTATAATAGGGCATAAGATTATGGACGATAACAAATTCTTGAACCCTATCAATCAAAATAGGTTGAGGCGTTATCATATATGAATAAAAGAACTAAATCCAAAAAAGCGGCATACGATAAAATAAGTAAAATCAATCACCCAGTGAGTGGTCCTCTACTGCTTAGGCAAAAATTAGGGTGTATCCTACTGGTTGGTATCCCACAAACCAGTTAGGAAAAAGTCCTGATAGACTAAAAAGAAGCAAGGTCAATGAAAAAGCCGGGAAAAGTCAGATGGATTGAAAACCCTAAAAGGGTGGTCTAGGCAAAAATTAGGACATAAAAGCAAAATGGTAAACAAATTCTAATAGGCCTATCGCAATGTTTGGGTCTATGAAAAAATTAAGGCAAATAAAAGTAAAAGGTAAATGACTGCCATCAATCGCATCAAGATACCCACATCATTCTTGTTAGAAATCATGGTACCGAAATATCCTCTACTTCCTAGCGGACTCGAAAAGGATTAAATCCATCCTCTACACGTGTCTACTCCAATCTCAACTGTGACCGAGCATCTTGAGTCCATAGTATCCTAATCTCCCGAAACCATCCTTGGTAGAATTCATTGGAAGTGATAGCGTCTAGCTGTCTGTTATCTAGAATCTCAAACTTGCCTCCGTGCTCCCCTTATCTTCGATATGCTCAATCCAACGTTTGTTCCGCAGATGTCTCGCCTCCTTGAGCACAAGCAATAGGGTGTGTAGAAAGCGACCATCCATAATCTTGATATCTTGATGGACGAACCCTGGATGTGCACTACAAGATTTCTAATCCTCACCTTGTCTCTATCGTAATGTAATTCTATTTATTCTCTCTCCTAGCAATCAGATCAAGTCACTCAGATGTAGAAGATGATCAGTCCAAATAGCTCATGCATTCATACATACATGAATAATATTAATAAATGTCCTATCTATTATTCTCTACTAAATTCTATACGAAACAAAACACAGAAAAGTATCATCGAGCTATACGCTCAAACTCAAAAATAAGCACCCGTATCAAGGAACGTCTCAACATTGCTTTCTAACTTAATTCAAGGATAGAGCATCCAAGGGGCATATCAGCTAGATTCGACGCTCGACCTCACCAGTTTCTCTGGACTCCTAGAAATCCTAACTCAATATATATTTCATACTTCCGTTTTATTGTGAATGGAAGGGGCAAAATTTTTTATCTCGACAAAATGAATTAAGTAGTAAAAACCCAACTCATACCAATTACTAATATCTCAAAATTTTCTTGTTAGGTACACCATACGGCAATCCTAATGGACAACTAACACAAGGATTCAAAATTTCAACATTCAAAATAAGAAATCTCAAGCATTTTGAAAGTTTCGAGGTGGCCGTTGAAGTTCAAGTTCATTTTTGAAGAGTCGAAGGAGGTTGTAAGAAGACTAGAATATATTCTTAAAAAGTTGGAGGAGGCTGCAAGAAGATTAGAATTTATTCTTGAAGAGTCAGAGGAAGCTGCAAGAAGATTGTAATTTATTCTTGAAGAGTTAGAGGAGGCTGCAAGGAGATTAGAATTTGTTCTTGAAGAGTCAGAGGAGGTTGTAAGAAGATTGAGATTTATTCTTGGAGAGTCAGAGGTTGCTGCAAGAAGATGGAATTTATTCTTAGATAGTCGGAGGAGGCTGCAAGAAGATGAATTTTATTCTTGAAGAGTCAGAAGAGGCTGAAAGAAGATTGAAATTTATTCTTGAAGAGTCGAAGGAGGCTACAAGAAGATGGAATTTTTTCTTGGAGAGTTAGAGGAGGCTTCAAGAAGATGGAATTTATTTTTGAAGAGTCAGAGAAGGCTACAAGAAGATTGGAATTTATTCTTGACGAGTCAGAGTAGGCTGTAAGAAGAATGGAGTTTATTCTCAAAGAGTAGGACGAGGCTGTAAGAAGGTTATGATTTAGTCTTGGAAAGTCGAAGGTGGCCACAAGGTGTTTGGATTTATTCTTGTAGAGTTGAAGGTGGCCGCAAGAAATTGGATTCATTTTAGGAGGGTCATAGGTGACAGCAAAAATTTCTAAGAATCGAAGAAAATCATCATTCTATCTTAAATCCATTAGGGGGTCGAAGGTGATACCGATTCAAAATTTCAAACTCAGAATCTTATTCTCGATAGATCTATTGATGGCAATCCCAGTTGATAATGGATTCCAAAATACAAACCTTAGGTATAACCTTATATCCCTTGGTCTTTTGTAAGATCACAACTGACTAAGTCAAATGATAATCTCCCGAGTGGCAGCCTGTGAGCACAGGCTTTTTGGTGTCCCTATAGAAGGATGATGGAAACTGCTCTAACCTTTCAAAAACCTATTGTTCTACTCTTTCAGACTTAAGTCACGTCTGAAAAGTTCCTATTGAGGATTTTGGACCTTTGACCGCACTTAAAAGTCACTAAAAATAATTTAAAATAAACTGTAGTCCTTTTCTCACTTGCAGTAATTTGTTTCATGATTTTCTATAAGACCCAATAATTTTTGGAGAGTCCCATTACTTTTATTAGATTCTAGACTATTTGAGGTTTCCAAAATGTCAAGAGTTGCTTAAATTGGATGACCTTGGTGAAAGTTATAAATTTTCAAAGTTTGCCCATTTTTAAAAAGGTTTTCACTACACCCACGCGCACCATGGTATGTTGGCCGCGCCAGGGGCATGGTCAGAGCGCACCCTTGGCCAGGCTGGGTGTGCGCTAGACCACTTCAGGGGCGCGACCTAGCCTCGGTGTCTGAACAGACACGTTCCTAGCCTTTTCTCTCTGCAAAAATTTGATTTTTACCATTTTTTTCCCAAAATTCATGATTTTGAGGGTCTAAATGGATTGTTTTCATGGATTTGGGTCTATCTAAACCACCAAAATTATTTAGTTAAGGACTTTGGCAAATTTGAACATTTCAATCACCATTTTTAGGGTTCTTAGTTTCTAGAGAGAGAAAGCCTTTTAAGGTGGTGATATCCGGATTAATACACATTAGTTTAGGTTTCTAAACATTATGAGGCTCGATGTTTTAGTTTTAAACAACTAAAAACCGGATTAAACTAAACTAAAATCAAATTTAAATAGCTTTTAGGGACTTTTCTCACAAAATCACTAAAGTCCCTTGCTATTTCTGTCACTAAATCTATCACTGTTCATCGGCATTCGTCTCGAAATCATCAAGAATAGCTCGTCAAAGGTTGATTCGGGTCTCAAGGATAAGTTCACAGCCTAAAGGTAATTTTTGAGTTCTAATCTATTATTTAAGTTATTCCTTACCCGCTGTTGCATTTTTTCTTGGTTTTTAGGGGCATTTGGCTCCCATTTTTGGCATTTTCATGATTTCCTAATGAGATTCCGACTAGTCGCTAGCGCGATCGACAGATCGCCCCAGCGAGACTCGGGCCTCCCTAACGGGGCAGCCAGCCATGTCGTCGGAGTGGCATGTTCATCGCCAGAGCCAATCCCAGTTTTGCTAGATTTTTCGAGTTTCTTCCTCCCGAGTCAAAAAAATCGACATTATTCTGATGTTTTAAGCCCAAATCCACTGATTTAGTGTGGGAAACGACAGAAAATGTCAATAATTATGAGTTTTGGGGCGTAAAAATGCCAAAATAGGGGATTTATTTACTTACTGCTTATTATTATTTAATTATTTAATTTCCTGCTTTTTATTTACTTACTGCTTTCTGCATGCTGCGCTGTGTGGTGAATGGCTAAATATGAACCAAAAACTCTAATTAGGGGATTTAAATCACATATGAAAAAGATGGTGTTTTTATTAAAATAAAAAGGGCTTGATTTTGTAATGAAGAGTGGGTAACATCATCCAAACTCAGAATCTCTATTTTGAGGTACGGTCTAACCACCAGGTGGGAATACCGTACCCAAATTCTCGGTAGAGCTAAACCGTGTTGTGACTCTGTCTTAAAATATGGGATTCCGATCTCGTATCTTTTTATCCTATTAATTGGACTTAAATTCAACTTCAACATCATTTTCCTCAATATCCTCACACGCCTAAAATGAGGATCAATCCTTTGACTCTCATTGCCGCGCTTATTTTTTGTGTTACGAAAAAGGTCATCTTCTCACACTTTAGAAAACTAATTGTGAAATCTCATAATTGGGTTAGTATTGAGATTGAGAATTAGCTTAAACTAGGAAAGTTTAAGTGGTATATCCCTCTGGGACTCAGCTAAAATTTATGTAGAATTTAAGTGGTATATCCTGTGAAAGAGAAAGGACTCAGCCAGAATTAGTGCTTTTAGTGGTATTCCTATATCCAGAAGAGAGCTCATCATCCAGAGACAACAAGAAAGGACTCAACTGAAGATTGGTGTCTTTGATGGTATATCTTATATCCGGAGGAGAAAACATCTACGGAGGTAACTGTAAAGGCTTGATTCTTGCCCCGTTGAAAGGAATCTCACTAGTGGTCAAAGCTTAAATGAGGAAACTCCACGGATTGGAAGTAGGTAGGTCCAAACGATTATAAACCTCTTGTGTTTGATTTTCTTTTTATCTTTTACTTTATTGCATTATATTTTATATCTACATCATCTCAACTTATTAACTCCGGACTAAAATCAAACACGCTATACAAGACTTTTATAAGTCTATGAATTTCACAAAAAAAGGTCATTCACCCCCCCTGACCCTAAATACATACGCATATAAACCAACACGGGGTATCAAAGTAAGTGGTCACAACTAGAGATCTAACAATCTCGAGCTAAAGGTCCTAATTTTTATCCAGGAATCAAAATGAGTTTCAATAACTCACAACTTCTTCCAGAGGTTATGTCTATTACCCGTCCTCCACTCTTCATCGGTGAATACTACACGTTCTAGAAAATATGGATGAAGAACTTCATTCAAGCCTAAAGCTAATGGCCATTAAAGATGGCCCATACAGCCCTACATATGAAGTTGAGGGTATTACCAAAAGGAAGCCCTCCAATCATTGGGATGAGAATGATTATAAGAAATTATGTAAAAATGCAAATGCTATTAACATGTTTCATTGTGCCCTTAGTGTAGTAGAATTCAATAGGATATCTGAATGTGAAACTACACAAAAGATATGGCAGAAGCTTGAAGTAACATATGAAGGAAACAACAAAGTCAATGAAGCCAGAATCGATCTCCTACAACAGAAACTTGAAACTGTTGGTCTAGATTAAGGATTTTAGCAAGTAAAACATGCGCAATAAAAAATTCAAATTTTAATCTAGATCCCTGGATCGCCTAAGCATGGCGTGATTGATAATAGTGCTAGTCTTAAATTTTTCTAGGTCATAAACACTTATTAAAAGGACCTAATAATAATTTAACCACTTACTAGTTGAAGCGTGAATCCCATAGCCAGTTGAAAGACCTCTCAGCTACATGTACAGACTCTAAATGAGAAGCCCTCTATAAATAGTCCACACGAGCACCACAGACCAAAACCTTCTAGAAAGGGAGTACCTATCAATAAGTGGAAGATTGCTAGATCTTCCCCTCTAATTTATTCTAGAAGAAATTCCCTTAGTTTTCTTTTCTAAGTGAATACGTCTTTTGATGGATTACTTTTAGGAATCAGAACAACTAAGAGAATAAGAGAGCAAGAGAGGGATTATAAAATTAAGGATGAAAAATAATGAAGGAGGAGGCTTCTATTTATAGTGGTTAGAAAATATTCAAAGGACAATAAAGTACCTATCCTCAACCAGTCAAAATAAAATAAAAAGGGCAATTAGGTATTTTAATTAACCTAATAGAGTTAGAACCAAACTCTAATGGGGAGTTTCCTTGGGGAGCAAACTCCCCGTGCCTATATAATACACTGCTGGCCTAATGGCCAACGGTGCATGTTGGGCCTACGCAGGCCCAAAGCCTATAACAGTATAACCCTTGCAGGCTATGCTATATAGCGCCATGTGCTGGCCCGTTAGGCCGCACACTTGTGCAACCCAACAGGCTATCCATGGCACAACTCGTCTGTTAGGCCGCGCGCCAGCGTAGCCCAGCAGGGCGTGCACCGTGTGCAGTGGGCTGTCACTTTGTAGCCCCTTTTCTGAAGGCCTTAATGTGATCCTTGAGCAGTGTTGTTCATACATAACACTACCTTGGTCCGCACGCAGATTGAATCTAAAATTGCCTAACAGTTTTCCTACCGATCCACTTGCACCAATTTAAGCAATACCTAGTATTCTTTAACTGTGTTGTCTTTTGGTTCTTAATCCCCTTTATTTATTTTATCCTCCTTATAATTTAATAGGTTCATTGGACCAACCAATGAGTATTGGTATAACCAATATTATGGTGTAACCATATATCCTTGCTCTTCTATATTAGACCTAGTCTAACGGTTTTCCATGGCTCGGTCGTAAATCAAAGTGTGTGACCTTATAGGATCCGTAATATTGAGCTGTCAAAAGTTTAATCTGGCTCAATGGCTTTTAGGAATTGATCGGCTTGGAGCTCTAGACCGATATAGACTCCAATTACTTTGATCGATCATAGTGGCTCTATAGCAAAGGCATATGACCCCTTAGTATTTGGAATGTCACGTGCCCGATCTACAATAGTATCAATAAAATTAACTCCTTCTATCAACTGTTAAGTACCATCTAGTTTCTAGGACTCGGTTTAAGTGTTAGTCCACTAGTATCTATAATAGCTACCCTAGTAGTTTAGTCTTGCTGCCAAAATACACTACTCAACCATTTAATTGTTGATCAGGATCCCACCCTATCAACTCATATTCTGATTAGAGGTTTACGAGTGTGTCACTTTTAACTAGTGGCCAAGGTACATCTCCCTTATAGTGCTATAATGAAGTGATAGATTCCATCTTGACTACTCAGCTTACCAATGGACAGACATCAACTATACCCGTAATTATCTGTATCATCTAGTCTATAGAATGTATAGGTATGATCCAAAGTATAATAACATCTGAACAAGGTAACTAGTATCTTATGTATAAGGATATTCGTATTGCTATTACAATGAGACAATTAAACACCAATACATAATATAGATTACCGAGTGTTGTCTCATAGCGGTCTCTATTATATCTCTCTGAATACATTCATGTGTTAACCTAAGGTACCACCCTCTAGCACTAGAGATATGCTACTCTGAATCAAATTTAAGAGGTATGACGACACATGCCAGTCTATCCATATTCATCAATGTTCAGTCTTGATGATACTACGACTAAGGATATTTAGACTAATCATAATTGCAAATGAACCAACTCTCACCAATATAGTCTCACTATGCCCTTGCAATACGTGCTATGATTATGTCATGGACTTTTGCAAATACATCAATGAATATATCCTAAACCGTTTATAATATATTTTTATAGTCATTGATATAATAAAAGAATGCCTTTTTTTAATACAACTTTATTCGTACAATTAAAACTAACTAAGATATATTGCCCTAATTGCCTCTAGGACATACATCATATCAAACAGAAACCTTTAAAATGGAACCAAAGGAGTCAATCAGTAGCATGAATACCAGATACACAAATCTAGTTAATGAAATGAAGAGGCATGGAAAAGAGATCACTGAGGAGGAAATGGTGAAAAAGATCCTCTGGAGTCTCACCAAGGATTTGGAAAACAAAAAGACTGCCATTGAGGGAGCTCATGACTTAAATTTTACAGTTGTGATAAACTCATTGGTAATCTCCTAACTCAAAAAATATCCTTAGAAAGATATAGCCAACAAGAAAAGAAGCCTGAGGAGAAGAAGAAAGCTATTGCCCTCAAGGCAGAATCATCCAGAACAAACTCTTCTGCAATAGAAAAGAAGTCAAGGGAATGTTAACACTATAAGAAGAAATGGCTATGCTAGCCAAACAATTCAATAGATTCCTAAGAAAAGAAGGGAGGAGAAGTTCTAAAAGGTTTGATTCTAGAAGAAAGAAAGAAACCTCTTTAAGAAAAGACAAATTTAGAAAGGCACCGGAAGAAAAGAAAGATCTAGAAAAAGAAATGGACTATTTTGAATGTCGAGATAAAGGGCATTTCAAATCAAAATGTTCTAAGTTCAAGAAGGAAACGAGGTACAAGAAGAAGGCAATGGCGGCCACTTGGAGCGATAGTGAGGAAAGTAGTATATCATCTTCAACAGAAGAAGAAGAAGATCTTGCTAACTGTGCCTTCATAGTAATGTCTGATCCAGAAGAAAATCAGTTCAGAAGGAAAACAGCAAAGCAGATCACTAGGCAAATCGATGAATCAGAGTCATAATCTGCAAGTACTAAGGTAAACTCTTATTCTAATCATATTTCTAACACTGATCTTGCTAGAGCTCTAGGGATTGAAACTAAGAACGTAAGAAAGAACACCAAAGCCATCAAATCTCTTCAAAGACAAGTGATGGAGCTGGCTGAAGATGCTGAAGCAATCACACAAGATATGAATCTCATCAGGACTATAAAGCACATTGATGTTGTAGAAGAGAACTTCATGAGAAATCAAGTTCAAATACTAAATGCCAATATGCATGGGCTAGGTAAAGAACTAACCCTGATAAAGGAAGCTATTGGAAGGAATCTAGGGCCAACACCTGGAAGAAGACAAGGAGATTTAAATCAAAGGAGGAATCTAGAACCTCATAAATAGAAGAAAGTCTTGAAGCAACCTCAAGCGTAAAAACATAATGCTCCACCGGGTAAAAGAACTCAAACTCAAAGATTCATAGCTGCTCAAAAAGGAAAAGCTATAGCAGTCTAGAATGATCAATTTACCAAGCAAAAGAAAAACTACAGAGTAGAAGTCACCCCTCCTGCCAAGTACCAGATCCATACCAAACAATCAAGTCCAGATCTTTCCAAAGCAGGGCATTTTAGAGACTATGGAAAAAGGGATCTAAATAAAATTGAGGAGAAGCTTAAACAGAACAAACCAATTGCTGGGTGCAGGTTTTATGGAGCAAATAACCTAATGACTAAACTATGTAGACTTAAAAATGGTTATTATGATATTTATCCTTCGCTTGAAACGGTTGATAACCCAAGAGAACCCAAATCTAATTGGGTATCCAAACCCACTTGATCTTTTTGCAGGTATTCCTTAGATCCACTAAAGATCAACAAAGTTGGTACATTGATAGCGGATGCTCAAGGCACATGACTGGTGATAAGAAACCCTTCATCACCTTAATCCGGATGAAAGGTGGGAAAGTAAGCTTTGGAGATAATAAAAAAATAAATCATAAGGTATGGAGGCATTGGATCTGAATTAAAGATAGAAGATGTCCCATTAGTTAATGGACTGAATTTCAACCTGCTTAGCGTATCACAACTCTGTGACAAAGGATGAAATGTCACCTATGAGTCTAGAGGCTATTCAATCACTGATAGTAAGTCAAATCAACTCATTCTTTATGCACCTAGAGTAAATAACGTCTATTCTATTAACATTAAAAATGAGAAAAAGAATATATGCTTGGTGTCTAAAGAAGAAGAATCATGTCTTTGGCACTGGAGGTTGGGACAAGTAAGCTTGAACCTCGTATCCAAATTAGCCAAAAAGGAATTTGTTGAGGGTTTGCCTAAGATTTCTTTTGATAAGGATCATATTTGCACTGCATGTCAATTAGGTAAACAAACTAGAAATAGTTTCCCTTCCATCTCCTATATACCTTCCAAGAGAGTTCGTGAACTCTTGCATATTGATCTCTTTGGCCCAATCAAGCCAATGAGTTTGGTAGAAGAGAATATATTATGGTTATAGTAGATGATTATTCTCTCTACACGTGGATTGCTTTGCTAGCAAACAAAGATGAAGCCTTTAATCACTTTTATGAAATATTTATCCGGATAGAAGTAGAACATGGTATAAGCATAGCACGCATCCGGGGTGATAATGGAGGAGAATCCAAAAATAAATATTTCACTGAATTCTTTGAATCCAAAGGCATTGAGCACAACTTTTCTGCTCCTCATACACCTCAACAAAATGGGGTTGTTGAAAGGAAAAACAAAACAATAGTTGAAATGGCTCGAACAATGCTAAATGAGAATAGATTGGCTAAGCACCTTTCGGGTGAGGCCGTAAACACTGCATGTTACATCTTAAATAGAGCTCTCATTAGAAAGACCATAGACAAAACCCTATATGAAATCTGGAAGGGAAGGAAACCTAAAATTAGGTACTTCAATGCCTTTGTATGTAAATGCTACATCCTAAATGATAGAGAGCAACTAGGAAAATTTAATCCTAAATCTAATGAAGCAATTTTCCCTGGCTACACAGTACATAGCAAAGCTTACAGAGTATATAACAAAAGAGCTCAGACTATGGTAGAGTTAATACATGTAGATTTGGATGATACTAGCCATGTAGGAAAGAAAAGTCAATATCCGAATGACATAGTATCAGATGAAGCACAATCAAAAAAAAGTTTTAGATCCATTCTAAATAAAGAAGTACAAAGAAGAGGATGATCAAATCAATTTCAACATTGATGAATCTCCAGAGAATCTTCATGAAATCAACTTTAATAATGAATAAGGACTAGAAGAGGAAGTTGATATAAATGAAGAACAAGCTCCACAATAGCATGAGGATCTTTAAAGGGAAATCGGGACTTAAACAAATCATCCGGCAAAAGCTACTTTGGAAAATGTCCAATATCCAATTAGGATAAGAGGACAAGTCAATGGGATGATGAGTCATGTTGCTTTTGTCACACTTATAGAACCAAAGAAGTTTCAAGATGTAGAAGGCGATGAATGTTGGATGATGGCTATGCAAGAAGAGCTTGATCAATCCACCAGAAATGATGTATGGGATCTAGTACCACCACTAGAAGGAAAGTCAATCATTAGTACCAATTAGGTATTCCGGAATAAGCTAGATGAATTTGGAGTTATGGTGAGAAACAAAATAAGATTGGTTTCTTAAGGGTACAATTAGCAAGAAGGCTTTGATTTTGAAGAAACATTTGCACTAGTAGTAAGATTAGAGGCAATCAGGATTCTATATGCCTTTGCATCATTCATGGGATTCACCTTATTCCAAATGGATGTTAAAAGTGCCTTTCTAAATGGATTCATTCAGGAGAAGGTCTATGTCAAGCAACCACCTGGATTTGAAGATTCAAAGCATCCACTGCATGTGTACAAGTTAAAGAAGGCTCTCTATGGATTAAATTAAGCACCAAGAGCTTAGTATGAGAGAATCGCTTCAATTCTCATATCCAAAGGTTACATCTGGGGCAAAGTTGACACAACCCTCTTTATCAAGAAGAAAAAGGGGAATGTCACTCTTGTCCAAATCTATGTGGATGACATCATCTTTGGAGCAACTGATGAAAGGATGTGCAAGGAATTTATCACTCAAATACAGAAGGAATTTGAGATGCCAATGATGGGAGAGCTCAACTTTTTCCTTGGTCTTCAAATTAAACAGAGTTCAAATGTAATCTTTATAAACCAGTCAAAATATACCTAGGAGATTCTAAAGAAATTTGAGATGGACAAGGGCAAGCTAATGCCCACTCCTATAAGATTAGATACAGTTCTATCTAAGGACTATGATGGAGATCAAAAGCTCTATAGAGGGATGATTGGATCACTTCTATACTTAACAGCTAGCATATCTGACATTATACAGTTTCCTACTGTGTAAGGTATCAAGCAAATCCAAGGGATTCATAGCTTAGAGTTGCAAAATGGGTTCTTAGATATCTTATAGGAACTACTGAAGTTGGTCTATGGTATCCCAGCAATTGAAATTTCACTTTGCAAGGCTACACTGATGAAGATTATAAGAGAGATATGCTAGAGAGAAAAAGTGCATCCTGCGTCTGTCACTTTCTTGGGGATTGCTTGGTGTCATGGTATAGCAAGAAGCAAACATCAATAGTCTTATCAACCACAGAAGTTAAATATATGGCACCTGGAAGTTATGTTGCACAACTCCTATAGATCAAGCAACAACTGAAAGATTATGGGGTCCAAGCAGGATGTGTTGATATTATGTGTGACAACAAAAGTACAATTGATGTGTCAAAGAATCAAGTGCTACATATCAGGATGAAGCATGTCAATATCAGGCACCATTTAATTAGAGATCATGTCATGAAGAAGGATGTAATTTTAGTCTATATTCCAACAAATGAGCAAAGGGCAGATATCTTTACTAAACCACTAAGTAAAGATTGATTCAAAAAAGCTAAGGGAGGTAATTGGAATGTCAAATCCAATTTGAAGAAGGATCCAAAAGATAAATAGCAGTTATTTCAGTCTTAAATCAATCAAGGAGTTAAGAGAGAAGAAAAGAAGAATGATGAAGAGGATAAATCCTCTAGCTCTGAGGAAATCAGAAGCAGCTTCAGATCTGAGGAAGAATCCTTAACTGAAAGTGAGGTGAGGAGGAAAATAAACAACCCCAAACCCTCAAGAGCAAAAAAAGTAAGAATGGCCCTAAGCCTGTTGGAACAAGCTACTCTGGAAGGGCAAAGCGATGATGAGTTCAAGCCAATGCTTCAGGACATTTGCACAAAACTGATTTCAGTAGAGAAGCTAATGAAAGACAAATTTGTGGCTCCGAATTTAAAAGCAGAGTTGGGAGGAATAAATTCAACCATGGAGAACATTGAGAAAATGGTGAATCGATTCCCTAATGCTACACAAGTTGTAGAAACCTCACTCTCCCAAATTAATCCTACACTCAACCAACTCATCTCTACAATTACCACTACTAATAGGGCAGCAACATAAGCTGTAACTGGAGCAGAAAATAATTGAGTGACTATCGTGGCACATGTCACCTCTTCCTCCACTAAACTCAAGATAGAGATGAAGGAGTACTTAGATACCAAGTTTCAAAACTTACTAAAATTCATCTCTAATTGTGCTACTAACATGAGCAGTGATTACCAAACCCAACTCACCTCCATTTCTGAGCTCATTGGCACCTGCAAGGAAACTTTTGACATTGAACTCCAACATATCAATGAGAACATCCATAATGGAAGAAAATAAGTAATCAAAGAGGTTCAAAATCTCTGCTCTTATATGAATAATTTAAGCCCTACTACTCTTTCTTCTTCCTCCGGAACTTCATCCCTATTTCGAAAAGCCTACTCTTACCAATTATCCAAGACTTGGTTAAACATAAAGGAGATATATTCTTCTTAGGATACAAATGCCAACTCATACTCCTGAAAGATATATTCCCCTTTGTTTAAGAAGAAGACAGAAAACATGCTCTAACCATGTACCCAAATCTCACCAAATCATTTGCACAGCTTCGAAAGTTAATCAAGCCACTCCATCTCATCCCTGCAACTGTAGACAAAATTATTGAGCAACATCTAACCGGGAATGCAAATTACTCAATTCTATCTGGAGCCTAGGAAAAGAAATGGGATCAAGGATCTTACATGGTTATAGACCCCCTAGCATATGCAAACAAAAAGGGGGAGAAAGGCAAAGGCAAAGAGGGAGAAGCATCCGGAAAGGAACATGAGTAGTACAGTTGCTTAGAATAGCTATTTAATTGCAAAAATCTGTAATAGCTTGTTTGTTCTTTTTTTTTCACTTATAATTTCTGTACTTATAATCAAATGCTTCATTGATGTTAACCATTGTTGACAGCAGAAGTTATATAGTGAAAAACGTTTATTCAAAAATTGCTTCTAAGTACAACTTTCAATTATAGTTAAAAAACTTAGAAGCTAGAATGCAAAAAGATTGGGGGAGCTAGGATGCAACAATTATGGTGGAGTAAATTTATAAGTGACTAAGTATAAAGAATCATACTTAACTCATATTCCCTAGTTTATTTGCTCATTATACTTAGGTTTTTATTTCCATCAAATGGGGGAGATTGTTGGGAAACAATAATCCGAAAGAATCATATCAAGAACATATCCAGACCAGGTTTAAAGCAAACAAAACCTCTAAGTCCAAGAAGAGCGTCCGAATACATATTGAAGACCACAAGTTCCTAAGTTTATGAAGAAAGCATCTAGTCAGAGTTTGGAAAGGAGAAAAACTTCTAACTCTTTAAAAATAGCATCTGGAGAAAGAGAATGATTGAAGAGCATCCGAATAAGATTAAATTTGAAGACATCTGGAAGATTCAACTTACACGATAAAAAGGGGAAAGTTCAAATTAACTTTTCCCTCCATATTGGTCTGAAGTGAAAGTTCTTTTTTCCTTATAAACTGAAAAAGTGACAGCTTGCACGCTTTTCAAAAAAGGATAAATATCTGACTTGCCTAGAATTTGGTAGTGCATAGATGCTAAATAAATGCCAACTGGCTCCTTTGTCTCACCAATTCTTAGGATTTAAATGGGTCAATTAATGAGTCTATCGGATTAATCAATGGCTCCAAAAGTGCCACCTCATACCTAATCAATGGTGAAGATTTAAGATCAACCTCAACGGTACACAACGGCCACATTTATGATCAAAGCCTATAAAAGGGAAGCTTCACATGTTGAGAATGTGTTAGTTGTTGATACAAAGCTATTATAGTGAGAATTCAAGCAATTCAATAGGTAATCTAATCCCTTCAAGAATAGAGCACTCAAGCTTGTTTGTAAGAATTTATAAGTAAAATTTAGGAACTTGTAGATTTCAAAACCATCCATTAGAAAACAAATTATGAAATCTCATACTTGTGTGAGTATTGCGATTGGGACTTAGGTTAAACTAGTAAAGTTTAAGTGGTATATCCCTATGGGACTCAGCTTAAATCTAGGTAGAATTTAAGTGGTATATCCTGCTAAAGAGAAAGGACTCAGCCAAAAGTTGATACTTTTGGTGTTATATCCTACATCCGAAAGAAAGCTCATCATCCCGAGACAATGAGAAAGGATTCAACTGAAGATTGGTGTCTTTGATGGTATATCCTACATCCAGAGGAGAAAATATCTCTGAAGACTATTGTAAAGGCTTGATCCCTGCCCGTTGAAAGGAATCTTACTAGTGGACAAAGCTCAGAGGAGGAAACTCCGTGGACTGGATGTAGGTAGGGAAGAACCAGTATAAACCTCTTGTGTTTGATTTTCTTTTCATCTTTTACATTACTGCATTATATTTCATAACTGCATCATCTAGACTCCTTAACTCTGTACTAAAATCAAACACGCAATAAAAGACTTTTTTAAGTCTATAAATTCTGTGAAAAAGGGTCATTCACCCCCCTCTAGCCCTATTTAAATAGGCACAGGGACCAACACACTATCATATTCTAAGTCAGGAGCTCCCCTGAGGCTTTATAACCATAATATTCAAGCCATTCCAAAGAATGATCTGCCTACAGAAGAAGACAAGTGGTTGCGTAATGAGGATGGTACATTTTATAGCTAGTGGTAGTATGGTACCTAGTCAAAACATGCCTCCAATGGAAGCAGACATATCCATGCAAATTCATGCAGCCAAGCTTAGAATACAAAGTCAGAATGAAGAGGAAGAACTATAAGCGTTGATACTAAGAAGAGAGGGTTTCGACTGAATGGATTCAGAGAAACTTTAACGCTTTGTGGTCTCTTAGATTTAGGCATAACATGTTACAAATTCGCTTGGGAATGCAATAGAGGGTCAGAAAATTGGATCACAAAGATGCTTAATAGAGCTTTAGCAATAATATATTGGCATGAACTTTTTAATGTGACTTGGGTTTAGAATTTGTGCACTTTAGAATCTGATCATCACACCCCTTTTACTTCATAGCAGCCCGCTTCAAGCATATAAACCCCATCCCTTTCAATTCAAAAATAGTTAGGCTTTGTTACCCGAATGTTCACAGTTGGTAGCAAGAGAATGGAATGGCAGTTCAGCCCCGGTAATGGAAAAACTTGACCATCTAGCATCTGAATTATCTTAGGGGGGTAGGCAGCAATATGGATGATTTAAGAGAGCTTTAAAGTAATGTAGGGGAGAATTGAATGTCCTAAAATGTGAAAGTGGGTGGCATAATGCGGATGCTTTTGTGTCAAAAAAGGAAGAGTTAGGTAATTTATGGAGGGACCAAAAACTTTACTGGCAGCAAGGAGCTAATGTCGGTTGGCTTAAGTTCAGGGACCAGAACTCAAAATTTTTCAATCAATTTACTTCTTCATGGAAATGAAAAGTAATCTTTCCAACAACTTCAAAAAGTAGATGGTACTTGGGTCAAGTAGGGTGAAGGATTAGTGGAAGAAGTCTAAAATTTATATTCTGATCGTTTCAGGTCCCGTGGTAGCGATTGTGATCATATTTTACACTTGATTCGGCCTCATATCCCGATTGAGTTGTAGAATGAGCTAATCAAGCCTTTTGTTGATGATGATGTGAAGCTAGCCCTTTTCCAAATGAACCCAAGCAAATCTCCTAAACCTGACAGCTTCAATCCGGGTTTCTACCAAAAATTCTGGAATATTATTGTTATTGAGGTAATGAATTTTTGTCTCCATTGTATTCAAACTAATTATTTCCCACACATGCTGAAAAACATGAATATTATCCTTATCCCCAAAAAGAAAAGCCCAGTTAAAGTTGCAGACTTGAGATCGATTTCTTTGTGTAATGTATTATGCAAAATTATGTCAAAGATGATTGTTAATCGAATTCAGCTAGCTATGAACTTGATTATTTTAGAAGCCCAGAGTGTTTTTATTCCTGGTTGGGCTATCACTGATAATATTTTGATGGGTTTTGAAGTGACTCATTACATGAAAAGGAAGAGGTTCGGATTGATTGGTTTGGGCTCTCTGAAAGTTGATATATCTAAGGCTTATCATAGAGTTGAATGACCTTTTATTTGTGGCATGCTCAGAAAGTTAGGCTTTCCTTTGTCTTTGGTTAATATTATTATGTAAGACATTTCATCTGGAACTTATAAAATGACACATAGAGATGAGGAATTTCAGGTTTTTCAATCGCATAGAGGCTTAAGGCAAGGTGAGCCATTATCGCTTTATCTTTATTTTATTTGTGCGAAGGGACCGTCAGCATTAATTTAGAATTAGATTGCTAGGGGGGTTTTACACGGATGTAAGATAACAACTAATGCTCCTACTAATTTTCACCTTCTATTTGCCGATGATTGTTTCTTTTAATTTAAAGCAACTATCTATGAAGCTAACATTTTATTGAACTGCTTTGGTATCTAAGAAGTCTCCTCAAGTCATAAAATTAATTATGAGAAGTCTTGCATCTCTTTTAGTCCGAATGTTCCAAATGAGGTTCGATTCGACATTGTCCATAGGCTTGGTGTAATAGAGATGTTAGGAATAAATGATCCGGAAGAAGATTATTCAAGACAAGATCTAGATCAGGTTTGAAGTAAAAAAATCCCTAAGTCCACGAAGAAAACATCTGGTTAGAGTTTCCAAAGGAAACAAACTTCTAACACCTAAAACAACATTATTCGGAGAAAAGAACTGATTGAAGAGCATTCGGTGTTAGTTTGAGTCTGAAGACATCTAGCAGACTCATCTATCAAAACAAAGGGAATATTCAAATATTCAAAATTCCCTCCTCAATTGGTCCAAAGTCAACATCCCTTTTGACTTGGAGAATGAAAAAGTGACAGCTTGTACGCATTTCAGAAAAGGAAAAAAGAACTGAAGCAGAAAGAGTAAAAGGTAACAATCTTTTTAACCTAGACCAATAATAAGGCGCATGGAGCTCATACATCTGAAAAAGGATTACCTAGAATTTGGCAGTACACAAAAAGCCAAATAAACTCCAGCTGACAACTTTGTCTCACCAATCCCAATTATTCCAACGGGTCAATTAATGAGTCTAACGGACTAATCAACGGCCTTGGAAGTGCCATATCATGCATTATCAACGGTGAAGATTCAAGATCAACCTCAACTGTTCATAATGGCTACATTCATGATCAAAGCCTATAAAAGGAGATCTTCACAGATTGAAAAGGTGCTAGTTGATTTCACAAGAAGCTATTACATTAAGAACTCAAGCTATTTCAATCAGTAATCAAAATCCCTCCAAGAACAGACCACTCAAACTTGTTTGTAAGAATTCTCAAGTGAGTTATAAACTTGAAGAATTCAAAGCCTAAACCATTCAATAAAGTAGTGTGAAATATCTTATACTTGGGTGAGTATTGAGATAGGCTTTTAGCATAGACTAGAGAGTTTAAGTGGAACATCCCAAGGAAGAGGACTCAGCTAAGGTTGGTGCCTTAGTAGTATATCCTACATTCAGAGAAGATTCTCTAGAGACAAGTTGAAGAGGAGTCAGCTAGGATTAGTGCCTTAGTGGCATATCCTACATCCGGAAGCACTCAGTAAGAGTAGTTAGCTTAGTGGTATATCTTGGAATCCAGAGACATTTGTAAAGGCTTGATTCCTGCCCGTTGAAAGGAATCTCACTAGTGGACTTAAGCTTAGAGTAGGTAACTTCAGGGACTGGACATAGGTGGGGCCGAACCAGTATAAAATCTTTGTGTTTGATTTTAATTACGCATTTTACTTAATTGGACCATATTTCATAACTGCATCATCTAGAACCATCAACTCCAGATCAAAATCAAACACGCTACACAAGACTTTTTATAAGTCTTTAAATTCCACAAAAAAATTGTCATTCACCCCCCTTGACTTTAAATGCCTAAGCACATGGACTAACAAGTGGTATCAAAGCCAGCGCTTAAAACTAGAGATCTAACAATCTCGAGATAAAGGTCTAATTTTGATCTAAGAATTAAAATAAGTTTCAATAACTCATAGCTTCTTCCAGAGGGTATGTCCATTACCCGACCTCCACTCTTAACCGATGAACACTACACATTCTAGAAAAATTGGATGAAGAATTTCATTTAACTATAAAGCATGCAAGTATGGATGGTCATTAAAGAAGGCCCATATGTACCTACTAATAAAGTAGAGGGTATCGCAACTCGGAAGCTATCAAATCAATGGGATGAGAACGATTATAAGAAATTGCGTGAAAATGCAAATTCTATTATTATAATTCATTGTGCTCTTAGTGCAGCTAAATTTAATAGGATATCCGTATGTGAAACTGTACAAGAGATATGGCAGGAACTTGAAGTGGCTTATGAAGGAACAAATAAAGTCAAAGAAATCAGAATTGATCTCCTCCAGCAAAAATTTGAAACCTTCAAAATGGATCCTAAAGAGTCAATCAGTAGCATGAATACTAGATACACCAATCTGATTTATGAGAGGCTTGGAAAGGAGATCACTGAAGACGAGATCGTAAAAAAGACCCTTCGGAGTCTCACTAAGAATAGGACAACTAAAAGACTGCCACTGAGGAACCTCATGACTTAAATTCTACTACTATGATGAACTCGTTGGTAATCTCTTAAATCAAGAACTATCCTTAGAGAGATATAGCCAACAAGAAAAGAAGCCTGAAGAAAATAAGAAAGCTATCACTCTCAAGGCAGACTCATCCAGATGAGCTTCCTTTGGAGCAGAAAAGAAATCAAAGGAATCTCACTACAACAAATAACAAATGGTCATGCTTGGAAAACAATTTGGCAGATTCCTAAAAAAAAAAGAAAGAAGAAGTTCCAGAAGATATAATTCCAAAAGGATGAGGGAAGGCTCCTCTAGAAAGGACAAGCTAAGAATTGCTCCGGAAGCTAAGAAAGATCTGAAAAAAGAATAAGCATGCTTTGAATATGGAGAAAAAGGACATTTCAAGACTAAGTGCCCCAAGTTCAAGAAGGATAAAAAGTATAAGAGGAAAGCAATGGTAGCCACATGGAGTGAAAGTGAAGAAAGCAGTAGCTTATCCTCCACAAAGGAAGAAGAAACTGCAAATTACGCATTTATGGCACTAGCTGAGTAGGAAGCAGAACATTCCAGAAGAAAAACATCAAAGTAGACCACTAAGCAAATCAATGAAGAATTAGAATGAGAGCCAGCAAGTACTAAGGTAAACTATAACTCTAATTATGTTTATAACATTGAAGTTGCTGGAGCCGTGGGGATTGTGATCAATAATGTAAGGAAGAACACAAAAGTAATCAAATTCCTTCAAAGACAAGTAACGGAGCTTACTGAGGATGCTGGAGCAATGGCTTAAGATATCAACTCAATAAGGGCCACAAAGCATATTGATGTCATTGAAGAAAAATTCCTAAGAAATATTGAGTGCAAATGTAACTGGGCCAGACAGGGAACTAGCTCTGATGAAGGAGACATCTAGAAGGAGACTAGAATCTTCAAAGCAAAGAAGAAATTCAAATCCATCTTTTAGAAGGAATTTGGAACCTCCAAGACAAAAGAAACCCCAGAGGCAGCCTCAAGCTTAAAAACACAACACTCCACTAGGATGAAGAACCCAAACTCAGAGATACACAACTGCTCAAAAGAGAAAGGCTAAAGTTTTCTATGACAACCAACCCATTAAGCAAAAGAGAAACTATAGAGTAGAAGTTTCCCCTCTAGTTAACTACCAGATCCAAACCAAACAATCCAGTCCGGATCTAGCTAAAGTTGAGTATTTTAGAGATTATGGGAAGAAGGATCTCCAAAAGATTAAGGAGAGGCTTAAGCAAAACAAACCAGTCGCTGGGTGCAAGTTTTATGGATCAAATTACGATATAACTAAAATGTGTATATTTAAAAATGGCTATTATGATATTTATCCTTAGCTCAAAATGGTTGATAACCCGAGAGGACCTAAATCTGATTGGGTACCCAAATCCACTTAATCTGTTTTACAGGTATATCTTAGATCCACAGAAGATCAACAAACATGGTACGTTGATAGTGGATGCTCAAGGCACATTACTGTGATGAGAAGGCCTTCATCACTTTAATCCGGAAGAGAGGTGGAAAAGTAAGCTTTGAAGACATTTAAAAGGGATAATTTATTGGGCATGGAACCATTCGATCTGAGTTAAAGATAGAGGATATCTCACTAGTTGATGGACTAAAGTTCAACCTGCTGAGTGTTGTACAACTCTGTGACAAAGGGAGAAAAGCCACCTTTGATTCTAGAGGCTGCTCAACCATTGATAGTAAGTCAAATTTACTCATTCTTTATGCACCTAGAGTAAACAATGTCTACTCTATTAACATTAAAAATGAGAAAAAGAATATATACTTGGTGTCTAAAGAAGAAGAATCATGGCTATGAAACTGGAGGTTAGGACATATAAGCATGAACCTCCTATCCAAACTAGCCAAAAAGGAATCGGTTGTGGGTTTACCTAAGGTTTCTTTTGTTAAGGATCACATATGCACTGCATGTTAATTAGGTAAACAATATAGAAAAAGTTCCCCTTCCGTATCCTATATACCTTCCAAGAGAGTTCTTGTACTCTTATACATTGATCTTTTTGGCCTGACCAAGCCAATGAGTTTAGGTAGAAGAGAATACACTATGGTCATAGTGGATGATTATTCTTGCTATCATTGGGTTGCTTTGCTAGCTAGCAAAAATGAAGCCTTTGACCATTTATCAAAAATATTCATCCCAATAGAAGTAGAACAATGCATAAGCATTGCACGCATCCGGAGTGATAATGGAGGAGAATTCAATAATAAGAAATTTGCTGAACTCTGTGAATCCAAGGGCATTGAGAAAAACTTCTCTGGCTCAACAAAACGGGGTTGTTGAAAGGAAAGATAGAACAATAGTTGAAATGGCTCGAACAATGCTGAATGAGAATATATTACCTAAATACTTTTGGGGTGAGGCCTTGAACACTACATGCTGCATTTTGAATAGAGCTCTCATTAGAAAGACTATAGATAAAACCCCATATAAAATCCAAAAGGGAAGGAAACCTAAGATTGGATACTTCAAAGCCTTTGGATGTAAATGCAACATCCTAAATGACAGAGAGCAAATAGGAAAATTTGATCTTAAATCTGATGAAGCAATTTACTTGGCTACTCAACATATAGCAAAGCTTATAGAGTATATAAC
The DNA here is from genome assembly GCA_947683365.1 of Euphorbia pulcherrima. Taxonomy (NCBI): domain Eukaryota; kingdom Viridiplantae; phylum Streptophyta; class Magnoliopsida; order Malpighiales; family Euphorbiaceae; genus Euphorbia; species Euphorbia pulcherrima. The sequence continues at coordinate 73,735,855 of CANTUS010000001.1, read as the reverse complement.
GAAAAGAACACAAACTATGGTAGACTCAATACATGTGGATTTCGATGAGACTAACCATGCAGATAAGAAAAATCAAGATCCAAATGATATAATTCCGGATGAAGTAGAGTCAGAAAAGGCAATAATCTGGGAGAAGATTATCCAAGATAAGATCCGGATCAAGTTTGAAGTAAACAAATCCAAGAAGAAAGCATCCGGTTACAGTTTGGAAAGGAAACGAACTTCTAACACCTTAAACAATAGTATCCGGAGAAAAGAACTAATTGAAGAGCATATAGTGTTAGTTTGAGTCTGAACACATCCAGAAGACTTAACTATCAAAACAAAGGGAGTATTCAAATATTCAAAATTCCCTCCTCAATTGGTCTGAGGTCAAGATCCCTTTTTCCTTGGAGAATAAAAAAGTCACAGCTTGCCCGCATTTTAGAAAAGTATAAAAGAACTGACATAAAAATAGAAAAAGGTAACAATCATTTTAACTTAGACCAATAGCAAGGAGCTTGTAGCTCACACATCTGACAAAGGATTGCCTAGAATTTGGTAGTACACAAAAAGCCAAATAAACTCCAACTGATAACTTTGTCTCACCAATCCCAAAGATTCAAATAAGTCAATTAATGAGTCTAATAGACTAATCAACGACTCCAGAAGAGCCACATCATACCTTATCAATGGTGAAGATTCAAGATCAACCTTAACAGTTCACAACAGCTACATTTATGATCAAAGCCTATAAAAGGCGATCTTTACATATTAAGAAGGTGCTGGTTGATTTTATAAGAAGCTATTACATTTATGATCTTTACAACGGCTACATTTATAATCAAGCTATTTCAATCAGTAATCAAAATCCCTCCAAGAACAAACCACTCAAACTTGTTTGTAAGAATTCTCAAGTGAGTTATAAACTTGAAGAATTCAAAACCCAAACCATTAGATAAAGCTAGTGTGAAATATCTCAAAGTTGGGTGATTATTTAGATAGGGTATTAGCTTGGACTAGAGAGTTTAAGTGGAACGACCCAAGGAAGAGGACTCAGTAAGGTTGGTGCCTTAGTGGTATATCCTACATCCGGAGAAGATTCTCTGGAGATAACTTGAAGAGGACTCAACTAGGGTTGGTGCCTTAGTGGTATATCCTACATCCGAAAGGACTTAGCCAAAGTAGTTAGCTTGGTGGTATATCTTGGAATTCGGAGATAATTTTAAAGGCTTGATTCCTGCCTGTTGAAAGGAATCTCACTAGTGGACCTAATCTCGATGTAGGCAACTCCGGGGACTGGACTTAGGCAGGGCTGAACTAGTATAAAATCTCTGTGTTTGATTTTAATTATACATTTTACTTTAGTGCACCATATTTCATAACTGCATCATCCAGAATCATGAACTCTAGACCAAAATCTAAAGCGCTACCCAAGACTTTTTGTAAGTCTTTAAATTCTACAAAAAGGGTCATTCACCCCACCTCTGACCCTAAATACCTAAGCATAGGTACCAACAAGAGGTGGATGATCATGGAATATATTTAGGTTTGCTGTCACTAATTGGCAGATCGAAAAAGCATATCTTTGATTTATTTTAGAAAGGGCTCATAAAAAAGTTTAAGGGTGGAAGACAAGGCATTTTTCTTTGGTCGGTATGGAAGTGCTATTGAAATATGTTGCTCAAGCTATGCCTATGTATGCCATGCAAGTTTTATAACAACCATGCCATGTTATAGCAATCCTTGAGAAAATCGTTTCAAATTTTTGGTGGGGAGAGTCCATTCATTGGACGAGGTGGGAAAGATTGTGCCAAGCAAACGATATAGGGGGCCTAAATTTTTGACAACTCAGAGAGTTCAATTTAGCCATGCTATCAAAGCAAGCTCGGAGAATAGTTACACAATCAAATACGTTGGTAAGCCGTTTATTGAAACTAAAATATTTCCCTCATTGCGCTTTTTTGAAAGTCGCACTTGTTGGATATGATGTATGCCCTTAAGGCAACTAGGATGATATATCTTAATTATGTAATTGTACGAATATTTTGTTTAATTAATAAAGGCATTCAATCTTTCTTTTATATCGATGAGTTTATAAATATATTATAGCTTGTTAAAATATATTCATTGATGTATGTATGCAAAAGTCCTTGACGTATCATAGCATGAAGTCAGAGAAATTATAGTTGGACTATATTTAGTGAAACCTGATTCATGTGCAATTAAGATTATGTCTAAACTATCCTTAGTTATAGTTTCATCAAGAAAGGATGTTGATGAAGTGGAAAGACTAGCATGTGGTCAACTTTCTTGGAAAGGGTCCAAGCAGTCAATCTCCTAAGGATCGAAGGTGGTGTCTTAAGCTTGACACATGGATATATCTCGGAGAGATATAGTAGACCGCAGTAAGATAAGCACTTGGTATATATATCAATGTATTAGTGTTTATCTTCATGCAATAAGCTTTGCGAATATCATCATACTTGAGATACTAGTTACCTTGTGTGGTACTATTGCTATACTTTAGGTCATCCCTATGCACTCATTAATTTAGGGTGTCACGGGTGATTAAGGGTATAGTGATGACAACACGTTGGTAAGCTGAGTAGTCAAAAGGAATCCATCGCTTCGGATATATTAAAGCGTTGTACCTGGCCGCTTGTTGAAGTGATGATTGCTACAAATCTTTGATCAGAGTATGTTTTTGATAGAAATAGAATCCAGTCAAACACACTATAGTGAAAGGCAATATACTTCGGTAACAAGTTAATAACTGGGATAGCTTGGAGCAACCTTTCTTTTAGTGGGTTAACACTTTAACCGAACCCTGTAAACTAGATGGTACTAATATCAAAGAGTGGAAGGAGTTCATCACATTGGACAACTATCGCATCAACCAGGATTAAGTCATAAGCATAAACGACGTTCCAAGTAATGGGGGATGGTAGACCCTTGCTAACGGCATACTGCAGTCATTTAAGGTAATCGAGTTCTATTCACGGTCTAGAACCTCAAGCTAATGGTTCCATTAATTGGTTAAGCCTTAACAGCTCAGTACTTCGGGATCCTATAAGATCACACACATTAAACCTTCATCGGACTAAGTAAAGAACAACTCGATTCATTCTATTACGAAAATACAACATATTAATAATTAGATTATTATTTAATTGGTTAAAAATAATTAGATCATTATGGGATAAACCAAGAAATTTATTTTTGACCGGTAACTAATTTGGTAGGGTCATAAAATAAATATTAATTTGAAAATGATTAAAAGAGTACTAAATGGGTTGGGCTCGATAAAATTGCTGGACAATTTTAAACTGCAAAATGGGTTGCGGGATTCACGACACATTCAGTGCAGGAAATCCTACACTGTAGGTGAGCAAGTGCCACAATGCGGCACTTACGAAAGCCTGAGAGGCTGGGCTTGACAGCAGTGGGTAAAGCCTAGCACAAGAAATCTCGCAAGCTTCCAGATTGCGAGAGACATAGCGTGCTTCGTACGCTGTGAGCTCAGGCAGAACCCGCGGGCTCCAAGCCCCTCAGGTCAAACCCGCAAGTGGGATGTGCAAATGCACATCCCACATCGAAAAGGGGGGCGGCAATTTTGCTCCCCCAAGCCTATGCATGGGCTTCTCCATGCCCCCTTTCAGAGTGCACCATAGCTCAAAGCGTAAATCCTAAGCGAGATTCGTAAAGATAAATCTCTTGGGTAATTGAGCAAGTTCTTTTTGACGAGCTTGAATTTATTCGAGCACCTCTAGTCTATATTTTGGGTGGGGCTTCTGGAGTGGCCTAGCAACTACTCGAGGCTCCTTAGTTCTTCCTCTCGAGGAGGTTTTGGTTGGTGGGGTTCGTGTGGATACTCATAGAGGCTATCCTATGCTTGGAGGCTTGTGCAAGGAGGTTCTGCTAAAGCACGCTTCAACTGGTAAGTTTTCTTTCTTTCTCTTTTAATTATTACGTCTTTTTCTATAAGCATTTTTAGACTTAATAATTATGCCTAAGTTGTTTTGCATGCTTAGTTTATTTTATGCTTAGGTTATAGCTTAGAGTTATAACATGCTTAGGTTATAGCTTAGAGTTATAACATGCTTAGGCTATAGCTTAGATTTATAACATGCTTAGTATAAAATATATATGCTAGGATATAATTTAGAATTATGGTTTGCCTAGCCTATGCATGCTAACCTAGGTAGTGAATTATTTAGTTAAGGCTTTATTTAATTTATATGCATCTAATAAGAGTTCTTGGGGACATGAAAAAAAATTTAAATTTCCTTCATGCCGGTTACGCATTTTCAAATTGACTGTCAGTTCCCAACAATGGTATCAGAGCCTGCCTATTTAGTATATAATTATGTTAGAAGCTAACTGAATATTATTTTTTATATGAAATGATTTATTGTTGATTTAATTGTTTGAAACAATATATATGAACTTGTGCTTTTCATTTCAAGGTTAGAAAATGGTTGTGAATAGTTTTAAATAAGCCTGTTCAACGTACTTAAATTATACAAGTTTCAATAATTTACATAAATTACATGGGTTATAGATGCTTCGAATTTACTTGAATTGAAATAAAGAAATTTATTAGTTCAAGAGAATCCATTAGTCTTCAAGTTTGTGCCCGTATTTATTCTGGCTAAGGATTGGACTTGGTGTCTACACCTCTCGTATCTGGGAACCTGTATCGGTGCAGCTTGAATTGACCAATCGGGGGATTAAATATGGACTAATTTATTTCTAGTTTATAAGATGGTGCTTATAAATGTTTTTATAACAAAGTAAAAATAAAATTTATTGAAAAAATGATTAAAGGAAATGCAATATAAATATAACAAATAAAAATGTTAATTATTTTACATATAATCTAGGATGATGGAATATTTATAATAAAGAGCTAGAACCCACCTAAGGTTGGACCTTATAAATTAATTCTAAAATTCTCTGAATTAATATAAATTATTATAAATATGTCCATATGATAAAATCCTATATTGGATGAGACGTTTAACATCAATAAAATCCCAAAGTAAATATATTAAGGCAAGTTATAGTTTTCCTTACTCAAATTTATAATACGATCTTTTTGGGCTATCAAAGTGTTGCGCAAAGCGGTCCTTCTAGTCCACATTGATTGGTTGTAAAGTTTGGGATAAGGTCTATTTTAATGGCACTAGGGTAGTCCACCATAAAATTGGTAGTCCAGATCTGAGACATATTCAAGGAGATGCTAATATAAGAGCATATGTCCCTTGGGATTAGGGAACTTGAATGTATTAGCAATTGCATACGATGCAAATGGAATGAGATTCCAACTATAACTTACTATTGTGACTTAATTCATAAAATTAGGGGTCATAATATACTAGTTATAGATGCTACCTTCTAGGAAATTTAGCTAGGCTAAAATTCCCCGAATTCAACAGAATGAGCTATTGTAAATTTCGAAAAAAATGGTAAGATAAATGTATTTAATTAAAAGACCTTATATTAAATGCATGTACTAAAAACTAATATCTGAAATCTTTTTCTTATCTTATATCTTAGGTTGAATATGAACTCCAATTTAAAAATTCATCTTAAACACATCCAAGTTTTAACTGCAATTAACTACCAAGAATGGATCAAGGACGTAAGGGACATCCTTAAGGCTTATGGATTGGCATATGTTCTTGAAAATCCATTCACAGAAATTCCTAGCACTGATGCACCGGCTATAATTAAGCAGGCATGATTGAAGTATCTAAAGGATTCAGTTTATGTGTCACACTTGCTGTTAGATACTATGAATCCTCTGATACATTCACAGTGTGATCACATGAGTCTAGAAACCATGTTGATCCATCTAAAAGGTTTGCCTGAAAAGGCAAGGTATGAAAGGTTCAAGTTAACTAATGAACTTTCCAACTCTAAGATGAACGAAGGGACAAGTGATGTAGCACATATCAATAAGATTAGAGATTTCATGGTGAAATTAGAATCACTGGGATCTACAGTCAGTCAATCCTTGGATATAGATATCCTGTTGGATCTTTACCCATTAGCTATGCTGTTTTTGTAAAGGAGCATTGCTCTAAAGTATATGACTGTACGTTCCTGAAATTGATGGATTCGTTGAGAAAATTTGATGCCAAAAGCAAAGAATTTTCAGGTAAGTCTACAAAAAAATCTTCTCCAGAAATTGGCCCAGAGAATATTGTCACCAAAGGAGTAGTTAAAGGTTTTAAAAAGAAGAAAGAAAAGAAGACATCTAAGTATGTCTGCTTCTAGTGTAGGAAACCGGGATATTTGAAGAGGGATTATAAAGTTCCTGCTTCTGAACATTTAAAGAAAAAGCCTGTAGAGGCATCTACTTCGGGTATGTTTATGATTGAAAACTATGCTACTTTTCATCGTGAATCCACTTGGGTATTAGATACTGGTTATAGTTCTCATATCTGTTCTTCTGTGCAGGGACTAAAGAATAGTAGAAGACTTGCAAAAGGGGAGATTCGCCTGCGTGTGGGAAATGGAGCCCGAGCTGCTGCATTAGTGTAGGAAGCTTTAATCTTATTTTGCCAAGTGGACTTGTTTTAGTTTTGAATAATTGTTACTACATTCCGAGTGTTACTAAGAATATTGTATCTATTGCGTGTTTAGTGGAAGAAGGATTTGGAATTTTATTTTCGAATAATAATTTTCAGATTCGCTTAAATAATGTTCTTTATGGTTATGGGATGTTGAATGGTGGCATTTATACTCTTGATTCTAAAATAGAAGTTTTTAATTTGAACAATGTAAAGAAAGTTAAATTAGATAATGAGCTACTTATGGCATTATCGTTTAGGCCACGCAAATGAAGATCGCTTAACCAAGTTACATAAGCATGGAGACTTGGGCCCAGTAGACTTAGATTCTTATGGTGATTGTGAACCTTATTTAAAAGGAAAAATGACAAACTTACCCTTTCAAGGAAAGAGTGAACGAGCCATAAGTACATTGGAACTTATACATACTGATGTACGTGGTCCAATGAGTGTTCAGGCACTAGGAGGATACTCCTACCTCATAACCTTTATTGATGATTATTCACGATATGGTTATTTGTACTTAATGAAGCTCAAGTTTGAAAGTTTTGAAAAGTTCAAACTATTTAGAGCTGAAGTAGAGAAATAGCTTGAGAACAGTATTAAAACACTTCAATCGGATCGAGGTGGAGAATACTTAAGTCAGGAGTTTCAGGATTATCTAAAGGAAAACGGGATAGTTCCCCAATGGACCCCTCCTTATACACCCCAACTCAATGGAGTGTCAGAAAGGAGGAATCAGACTTTATTAGATATGGTTCGGTCCATGATGAGCCATGCAGATCTCAATAAATCCTTTTAGGGGGTATGCACTAGAGACTCAGTTTATGTATTAAATAGAGTGCCCTCTAAATTAGTTAATTTTATACCTTATAAAATACGGTGTAATAAAAAGTCATCTCTAAGTCACTTAAGAGTATGGGGCTGTCCTTCTATAGTAATAAGGATAACGTCAAATAAGTTGAACGCTAAATCTGACAAGTGTCTATTCATTGGATATCCAAAGAAAACTATTGGATATCTATTTTACCAACCCGAAGCATAAAAGGTATTTATGTCACAGAATGCTAACTTTTTGGAAAAGGAAACATTTACTTGCAAAAGTCTGTGGGAGCAATATTGAACTGGAAGTTCAAGAGTAAGAAACAAATAATCAGCTGATTGACCCCGTTCTAGATACAGAAGTGAGATCCAAGAACAACCTATCGAAATGCAAACATTGCAAAGAATAGGTCGTGTTCATAAAGGTCCCAATAGATATGGTTTTATCATCACTGATGATAAGGAATTGTATCTCTTAGAGGATGATGAACCAAGGACATATGACGAGGCAATGAAAAGCTCAGATTCTGATAAATGGCTAAAAGCCATGAAATCAGAAATGGATTCTATGTATAAGAACCAAGTTTAGAATTTGGTTGATGCACCGCAAGAGGTTAGACTGATCGGGTGCAAATGGGTTTTCAAGAAGAAGACTGATATGGATGGTAATGTAATTACCTATAAAGCAAGGTTGGTTGTAAAAGGTTATAATCAATGTGAAGGTATCGACTATAATAAAACTTTCTCACTGGTAGCTATGCTTAAATCCCTAAGGATACTCCTTGCCATTGTTGCTCATTATGATTATGAGATCTCGCAGATGGATGTTAAAACAGCATTCCTGAATGGGGATTTAGACCGGGATGTGTATATGACAAAGCCTGAGGGTTTTACATCTCAGAATGGATCAAAGGTATACAAGCTACAAAGGTCCATTTATGAACTTAAGTAGGCATCCAAGAGTTGGGATATAATGTTTGATCAGACAATCTGTGAACTAGATTTCTATCCAAACGTTAATGAGCCTTAGAAGGTTAGTGGGAGTGTAGTTGATTTCTTAGTATTGTATGTCGATGACATTCTACTAATAGGAAATGATATTTCTCTTCTTCAAAATGTTAAGGTATGGTTGTCAAGAAAATTCTCCATGAAAGACATTGGTGAAGCAGCATCTATACTAGGTAGAAAGATCTATAGGGATAGATCCAAGAGGCTGTTAGGTCTTTCTCAAAGTACATATATAGACAAGGTATTGAATAGGTTCAACCTTGAGCATTCGAAGAAAGGTTATCTCCCAATGACAAAGGGGATTAACCTATCTAAGACTGAGTGTCTGAAGACAGCTCAGGAGAGAATGCACATGAAGGATATACCCTATACATCCGTGATGGGATCTATCATGTACACTATGATATGTACTAGATGTCTCTCAGGCTTTGAGCTTTATGAGCAGATATTAGTCAGATCTAGGTGAAAAGCACTAGATGGCCATCAAGGAAATTCTTAAGTACTTAAGAAGTACTAAAGATGAGTTCTTGATATATGGAGAAGGTGACCTCACAATTAGATGTTACACTAGCACGAGTTTTCAATCTAACAAGGATAAATTTAAGTCTCAGTTGGGTTTTGTATTTGTGTTAAATGGAGGGGCGGTATGCTGGAAGAGTTCCAAGCAAGAAACTACTGCTAATTCAACTATAGAATCTAAATATATTGCTGTATGCGAAGTAGCAAAAGAAGCTGTCTGGTTAAAGGGATTTATTGGTGAGCTTGGTGTGGTGCCTAAGACTATTGATCCAATTACTTTATATTGTGATATCAATGGTGCCATAGCTCAGGCAAAGGAACCACGGTCTCATCTGGAAAACAGACATGTATCCAAAAAGTATCATATAGTCAGGGAGATTATTGATGCTAAGATAATAAGACTATAATATGCACCAACTGATCAGAACCTCGCGGATGGTCTGACGAAGCCATTGACTCAAGTTAAACATGACCAGCATGTTAAAGGATATAGATTAAGACATATGGCTAATTGGCCTTAGTGCAAGTGGGAGTTTGTTGGATATGATGTATGCCTTTAAGGCAATTAGGGCGATATATCTTAATTATGTAATAGTACAAATATTTTGTTTAATTAATAAAGGAATTTTATCTTTTATTTATATCGATGTGTTTATAAATATATTATAGTTGGTTAAAATATATTCATTGATGTATGTATGCTAAATTCCTTGACGTATCATAGCATGAAGTCAGAGAAATTATAGTTGGACTATTTTAGTGAGACCTGATTCATGTGCAGTTATGATTATGTCTAAACTATTCCTAGTCATAGTTTCATCAAGAAAGGATGTTGATGAAGCGGAAAGACTAGCATGTGGTCAACTTCTTGGAAAGGATCCAAGCAGTCAATCTCCTAAGGACTGAAGGTGGTGCCTTAAGCTTGACACATGGATATATCTGGGAGATATATTGGAGACCGTAGTAAGATAAACGCTTGGTATATATATCAATTTGTTAGTGTTTATCTTTATGCAATAAGCTTTGCGAATATCCTCATACTTGAGATACTAGTTACCTTGTGTGGTATATTGTTGTACTTTGGGTCATTCCTATGCACTCAATAATTTAAGGTGTCACTGGTGATTACGGGTATAGTGATGATAGCACATTGGTTAGCTGAGTAGTCGGAAGGAATCCATCGCTCGGATATATTAAGGAGTTGTACCTGGCCAATTCTTGAACTGATGATTGCTATAAACCTCTGATCAGAGTATGTGTTTGATAGAAGTAGTTTCTAGTCAAACATGCTATGGTAAAAGGCAATATACTTCGGTAATAAGTTAATAACTAGGATAGCTTGGGGCAACGTTGCTATTGGTGGGTTAACACTGTAATCGAACCCTACAAACCAGATGGTACTAATATTAAAGAATGGAAGGAGTTCATCGCATTGGATCACAATTGCATTAATCAGGATTAAGTCATAAGCATAAATGACGTTCTGAGTAATGGGAGATGGTAGACCCTTGCTAGAGGCGTACTACAGTCGTTTAAGGCAGTTGAGTTCTATTCACGGTCTAGAACCTCGAGCCAATGGTTCCATTAGAACAAGGGTTGGTTAAGCCTTAGCAGCTCAGTACTTCGGAATCCTATAAGGTCACACACATTGGACCTTCATCGGACTAAGTAAATAACTAATAGATTCATTCTATTACGAAAATATAACATAATGATAATTGGATTATTATTTAATTGGTTAAAAATGATCAGATCATTTTTGGATAAACCAAGGAATTAATTTTTGACCGGTAACTAATTTATTATGGTCATAAAGTAAATATTTATTTGAAAGGGATTAGAAGAGAATTTTTTTGAATGGGTTGGACCCGATAAAATTGTTGGACAATTTTGAACTCCAAAATAGGCTGCGGGATTTGCGACATGTTCAGTGCACCAAATCCCGCACCGTGGGCATGCAAGTGCCACAATGCGGCACTTGCGAAAGCCCACGAGACTGGGCTTGCAGCAAAGCCCAGCGTAAGAAATCTCGCAAGCCCAACTTGCGAGTGGCACTGCGTGCTTCGTACGCTATGCATGCGGGCAGAAACCGCGGGGCTCCAAGCCCCGTGGGTCCAACCCTCGAGTGGGATGTGCATCGGAAAAAGGGGGAGCAATTTTGCTCCCCCAAGCCTATATATAGGCTTCTCCATGCCCCTTTCAAAGTGCACCACATCTCAAAGCATAAATCCTAAGCAAGATTCGCAAAGATAAATTTCTCGGGTAATTGAGCAAGTTCTTTTTTAGGAGTTTGAATTTAGTCGAGCACCTCTAATCTATATTTTCGGGTGGGCTTCTGTTGTGGTCTAGCAACTACTCGAGGTTCCTTAGTTCTCCCTCTCGGGGAGGTTTTGGTTGGTGGGGTTCGTGTGGATACTCATAGAGGCTATCCTACGCTTGGAGGCTTGTGGAAGAAGATTCTGCTAAAGTACGCTTCAACTGGTAAGTATTTTTTCTTTCTCTTTTAATTATTAGGTCTTTTTCTTTAAGCATTTTTGGACTTAATAATTATGTTTAGGTTGTTTTGCAGGCTTAGTTTATTTTATGCTCAGGTTATAGCTTAGAGTTATAGCATGCTTAGGTTATAACTTAGAGTTGTAACATGCTTAGGTTATACCTTAGAGTTATAACATGCTTAGTATATCAGAATATAATTTAGAATTATGGTATACCTAGCCTATGCATGCTAACCTAGGTAGAGAATTATTTAGTTAAAGCTTCATTTAATTTATATACATCTAATAGGAGTTCCTATGAACATGGATAAAATTTTGAATTTCCACCATGCCTGTTATGTATTATCAAATTGACTGTCAGTTCCCAACAGCACTACCTTCAAATGCGTCCTTTGTGTGGAAGAGCTTCTTTGCAACAAAAGAAATAATTAGAAAAGGTGCGGGTTGGAGGTTAGGAAACGGAAGAAACATTCACATCTGGGTTCAAATGTGCACCCTTTAATTACGGCAATTCCCCTTAATGGTTATGCTAATGCCACTGTTGATACTTTATTAAGGGAGAATGGTTCAGGCTGGAATATGGAATTAATTACGTCCCCTATTTAGCCAAAATGAAGTGGAGTTGATTCAGAAAATTAATTGCCCTTAGCATGAGCAAGATGACGCCCTTTACTGGAGATATGAACAAAACGACCATTTCTCTGTCAAATCTTGTTAATGTTATGACGAGCTTTGCAAGACAAACGCAGCAGCTATCTTGCCTCCAAATTTCGTTAATGACTGGTGGAGAAATATCTAAGGCCTTAAATTACCCGCAAGAATCAGTACTTTCCTTTGGAGAGTAGCCCCGAGTTCACTACCAATCTTCTCGAGACTACAACAGCGGCATGTTCAGGTGAGTAGCTTGTGCTTTTTGTGCAATGATGGGGCTGAATTTGATTACCATGCACTTGTTACATGTAGCTTTGCCTCAGTAGTCTGGTCAGAGACATTTAGTAATGGGTGGCCTACTCACATTTCAAATCTTTCGGACTGGTGGATTTGGGTAGTACAAAATGAGCCGGCAAGGGTTGAAGAGACATCGAGTATTTTATGGGCCATTTGGGCATGCAGAAACCATTGGACTTGGAATGGTAAGTTTCGGCCAGCATCACACGTTATTCGGCATGGTTTGGGGTTCTTGAAGGAATGGAAAACAACAAACACTGTGCTAGGTGTAACTGCGGGTGGTAATGCCGGGAATAGGTGGAAGAGACCCCCTCATCTTTGGGTGAAATGCAGCGTAGATGCTATTATTCTAGAGGCTGGTAGACGCATAGGTCATGGTTGTGTGATTCGAAACGGTAAAGCTCGGTATTGGCAGCTCGGTCTAGCCTTCTTAATGGACATGGAGATCCTTTCACTGTTGAAGCTATAAGTTGTCGAGAGACGTTTAGCTGGCTCAAACAACAACGACTTGACAACATCATACTAGAGTTGGATGCTATCAATGTGGTCAATGCTTTGAACAATAACATTGTCTTTTTTTCTCCCATATGATCTATTTTTTTAGATTGCAAACGTCTAATGTTGTCTTTTTTAAACATGAAGATTACTTTTGCTGTTAGGTCTTAGGATCTAGATATGAATTGAATTGCAATCAAAAAAGACGGCAAAGATGGGAACTAGACAATCTTCAGAAGTTTGGAATTGGAGGTTAATGGATTGGGCCAGAATTAGTTCATCCAATTGCAAGAATAATTAATATTTCATATTTGGGGATTACTCAACTAAACTTTTTTATGAATATTACAATTTTATATTCTGACGGTTTCTATATATTTTTTTAAAAATAAAATTACCTCATTGGACTTACAATAATATTAATGGAAAACCCATCATTCTTTATCCGTATGTGAATTCGAACTTGTGAACTCTAATATTACAGTTTCAAGGCTCTGTCAGGCTAAGCCTTTGCCACCTGACAATTCTATATTAGATTCAATTCTTTTTCTATTTTGTTTTTCCGGTTTTACATTTTATGTGTTTCTCTTCTTCCATTGTATTTTTTTCACTTTATTTTACATTTATCTCACAAATTATAAATTATTTTTTACATGTTCGGGTTTAGCTTTTTCTCTGTACAAGTTAAATCAATATTAATACAATTTTCAAGTTTTTTCAGTAATTTTTTGAAGTTAGCTATAAGCTAGCTCCAAACTGATTTTAAGCTAACTATAAGATACCATATAGAAAAGTTGAGAAAGTATAATGTAATGTAAGCTACCTTTTAAAATTTCTTTCAATTCTTACTGTTCTCTTCCGTCCAATTATTCTCACAATCAATACTAATCTTATAATAATTATCGCAACCTAAATCAGTTTTCATCAGCACTTGTTGATGATCAGAAATATTAGTTCACTTATTCTCCCATTGATGCGAAATAGAGGTTTCGATTTCACTTTTTATGTCTATAAAACCATAAATGTTGTTGAATATTTGGAAGCAATCGAACCCATATGCTTATCGTATATTTTATCTATAGTTCACTTGTACTCTGATAATAGTTTATGTTACAGTTTAGTGTTTTTAGCTTTTTAGTTATGTGTGTAGGATGTATGAGTTCTGTGTTGGATTTTGGGGATTGCTCGGATGTTTTTGAAGTCGTGAATATGCTTTCAGATTGAAATTTATTTGGTTGGTTTATCAAACTTTAAATCGGATAAAATCAGAAATTTTATCAAGAACCAAAATTATATTTGCTGTGAATTAATATCAACCGAATTTCTCCATATCAGCAAATTTCGTTTCTTGATTATATAAATAGCAAAAAAAAGTCAATGTCATGTCCAAAAGACAAATTATTTCGGGTAGCAGGTATGTCCAAAAGACATGCTTTTTCGGGTTTCAACTGTGTCCATGAGACACGTTGTTTCGGTAAAAATTCATTTTTCTGATGAAATTCTCAAAGGATACGCTTTGCCAGGAATAAAAAATTTTCGAGCCCAGCCCGGGGCGCTGCCCCAGGACTCTGCCCCTCGGACCCTGCCAGGGGCTGCCGCCCCATGGACCCTGCACCTAAGGGCGCTGCCCCCTGACCCCCCAAATCGTAACAGAACCCGAACAAGTGTGCACTTCGCACTCTCCCAACTTGTTCGATGAAATGTCACGATCGCATTGGTCAAACTAGTCGAACCAATTACACTAAAATTCTAACAATCTAGAAATTTTATAGCAACAAATTTTTCTCCTTAGGCAGGATTTGGTTCGCGAAATAGTTATTTCTTGGGAATATAATAAAAATGAAAAGAAATATTGAATATGGTAGATTATTGTCTAGTATCCATCAAAGTGGTTTCACTCATTTGTAAAACAGGGTATGGGAAATTTTTTTGGCAAAATGGGGTATTTGGTTTCAAAAAATTTACAAAATGGGGCATGAGGTTCCAAAATAGTGGCGTTACATTGAATCTTTTAAACAATTTATCATTCTAATAATTTAATGTTAGACAAGATATTTGCATGATCTTTCATAGTAGGTATCCTGATTTATCTCCTTTAAGCAAGATCGTTCTAGATCTGCAACAATGGTTGATGCTATGTCGTACGCAAAAGTTCTTATGGTTATGGATCAAAAACGTTAGTTGAGATTAAGACAATATAGGCTGCAACGTTTATTTTTTGTTTTATTTTTTTAGTTTGTCTTACCATATGGCTTGTTTGTCTTAAGTAAAAGCAAGTTTCGTTTGTTTGTGCTGGTTGTTTTCATTCGGTGTTTTAACTCCTTTAATATGTTTAAAGTAGTTGTTGAATGTATATGTTGATCGGTCTGCGAATCATGTTGCACAATTGTTAGTTAAAGTAGCTGATTCTTCGACATGTAGGGGGATTTGTCCATCTTTGATTATAGCTGTTATTGGTTCTGATTTAATATAATAGACCATATTCTTCAGTAAAAAATAATTTAATCTAATTAATTAAAAATGACCGAATGCCCTCTAATACCCTGCAACTTGCGCATTTTTGCCTTAGATATACCCAAACTGTTGGAAAACAATAATCCGGAAGAACAAACAAGAATATATCCGGATCAAGTTTGAAGAAAACAAAACTTATAAGGAAGACAAGACTTGTAAGTATATGTAATCTCTTAAATCCAAGAAGAGCTTAAGCACGCAAAAGGAAGCATCCGGTTAAAGTTTGAAAAGTAAACAAACTTTGAACCGCCCAAAACAGCATCCGGAAGAATTGATTGCAGAAGCATCCAAAAGAAGACATATCCGGTGATATTAAAGTCTATAGACACCGGAAGACTTTAATATTTTGGACAAAGGAATGATTCAAAAAATTCCATTCCCTCCACTCTTTTGGTCTCCAAGTTAAAGATCCTTTTCACTAAAGTAAGACAAAAATGACAGCTAGCACTTTTCAAAAAAACGACAAAGGATTGACACCGGACAGAGAGAAAGGTAACAACCTTTTTCATCTAGACCAATAAGAAGTCGCGTGGAGCTCACACCAAAAAGCTACCGGCATAAAAGTTGGTGTATCACTAAAATACAAGGAAAACGATCACTGATAACTTTTCAGCCTCAATCCCAAGGATTCAAACAGGTTAAAATCTCTGTCTAAAAGATTGATCAACGTCTTTAATTTATTACAATTAAATCTCTTGTGTTTGAATCTTCTTTACTCTGTCTTTAATTTATTACAATTCATATCATTTGATTCATCCGAATCCAAAACATCCGAAACATTCAAACACGCTACACAAGACTTTTTAAAAGTCTATTATTTCTACGAAAAATGTCATTCACCCCCCCTCTGACCTTATTAACATAAGCACAGGGACCAATAAGTGGTATCAGAGCTGGTGCTCAAACTATAGATCTAACAATCTGGAGCTAAAGATCTATATATTTTGATTCAAGAATCAAAATAAGTTTCCAAACCTCATAGCTCCTTCCGGAGGGTATGTCTATTACCCGACCTCCACTCTTCACCGGTGAACACTACATGTTCTGAAAAAATTGGATGGAGAATTTCATTCAGGCTCAAAGCATGATGGCATGGATGGCCATTAAAGATGGTCCATATGAGCCTACTCATGAGGTAGATGGTTTAACCATCCACAAGCCCTCGAGCTTATGGGATGAGAATGATTATAAATGATTGCATGAAAATGTAAATGCTATTAACATGCTTCATTGTGCTCTTAGTGCAGCTCAATTTAACAGGATATATGGATGCAAAACTGCACAAGAGCTATGGCTGAAGCTGGAAGCGAATTATGAAGGAACAAACAAGGTCAAAGAAGCCAAAATCGATCTACTACAACAAAAGCTTGAATCCTTTAAGATTGAGCCCAAAGAATCCATCAGCAGCATAAATACTAGATACACCAATCTAGTAAATGAATTAAAGAGGCTGGGGAAGGAAATCTCAGAAGTTGACATGGTCAAGAAAATTTTTCGGAGTTTCAATAAGGAATGGGACAACAAGAAGGCTGCCATTGAGGAGGCTCATGACTTAAACTTCTATAGTTATGATGAGCTCATTGGTAATCTCTTGACTTAAGAATTGTCCCTAGAGAGATATAGCTAATAAGAAAGAAGGCCGGAAGAAAAGAAGAATGCCATTGCTCTTAAGGCAGACTCTGCCGGATCAGCCTCTTTCGGATCAGAAAAGCAACCAAAAGAGTCAAAGTACAGTGAAGAAGATATGGCTATACTAGCCAAGTACTTTGACAAATTCCTGAAGAAAAAGGATAGAAGAAGATCCAGAAGATTCGAGTCAAGAAGGCCTGAGGAAGGCACCTCAAGAAGGGATAAGCCAAGAAAGCCTCCGAAAGAAAAGAAAGATCTGGAGAAGTATACTGCCTGCTTCAAATGTGGGGAAAAAGGGCACTTCAGAACCAAATGCCCCAAGCTGAGAAAGGAAAAAAAAGTATAAAAAGAAAGCTATGGTGGCTACATGGAGCAATAGTGAAGAAAGCAGTAGTTCATCTTCAATAGAGGAAGAAGAGACTGCTCATTGTGCATTCATGGCATTGATAGATCAAGTAGCAAAGCAATCTGGAAGAAAGTCATCCAAGAAAGACACTGAGTAGATTGGGGATTTAGAATCAGAATCAGCAAACACTCAAGTAACCTCTCATTCTAATTCTGCTTCTAACATTGATTTGCTAGAGCTTTAAAGGTGGTGATCCACAATGTGAGAAAGAACACCAAAGCCATTAAATCCATACAATGGCAAATTCTGAAATTAGCTGAAGATGCTGAAGCTACGTCATAAGACATCAACCTAATGAGATCCACAAAGCACATGGATGTGGTCGAGGAAAACTTCCTAAAAAGTCAAGTTCAAATCTTGAGTGCTAACTTGACAGGGTTAGATAGGGAGCTAACTTTGATGAAGGAAGCATCTAGAAGGAGATATAGTTCCTAGGAACTAAGAGGAAATACAAGGCAAGCTACCAAGAAAATTCTAAAGCCTTTAGAACCAGAAGGATAATGAGGTTATCAGACAACCTCAAGCTCAAAGACACACTGCTGCACAAAAAGGAAAGGCTAAGGCAGTGTACACTTAGCACCTTGCTAAACAAAGAAGGAATTATGCAATAGAAGTTGCACCCCCAACCAGCTTCTGGATACACACCAGACAATCTACAAGTGTACAAGAAGTTGGATATAGAGGGAACTATAGGAAGGAGGATCTTGAGAAGATTGAAAAGAAGCAAAAGTAGAATAGACCATCTCAGAGTGTAGGGTGGGAGAAACAATCATATTACTAAATTATGTAGATTTAAAAATGATTATTATGATGTTAATCCTTGGCATGAAATGGTTGATAACCCGAGAGGACCCAAATCTGATTGGGTAACCAAACCCACTTGATCTATTTTACAGGTAAGCCTTAGATCCACAATAGATCAAAACACTTGGTACATTGATAGTGGATGCTCAAGGCACACGACAGGTGATGAGTAGGCCTTCATCATGTTAACCTAGAAGAAGGGAAGCAAAGTAAGCTTTGGAGACAATAAAAAAGGACAGATCATTGGACATAGAACTATTGGATCTGAATTAAAGATAGAAGATGTCTCACTGGTTGATGGACTGAAATTCAACTTACTAAGTGTAGCCCAACTCTGTGATAAAGGAAGAAAAGACACCTTTGATTTTGGAGGCTACTCAATCTATGATAGTAAGTCTAATCAACTCATTCTTTATGCACCTAGAGTAAACAATGTCTATTCTATTAACATTAAAAATGAAAAAATAATATCAGCTTGGTGTCTAAAGAAGAAGAATCATGGCTATGGCACTGGAGGTTGGGATATGTCAGCATGAACCTCCTTTCCAAATTAGCAAAAAAGGAATTGGTTGTGGTTTTACCTAAGGTTGCTTTTGATAAGGATCATCAATGCACTGCATGTCAATTAGGTAATAGCATAAGAAAAGTTTCCCTTCCATCTCCTACATTCCTTCAAAAAGCGTACTTGAACTCTTGCATATTGATCTCTTTGGTCCAATCAAACCACTGAGTTTAGGTAGAAGAGAATATGCCATGGTCGTTGTGGATGATTATTCTCGTTATACCTGGGTTCTCTTACTAGCAAGCAAAGATGAAGCCTTTCACAAATTCTCAAAAACATTCATCCGGATAGAAGTAGAACAGGGCATAAGAATTGCATCCATCTAGAGTGAATATGGTGGTGAGTTCAAAAATAAGCATTTAGTAGAATTTTGTGACTGCAAGGGCATTGAACATAACTTCTCTGCCCCTCATACTCCTCAACATAATGGAGTTATTGATAGAAATAGTAGGACTATAGTTGAGATGGCAAGAACAATGCTAAGTGAGAATTCTTGCCGAAATATTTTTGGGGTGAGGCCGTAAACATAACATGTTATATTTTGAATAGAGCTCTCATTAGAAAGACCATAGAAAAGACCCCCTATGAAATCTAGAAGGGAAGTAAACCCAAAATTGGGTACTTCAAAGCCTTTTGATGTAAGTGCTACATCCTGAATGATAGAGAGAAATTAGGAAAATTTGGTCCTAAATCTGATAAAGCAATTTTCCTTGGCTACTCAACACATAACAAGGCTTATAGAGTCATTAACAAACAAACCCAAACTGTGGTAGAGTCAATCCATGTAGATTTTGATGAGACTAACAATGCAGGTAAAAGGAGTTCTCCTCTAGAAGATGCCATTTAGAAACTAAAAACCTTGTAGAAAATAAGGAAGTCCAAATTCCTGATTCCTTCCAAATCAAGAAGTACATAGAAGAAGATGAAGGAATATCCTTCGATCCAGAAGTACAACAAGTTGATCTTAATCCATATGAGATAAACTTCAATGAAGACTAAGAAGGAGAAGTTGAGGCAGAAGCGGAACTAGCCCCAATCCAGCATGAAGATCTGCCAAGAGAAGTCCGGACTCGCAGGGATCATCCGGTTGCAGCTATTTTCGATAATGTCCAAAATCCAGCCAGAACCAGAGGACAACTCAATAGGATGATTAGCCATACTACCTTTGTCTCTCTTATTGAGCCAAAGAAACTCTAAGATGTAGAAGGAGATGAAAGCTGGATGATGGTCATGCAAGAAGAGCTAGATCAATTCATCAGGAATGATGTATGGGATCTAGTAGCATCTCCAAAAGGAAAGTCAATCATTGGCACCAAATGGGTATTCCAGAATAAGTTACATGAATCCGGAATAGTGGTGAGAAATAAGGTAAGACTTGTTTCCCAAGGCTACTATCAACAGGAAGAGATTGATTTTGAAGAAACATTTGCTCATGTGGCAAGATTGGAGGCAATTCGGATTCTATGTGCTTTTGCATCATTCTAGGATTCACATTGTTCTAAATGGATGTCAAAAGTGCATTTCTAAATGGAGTTAAATAGGAAGAAGTCTATGTGAAGCAGCCACCTAGATTTGAAGACTCAAAACATTCGGATCATGTCTATAAACTGAAGAAAGCCCTCTATGGATTGAAGCAAGCACCAAGAGCTTGGTATGAGAGACTCACTACTTTTCTCATATCCAAGGGATATATCCGGGGCAAAGTAGATACAACTCTTTTCATCAAGAAAAAGAAGGATGATATCATGCTAATCCAAATATATGTGGATGACATCATATTTAGGGCAACAGATGAAAAGATGTGTGAGGAATTCAGCTGTCAAATGCAGAAGGAGCTTGGGATGTCCATGATGGAAGAACTGAATTTCTTCCTTAGTCTACAAATCAAGCAAAGTCCGGATGGGATTTTCATTAATCAGTCCAAATAAACCGAGGAGATCTTGAAGAAGTTTGAGATGGACAAGAGCAAGCCAATTTATAATCTAATGGGATCAGATATAGTCCTATCCAAGGATTGTGAAGGGGAATATATTGATTAGAAGCCATATAAAGGAATGAATGGATCACTCCTATACTTGACTGCTAGCATGCCTAACATACACTATGCAATCTGCTACTGTGCAAGATATCAATCCAATCCTAAGGGCTCTCATCTTAAGGCATTTATAAGGATCCTTAGATATCTCCTAGGAACCACTGAAGTTGGGTTATGGTATCCTAGTAATGGAGATTTCACACTTCAAGGCTTTACTGATGCAGACTCTAGCAGAGATACTCTTGAGAGAAAGAGTACATCCAGAGGTTGTCATTTACTTGGAGACTGCTTAGTATCATGGTACAGTAAGAAGCAAACTTCAGTTGCTTTATCTACTACAGAAGCAGAATATATGGCTACTGGAAGTTGTGTAGCTCAACTCCTTTGGATCAAGCAACAATTAGAAGATTATGGAGTTCAATCCGGATGTGTGGATGTTATATGTGATAAAAAAAAGTGTCATTGATGTGTCAAAGAATCCAGTACTCGACAGTAGGATGAAACATATTAATATAAGGCATTACTTCATCCAGGATAATGTGACGAAAAAGGATGTTGCATTGATGTTCATTCCAACCAATGAACAAAGAGCATATATCTTTACTAAGCCATTGAGTAAAGATCAATTTGGTAAGCTAAGGGAGTCAACTAGGATGTCTAATCCAATTTGAAGAAAATCTGGAAGACGGTCCAAAGTTAGTTCGGATCCTTAGCAAAATAAAGAATCCGGAAGAGAGGAAAATTGAAGCTAACTCTGGTCCGGAGAGAATATTGCCACATCAGCAGACAGAAAGCACAAAAGGGAATAAAAGCACTAAAAAGTAACTGAACACGTTTTGAATTTCAAATGTTTATTGGGTGCTACACGCGCAGTAAAATTAAATGGTTGTTTCAAAAATAAATCGTTCCCATTCTTCAATTAAACGCCATTTATCTCTCCCAAATATTTAACTGCCACATTATCAATACAGTTAAACTTAGCGAAATATGAATTACCAAATTATCCTCACTATCAGAATTATATATAAACCCCCCAAAAATCCCTCTCTTCCTCACGCGAGCAACTTATCTACTATTACTCTACAAAAATCAGAACTCAGAACCCTAAATTCTCAAATTTCTTCCAAACCTACAAATGGCACCCACAAAATCTTAACCTAAAGTCATCCTTCCCTTAAATAACATCTTCAAGATGGAGGATCTTGTTGACTCTAACTTCATTCCGGTAAAGAAAACCGCCTCAGATACAGTCGTCCCTTTAGACTTTCTGGGGGACAATTACTTATTCTCAACTGACTCATTCAACCAGCTTCTCAGGGATCAGGGATTGGAAAACTTCCTCACTATGCATAACCCCACCTATCCAGTATTTGTAAAGCAATTTTATGACAACCTCAGGGCTCACAACTACTATACTGCCCTCCGAACCACTATGGATGGAAAGGTTATCACTCTAACTCCAGAATTCTTTGTCACTCATCTCAAGATGAATAATAATGGAGTAATATTAAGATCAGATAGAAATGAGCCGAAAGTTAAGTATGAGCCATTGGAGTGGCTGCCACCAAGGTACTTTGGAGACAAATGCTCCACTTACTAGCCAAAGGTCCCAAGATATTTGCAATTTGGGCTAGCAAAGTTTGTGCTCATCCGGAAGGGATCCCTCACCACAGTCTCCTCATTTCAATACTATGTTCTCCAATACTAGACTAATAGCATAATAGTCAACATGCCAATGCTTCTGATTCATTTCATTAGGCAGCACCAATATAGCTATGGAGGACTCATTACTATGGAAAACGGGATTAATGTCTCCAAGGAAGAATCCGTGAAAGGGAAGGTTATTTTGGAGAAAAACTTCAAAAACCTATCTTTTGGAGGAAAGTGGGATGAGTAATAGGCAATTAGACAAAGGGATGAGAAGAAACAGACAAGCAAGGCTAGAAAGGGCAAAGCTAAGAAAGAACGAGAAGCTAAGAAACCAAGAATGGCCAAGCCTAGAGCTCAGAATAAACTCAACATCCAGCCAAAAATTGAGAAGCAAAATGAGGGCACTTTGTCCTTAACCCAACTAATGGCCAAATCTCCATCCAAAAAGCTAAGAGGAAGGCTAATTAAAGCCGCTGATAAGGTGAAGAAACCACTATGTGAGCTAGAAGCAACATAAACTATTGTAGTAGCTGCTGCTGCAATTAGTGAAGGATATAAGAAGGGGCAAAAAAGAAGCATAAAAGATATGCTAACAGAGGAATATGGGTCTAATAGTGAAGAGATCGAAGATGGGAAACTAGCCCCCAAAAGGCAACTCCGAAAGAGGGGATTAACATTTACAGAAGCCTTGAAGGTAGAGAAAGTAAAAGACAAACTCCAAATCAAAAAACCTGCTAGCGGAATAACCATCAAGGAACCCACTCCCATAATCGCCACTCCAATTGAGTCAGGGAAAGGAAAGGAAATTGTGCTATACACCCAAAGGCTAACACCTAAAGACAATACATTTCTAGAAGGTCCTCAATTTGCTAAAATGATGTCTGCTGTGCAAGACAATCAAAACATCAATCTTTGGACCAAAGAGGGACCCAGAGGCTCATCCGGTGTAGCAAAATCAAATAGCCCATAAATCCTTATAGCACCAAAGAATCTGGAGCTTCTTAAAGAAGCCAAGTACTAGGATGAGGATCTACTAAATTTCCAAGCTAGATCAGGGCCTCTTCCTGATAACTTGCTGAATGCTAATCTGGAAGTGGTTGAGCTGGAAAGTCTTGTAGAGGTAATTAGAGGGAATGATGAGGATGATTCCACCATTCCAGGATCAGAAATGATTGTGGTTGCAAGTCCTTTACAAGCATTAGGAGTGGAGGCTGAGGACAGTACCAGTCTACCGGATGGAGAAGTAATAGAGTCTAATGAGGAAGCTAATCTTCAAACCAACTGTCAGGTAATCATTCTTCCACCTATCCCTTCTACTAATGATACTCTGGCTGGTGATGCCGTTGAGATACAAGACAACTTAGGTGCAGACACCTAAACTGCATCTAGGGATAACCAGTCTAACCCAGAATATAAAGTTTCAGAGGAGGGACATAGTCTGGGTTCCTAAGTGTAAACTCTTAGAGTGGACTCAAGGGGTGAGACTAGTCCGGGGGAATGGTTGGACGGAGAGAAGGAAGATAAAGAAGAGGAATCAGCTGAAATAGAAAAATCTGAATCTGATGACACTAGTAGCTGCTTTGGATCTAAGACTCCACTTGCAAGCCCAATCAAAATACCATCTTCAAGTGTCAACCCAACCAGAGTCAAAAAGATCTCCACTGCACTTAAAATCCTCCAAGAAGCTACTAATGAAGAACATGAGGAAAGCTATATTAAGCAGGGCCTCCGAAATATATGTAAACACCTAAAATCAGTAGAGAAAGTATTGTTTGCATAAGATTCTCCTCTGAACTTTAAATATGAAATTAGGGCACTCAAGGGGAGCGTACAGAAAATAGAAGAGAAAGTAGAGGATTTTCCCACTACTGATTTGGTAGTCGAGGTATCTCTAACCAAAGTTACTCTAGTCCTAAATGAACTTAAAGCAAATGTTGCAGTAGCAAATAGAATAGTAGATCAGGCTAATGCTGTGGCCACAAATAACTGTGCGATAGTCATGGACAAGATCACTTCCTCTTCCACAGATCTGTCCACAGAGCTTAAGGAGTACATTGATAACAAGTTTGAAAGCTTGATAAAATTCATTCCAGAAGCTGTTATAAAAGGAGAAAAGGATATTGCTTCTGAACTTAAACTGCTAAATAAGGAACATCAAGCTGCATAAGAAATGCTCATAAAATTCCTTGATGAGGCTCTTCCCAATCTTCTAAAGAAGTAGGTGGATGAGATAAGTGATGACAGTTGAAGCCATTCATTCGGAACAAATGACTTGATTAAAGCCCTCCAAGAGCCTTTCCACAAGGATCTTACTACGCTCAACAATAGTATCCATAGTGTCCGGAGAGATATCTGCCAAGATATTGATGCTTTAAAGTTAGGCATGGCTAATCTATCACTCTCCTCATCTGGATCCTCCTCCTCAACCCAGGAAAGTCTTGTCCTTCCAGTTGTCAATGATCTTGTCAAGCATATTGGCAAAACTAGATTCTTCGGGTACAAGTGCATGTTAACTCTCCTCAAGTGCATGTTTCCATATTTTGATAAAGATGATCAAGCCCATGCATTAAGAATGATTTCGGACATGACAAAATCCTATAAATAGCACAGGGCTTTCTAAAGCTCTATTAACTCCTTCCGGTCACTGTTGAAACCATATTTGAGAAAAGCTCACAAGGAAATGTACACTATTCTATCTACTTAGAAGCGTGGCAGAATTGCTGGGAAAAGCGCTCATATATAGTGATTGACCCCCAATCAGATGAAAAAAATAAGGCGGAGAAGAGCACAACCAACAAAGGAGGCGAGGATATGGAAATAGATAGGTAAATATGTAGTTAGCTATTGATGGTATAATGTGAAAATCTTGTAATAGCTAGCTTTGAAAATTTTCACTTATATGTACTCTGTATCTGTAATCCAACACGTCATTAATGTTAACCACTGTTAATAGCAGAAGTATATATAGTGAAACACATTTACGGAAAAATGCTTCTAAGTACAATCTGTAATTGTACTTAAAAAAATATAGAACCCAAAAATGCAAAAATATTGGGGGAGTAAGGATGCTTAGGTTATGGGGGAGTAAATGTTGTAAATGACTAAGTATCAAAAATCATACTTAGATCATATTCCCTTTTGGCTTAATTGTGCTTAGTTTTTATTCCCATCAAATGGGGGAGATTGTTGGAAAATAATAATCAAGAAGAACAAACAAGAATCTATCCGGATCAAGTTTGAAGAAAACAAAAACTTATAAGGAAGACAAGACTTGTAAGTATATGTAATCTCTTAAATCCAAGAAAAGCCTAAGCACGCAAAAGGAAGCAACTGGTTAAAGTTTAAAAAGTAAACAAACTCTTAACCGCCCAAAACAGCATTTGAAAGAACTGATTGCAGAAGCATTCAGAAGAAGACAGATCCGATGATCTTAAAGTCTGCAGACATCTAGAAGACTTTAATATTTCAGACAAAGGGAATGATTCAAAAAATTTCATTCCCTCCATTCTTTTGCTCTCTAAGTCAAAGATCATTTTCCCTAAAGCGAGACAAAAATGACAGCTATCACTTTTTAGAAAAAGGACAATGGACTAACACCGGACAGAGAAAAAGGTAACAACATTTTTCAACTAGACCAATAAGAAGGCGTGTGGAGCTCACACCGAAAAGCTATCGATATAAAAGTTGGTGTATCACTAAAATACAAGGAAAAAAATCGCTGACAACTTTTCAGCCTAAATTCCAAGGATTTAAAAGGGTCAAAATCTCTATCAAACGGATTGATCAACGGCTCCGAAAGCTTCACATCTTAGCTGATCAACACCAACCCGCAACGACTACATTTATGATCAAAGCCTATAAAAGGGAAGCTTCACATGCTAATAAGGTGCTGATTGACTTGAGAAAGCAATTAACAAGAGAATTCGTAAAAGCAATCAGAAAAATACATCCCTCCAAGAATCAATTAATTCCAAATCAGTTGTAACGATTCCCAAGTGAGTTATAAACTTGAGGAAGTCTAAAACGAAAATCTTTGAAAAAACAAAGTGTAAAGATCTCCAACTTGCGTGAGTTGTGAGATTGGGATACAGCTTAAAGTAGGTGCTTTGAGTGGGATCTCCTTATAGGACTCATGTTAGTTTTGGGTAGAAATCTGAGTGATATATCCTGCTAAAGACAAGAGGACTCAGCTAGGAGTTGGTGCTTCTAATGGTATATCCTACATCCGGAAGGGGGTACCATCCGTAGACAACTGTAAGGCTTGATTTCTGCTAGTTGAAAAGAAATCACTCTAGTGGAAAAGCTCAAAGGAAGGAACATTTGGGGACTGGACGTAGGCAGGGCCGAATCAGTATTGTGTTTGAATCTTCTTTACTCTGTCTTTAATTTATTACAATTCATATCATTTGCATCATCCGGATCGAAAATATGCGGAACATTCAAACACGCTACACAAGACTTTTTGAAAGTCTGTTATTTCCGCGAAAAAGGTCATTCACCCCCCTTGACCTTATTAACATAAGGACAGAGACCAACACAAACTTTAAAGTGGACCTCCGAGGTACTTAAACTTGTAAAAAGTGGACCTCTGTACTACCTGTTGCTGTGTGGTACGTGAGGTGTCTCCTTTGACCAAGGGGGTTCAATGAGTAAAAAACTATATAAATTCAATAATTAATTAAAAATATTAATAAAAAATCCCTAAATACTTTTCTAATTGCAAAATGTCCCTCTTTTATGTTTAGGGTACATTTGAAAAGCTCACATTTTCTGAAAAATTCTTGCATCAAATTTATTTTCTTTCTTTTCCGGATATTTCATAATTTTTTTGAGTTTTTGATTTTTTTATGAAACTGGGCCATGAAACGTATTTTCACATTTTTAGGCCCATCCATAAATATTTTCTTAAAAATTCTTGTACCAAAGTTAATTTCTTTATTTTTTGAATATTTTAGAATTTTTTGGGAATTTTTGGATTTCTTAAGAAACCGGGCCCCGAAACGTATTTTCACATTTTCAGGCCCTTCCGAAAATATTTTCTGAAAAATTATTGCACCAAACTTATTTTTTATCTTCAGGATATTTCATAATTTTTTGGGATTTTTCGATTTTTTAGGAATCCGGGCCCCGAAACGTATTTTCACATTTTCGGGCCATTCCGGAAACATTTTATGATCTTGCACCAAATTTATTTTCTTTATTTTCTGGATATTTCATAATTTTTTGGGATTTTTTAAATTTTTTAAGAAACCGGGCCCCAAAACGTATTTTCACATTTTTAGGCCCTTTCGGAAACATTTTCTGAAAAATTCTTGCACCAAATTTATTTTCTTTATTTTTCAGATATTTCATAATTGTTTGGGTTTATTTCAATTTTTTACGAAACCGGGCTCCGAAACTTATTTTCAGGTTTTTGGGCCCTTCTGGAAATATTTTTTGAAAAATCCTTGCACCAAATTTATTTGCTTTATTTTCCGGATATTTCATAATTTTTTGGGAGTTTTTGATTTTTTACCAAATCGGGCCCCAAAATGTATTTTCACATTTTCGGGCCTTTCTGGAAACATTTTCTGAAAAATTGTTAAACCAAATTTAATTTCTTTATTTTCCGGATATTTGATAATTTTTTTTGGATTTTTTGATTTTTTACAAAACTGGGCCCCGAAACGTATTTTCACATTTTCAGGCCCTTCCATAAACATTTTCTAAAAATCTTCTGCGCCAAATTTATTTTCTTTATATAATAAAAGTTATAGAGACTTAAATGAATTTTATCAAGGTTTTTTTGAAATCAATATTAGAAGATGGTGTTTTTGGTTGAATTAAAATTACAGGGACTTAAAAAAAGATTTATGATTTTTTTTTTGAAATTTTGTTAGTTTATGTCACATGTCGTTATGTCATTGGTGTTTGACTTTTCCAAATTTTTGGTGTTTTTTGATTGAATTAAAATTACAGGGACTTAAAAGAAATTTTGTCAAGGTTGTTTTGAAATTTTGATAGCCTATGCCATGCGTCGGCTACCCATTAGTTTGACTTTTCCAAATTTACCACCTTGACAGCGAGTGTAATACACTCTCCTGGCTGCGATTGGGCAAATGGGATTGAGGTAGCATAGATGTCCACTTTTTACAAGTTTATGTACCTTAGAGGTCCATTTTAAAGTTTGGGTTTGTCTAAGGCAAAAATGCGAGCATTCGACCTTTAAAAATAATAAATGAATTTGAATATTTTTTGGAGTTTTTTTATTTTTTATGATTTTTATAAATTTTATCATAATTTAATTAAAAAATATTTTGACTATTCAAAAAATTTTAAAATTTTTCATTGATGTGTATTATATTTTTAATAATTATCCTACAAAAATTCGGATAAAAACAAACAACCTATTTTCGTGACATAATCTAATATTGAATATTCTTTATTTATAAATTTTTTCAAACCAATCATAAAGATATGTTTTGAAGTCTGCCCTAAAAAAATACGTCTTTCACCGATTTTGGAATAACTATCTATTCCTATACATTCATCAAAAAAGCATAGCTATTCCCAGATGATAAAAGAATTTGTATTTCGAATAGATATTCTATAGTGACTATTTATTAGCTAATGTTTATCATATATCACATTATTTAGTTCATTTTTGTTCTATTCATACACAATAATCATTTTACAAATCAAATGACACTCAAATTACAAAGGTGGTGGCCTCTGCAAAATTATCCTATACATTAAAGGTGGTTTCTAGTGAAAAAATGTTGTTCCATGATCGAAAAGGATCATATCTAGTTAAATCTGGATCTAGATCCGTTTTTATATAGTAAATTCATATCCGTCCCAATTCGATGGGTCTATAAGTTTGTTACCAATATTTAATGGATCTCATAGATCTGGGTAAAACGGGAAAATTATATAAAGAACCTGCTATTTTATATCCTTTTCGTTGGATGATTGACACGTAGCTAGTGGCGGCGCAAAAATTGTGTAAGAGGGGGGCAGACTTTCACCGGAAAAAAGTTCTCCTGCAAAAAAGTTTACTGTTAAATATTTGTCTATTTGAAAGATCATATATACTAAACAAAGAATTTAGAGCATCATTCGGAAGTCAAAATAAATGAAACTAGACTTTTACACTATCTTCAAACACAACCATTAATTAAATACATGTTTGTGGTTAACCCTGCGGTTTAATAAATAATCAAAGGAACTGAAGATGTTCTCTAACATAATTTATTTTAGTTTGTCATTGTTTTTTAGATTTTCAACTTACAGTAACATGTAGGAGAAGTTGCTAAACATAAGAACAACACATATGAAGAAAATGTTTTAAGCATACCATTCCACTATTTCTATTTATAATGCTAATTTACTTCATTCTTTGCCAAATTCATTCACGCATCTTCTGGTGCTACAATATCTGTTTCTCTTCCTCATGATTTTTAATTGCTTACACCACACCAAATATCACCATTACAAAGAATCATCTTTACTCGCTAATTACTCAAAGAGAAACATATAGATCAATTCAAGAATGGTCTGCTAATTATAATAATAATAAAGATGAATGGTCTACTAAATGCAAGTCTAATGGAGTTAGGGTTGCCCATTTTGGGAAATCTCCAAAATGGGAACACATATGGAGAATATGGTTAAGAGCAAGCCTAATAATTCTTTATTTTAAAGATTTCTCAAAATGGAGAATATATGTGGGGAATGGTTAAGAGCAGCAAGTCCAACTATTTTCTCCATTTCTCATTCCTCAAATCCTATTTTAGAAAATCTACAGTGTTTTTGCTCCAACCATGTTCCCCATTTTTCCTTCCCCATATTTGATTCCCTAGAAATAATAATACTTTATTATTATTATATTAATTTCTTTACATCATTTTTATTCTACTCAACTAATAAAACAATTAAAAAAATCAAAACTATAAAAAGTAATAATATAATAATAGATTCCCAAAATGGGGTTGCCCATAGAATGGTTGGACCCAACTATTTTCTATATGGTATTCCCTAAAATGGGGGTTTCCCATATATGGAGAATTCCCATGTAAAGAAATTTATATAATAATAATAATAATAATAATAATAATAATAATAATAATAATAAAGTATTATTATTTATAGAGAATGCAATATGAGGAATGAAAAATGAGGAAGATAGTTGGAGTAAAAATACTGTAGATACCGAAAATGAGGTTTAAGGAATGAAAAATGAGGAAAATAGTTAGACTTGCTCTAAGTCCAATCGTTCCTTATATGGTATTCCACAGATGGAGGTTCCCATATATGGGGAATCATTACCTTACTAATATTTTTTAGTTTTAATTTTTTTAATTATTTTGTTAGTAAAGTAAAATAGAAATGATGTAAAGAAAATAATATAATAATAAAAATATTATTATTTCTAGGGAATCTAATATGTGAAATGAAAAATGAGAAAGATGGTTGGATTAAAGTCACTGTAAATTCCTCAAAATAGGGTTTAGCGAATGAAAAATGAGGAAAATGATTTGGAATTGCTCTAGTGGAATTCTTACACCTTTACATGACCAAATCAACCATGTTTTATGGTACAATATTGATTTTTGATGCTTCAATTCTCATAAAGTTTCAATCTTTAAATTCATCTAATGACTTTTCATGCTTACAAAATTAGGGGCATTATTTTCTTCTTGGGGAAATGAAATTAGAATTAGTTTTTAAATTAGAATTACATGCATGAAGAGTACCCAATAATTTCAAGGGGGAAAACATGGTGAAGAAAACCGAAGAGAATTTCATTACTCAATCGCAATTAATCATGGTTGCCAACTGGCAGGCATCAAAATTTTGCAGTGGGGATCAGATTAACGTTGATGGGTAGCAACCAGGAGAGTCAGCAGATATGTTCTTAAGTTTCGAGTGGTGCCGTGAAAAGAGCGTTTTTTTAAATTTAAGTACAGTACTAATTTTTAAACTTATGAAGAAAACGACGTCGTGCAATATATATTAGGTCAAGAAAAAGTTAGAAACAGATAGGTGTGCGAGAGCAGGTGAAAGAAAGTTGCAGAGGACGGCGCCGGGAACAATGGTTATGAGAGACATGGCACATATCAAGGGTAGGGGTTTTAAGTTCCGGCAAAGAGGGGAGGCGGCCGTCCACCTCCGCCACCCCCTGACTCCGCCACTAAAAAGTGGTTACGTGTCAATCATCCAAATTACACAAAATACTTGACGCTTATATATATATATATATATATATATATATATATATATATATATATATATAAAATATTATAATGTTTACGGTTGCTAATATTTTGGTATTACTACCAATAATATTTGGAAAGGGTCATTGCAATAGCTTTTTAGTTATCGTTTGAAGTGGTCAATGGGGATGTTTTAATTGGCAAGTATATGACTGAATTTCATATATTAGTGTTCCGATGGATTACTGCCCACTGTTCTCATTTTAATAAATTAATTACATAAAAATCTAAGTAATGCTCTGGATTCATGGCAATAGCACTGCTCTGGAATGGATTCATGCGGTTTGATCTTGACAGATTGAAGAAAAATTCGAGATTCCTGATTTATTTTTTAGATTGGGACGAGCAGACTATGATTAGGGATTTGCTTACTATGACATGGGCCCTAGACTTTTAGTCGTGTGGGCTGGGCCGAGTGTCATCGGAGTTTCGATTAAAAATATCAAGGATAAAGCACCGAATTGCATTTAATTGTGAGAAATAATTATTTAAATACTCAAAAAAACCTCTGGAATTTTTCAAAATACAACTAACCGGAATACGCCATATATAAACAACGATTCCTCAGCTTATTCTTCAATGTTGAATCATATGTCATTTTCTCTTATCGTCGATTCAAAGTTTCAGACCAGATTTGATTTTGCTTTTTGATTCCATCTTCTTCTTCGTTCTTAGTTTCTTCCTAATTCAAATCAATTATTTTTTATTCAAATATGTTCTTCATTCTAATTTCTTTGCTCTATTGTGATTCAAATTTGGATTCAGATTTTGGAATTCAGAGATAAGCATCACTCCTCTGTTTGCTTCATGAAAACAGATCATGGACTGTTGATAACATATTTATTGGATTCAATGTAGATGGTGCTTGGCAAACTGATTTGCATGATAACAGATTTATTAGATGATAACAGATTTATTATTTGTTCTTATGTATTTGTAGCAGATTTATCAGGCTTGTAGCAGATTTATAACAGATTTGTACTAGATTAATATTTGTTACCAATCTGTTACAAATCTATTACAAATCTATTATAAATGTGTTATATATCTGTTATAAACGTAGGATAAATCAATGTGTCTGCTACAAACATGATAAATGTCTAATACAAGTGTTTGATGAAATATATAACATATTTATAATAATTTTATATTAGATATGACTATTACAAAAGTGTTTGATATAATCTGTATATTCTTTTGTATATGTTACAAATCAGTTATAAATATATTATAAATCTAACATAGATGTGTTATATATCTATTTTAAACCTAGAAATAATTTGTATGTCTGCTATAAGCATAGTAAATGTGTACTACAAGTGTTTGATAAATATATAATGGATTTATAATAGTTTTGTATTATATATGACTATTATAAAAGTGTTTGGCATAATTTGTATGTTCTTTTGTATATGTTACAAATCTGTTATAAATGTGTTATATATCTTTAAACGTAGAATAAATCTGTATGTCTGCTACAAGCATGATAAATGCCAAATACATGCGTTTGATGGAATATATAACAGATTTATAATAGTTTTGTATGAGATATGACTAGTGTAAAAGTGTTTAGCATAATCTGTGTGTTCTTTTGTATCTGTTATAAATCTAATATAAATATGTTATATATCTAGTATAATTCTAGATAAAATTGTATATCTGCTACAAGCCTAATCAATGTCTCATACAAATGTTTGATGAAATATATAACAGATTTATAACAGTTTTATATCTGTTGCAAATCTGTTATAAATCTGTTATAATGAAAATTGTATAAAAGTAATTGACAAAGTGAATATGGCGTGCAAAAGTCAAGGAAAGCGTATACATATTAATTAGAAACATAATGTGGGGTTTTGGTAATTAGGCTAAAGTTGAGCTGAAATTATTTTGTCCAAATGGGCCAAATCCAACAATTTCCCAAATATCATTCCAAGATCGGTCCACTCCTGATTTTCGAACTTCAGACTTGAGTCGTACCTATTAGGTCATTTTCAAGTCTAACCTACATAGATATTTTTTTTTCTTATAATTTTTTTGTTGACTAAATAGATAAAAATAAAAAAGGCTTAACTAAATATGCCAAATCTCATATATGATTACATCATTTATTTGAATTTCTTAAAAAAAAAGAACCTATTGTAATTTTTTTTTGACCGAAGAATATAGTCTATTAAATCAAATCAGAATCAATAGCAGCTCTAATTAAAGGTGGACAAATCCCCCTACATGTCGAAGAATCAGCTGCTCTAAATAACAATTATGCAACATGATTCACAGACCGATCAGCATAGACATTAAAAAACTACTCTAAACATATTACCGGAGTTAAAACACCGAACAGAAACAACCGGCACAAACAAACGAAACTTGCTTTTACACAAGACAAACAAGCCATATGGCAAGACAAACCAACAATAAAATAAAATGAACGTTGCAATCTATATTTTCTTAATCTCAACTAACGTTTTCAATCCACAACCATAAGAATTTCTACGTACGCCATAGCATCAACCGTTGTTACAGATCTAGAACGATCTTGCTTAAAGGAGATAAATTTAGATACCTACTGTGAAAGATCATGCAAATATCTTGTCTAAAGGCGGATGAAGTTTAATCCAGCTATCAAGATTGAGATGTGTAGCATCAGATCCATGATTGAAGAAGTCGATCTCGTCTTGGAAACTAAAAAAATAGCAACGGATTATTCAACATAAAAGAAAAACATTAAAATTCTTAAAGAGTGGAGGATGAAGAAGAAAGCCAAAACTTTCTCATTCCTTCTCAATGAGAGGCTGAACCTATTATAATTAAATTTATAAGTCTAACATTATAAATTAAAAGAGTTCAAAATAATTATTAAATTCAATATATGACAAAATAAATAAAATCATTATTCACCATGATGTGCTTGATATTTACACAAGAATTAAGTTTGATTCATAAAACTTAGGACTTTAGCTTACATGGATCATCCATAATAAAAAATAAGTGTTCATATCTGATTTATGGGAGCGGGTTCGAGTCGTACCGGTTTATAACCGAGCCGTAAACAAGTTTAGTATGACATTGTTATTCACTTCACTCTTTATTATCTATCAATCTTGTACACAATTTCAGAGGTTTTTTGTTTATGAAACAATAGAATCTATGTCTTGAAAATGAATTCGGATCTACACATCCGGACCGAAGTCCAAAATCCATTGTCATCTTTATTCTCAACTATGTATCTCATTTAGATATGTCTCTCATTGTAGTGAAGACATGTATGCCTCTACGCCCCTAAAGCTGTAAACGAACTGAATCGAGCCGAACTTTATTGTGTTCAGCTCGAGCTTAGTCAAACCTAACTCGAGCATAGTTCAAATCAAGCTTAATGGAGCTTTTGCGGAGCTTTGTCAGGTTCATTGTATTTTTAACGAGCTAATCAAGCCGAGTTTCAAGCTTGAAATTGTGGTTTGTCCTCGTGTTAAATTGTCAAGTATTTAAATATTTTTAAGTTTTGGAACAAACTTAAAACTTATGGTTGTACATTTATGTACGTTTATTTTTCATCTTGTATGAAGAAAAAAAAAATATATGTTAAGTTTGTTATATAACTTATATGATAAATATAGATTCCTTTTCTCCCGCTCATGTTCATGAGCTAGTTAATGAATGAGCTTATTTGCAAATTAGCTCTTGAGTATGTCTGCAAGTCATTTATTGAACATGTTCACAAGCTTTCAATCGAGTACACTCTTATTTAAGCTCAGCTCATTTATGATTGTGGATTCAATGTTATGTTCACAAAAAATCCCATATATTAATAAGTTGAGCTTAATAGACTTTTTACCAAGTCCAACATCAGACAATTCACAAATAATTTGGTTGTTGGACAACCACTAGCTACGCCAATGATTCCTCATCCATTTCCCTGATGGAATCGTAAGTCAATACATCCTTAAGTTTCATTCAATGTCTAGAAAATATCCCGGAAATTTCTAGAAAAATTATGCAATACATCCAAAATAAAAAATAAAGTTATTCGGAATCTACAGTTGAATTTCTACCAATACAAAGGAAAGATCATATCCGAAAACTAAATAAATGTCACATCTGAAATGATGTTTCTGCCGTGAAAATATGTCTTGTAATTTTCAGTTTTCTCTAGCCATGTCACAAGATTTGGAATCTTTATAATTCAAAAATACTAAAGTTATATATTTCAATTAGTCCTAATCATTTATTGAGTTTTAATGATTGTAGTTGAGTTTTAATAATTTGTAAGGTCCCCACTCAATAGATTATTAAAATTGACTGAAATGTAGTACAATTTACCATTTACATCTTTAGAGAATCCAAGTCCCATTTAAGTCTGGTGACCACAATACTAGTAATAAACTTTTTACAATGGTTTTTCTGGCTGCGTATTTTATGTCTTTATCTAAAAGAATATAATGAAAAGAATTCGAACTTATCTACAAACATTTCAGTCCAGTCCAGGAATTTATGAATCTTGGCAAGTTGCAAATGATATCAAAGATAAATGGGTTTTTGGAATTCTCTCTTCTGATTGGTAGGTCGAAAGGATACATTTCTCCTATTGCACTTTGTTTTTGGAATATACACGTTTCCGAATGCTATTAGTTCTCTTCTTTCTTCCTCGTTGATTGATTCGTCAATCAAATTAACGACGAAAAGGTGGGAAATTATAATTTTGTAAGTTTCATTTAATTCCAATCATACATTAAGTTTTAATAGTTGAGATTCAATGAAACTTAATAGATAGTTAAAATTAATTGAAATATACAATTTTATCATTTCACAATTTTAGAAATTTCAAATTCATTAACGACAAGCGTAAAATTATTTCCCATGATTTTCGCATATGATAAAAAAAGATGCCT
Source organism: Euphorbia pulcherrima (assembly GCA_947683365.1). Classification (NCBI taxonomy): domain Eukaryota; kingdom Viridiplantae; phylum Streptophyta; class Magnoliopsida; order Malpighiales; family Euphorbiaceae; genus Euphorbia; species Euphorbia pulcherrima. The sequence goes on along the minus strand of CANTUS010000001.1, from coordinate 73,699,265 downwards.
TCACATATTTATTCCGAAAAGAGACAATAACAGAACATTAAGGGCAACCACTGTAAACTAGACCCCTTCGTGGGCTACACCACTTGTCCGGGCCTATAATGTATAAGTTAAAAGGGAAATTATCATTTTTGGCCCAATTTTGCAAAATAATTTCTGTCAAAGTTTCACTCAATAACCTAAAAGCCACAATAAGTTTCCATAATAACTTTAATACACCCTTCGTATCTTTTTCACGCCAAAAACTCTTGCCAGCTACCTTTAAACCTTCACATTCTCTACACGATCAAGCCGTTTCCTCTCATCGTTTTTTTTCCTCTTCGATTTTTCTTCTTTAGTTATCTTTCCATTCTTCTCCATAAAAAGCGTCGCATTCTCTACTTGTTTAATTCGTCCGACTTTTGGTTTTCTTTGTCAAGTTTTTTCGTCGTTCTTTTGTTAGTTGAAGTTCCAGTATCTGTTTGTTCGACATTCTATAAGTTTGAATTTGAGGTAAACATAAATCTGAGAAACCTAATATTTACATTTTGCTTTCTGTTTTGATTTTGGTTTTCTTACATTGTTGATTTTCATATTTTGAAGTTATAATGGCTCCCAAGAAGAAGCAACTTGTACTAAAATCTTCTTCTCCTTTAGCATCAAGAAGGAGAGGTGCTTCTGCTGCAAAATCTAGAAGGAAGAAGGTAAGTAAATTATAGATTTGATTCATATAGTATGTATCCGTTATTTTTCTGTTATATATCTGTTATATTATTGTTTAAGTAGTTTCATAAATATATTTGTTATATATGTATTATAAATCTGATATTTCTGCCATATTTTCATAAGATCCACGAAATTTTTTGAAATCATATACGATTTAGCTCTTATGTATCAGATTTATATCAGATTTGCTAAAATTTGGAATTACAAGTTTAGTCTCTTTTTATCTAATATAATTCTGCTCTATGTATCATATAATGTGTCTGCATGTAAGTAATTAAAGTTATAAGAGTTTTGTTAATTGTTTTGTTCAATTATTATATATGTGTTATAGTTCTGTTATTTTTCTACTATAAGACTCTGCTTGGTGTTTGGATATTTACCATGTAACACATATGTGTTATAATTCTATTGTATGTCTCTTATAAAAACATAAAAGTGTGTTGTTTTGATGAAAATCAGTATCTGATACAAATGTGTTATATTTCTATTATAAGTTACAAATTCCATGTATGTAGAGTTTTATTAACTGTTTAAAGCTTTTATATTATAAATATATTATGAATACAAGTTCAGAATGTGTTAAGTGCTTTGTTAGCATGATAGGTCAAAGTTTTTTTGATTGTTAGAGGTCTTTCTATGTATTTTTGATGTTTTGTTCTATGTTGTCTGTATTGTTATAGGTTGCTTATTATAACAACTTATTTCTTTTATAATTTTTAGAAAAAAATGAAGATGACGAAGAATATAATCCTTTTAAAGCGGCAATGAAGCCGGAGCCATATGCCCCTATCTATCCTGAACCATGGACGTCTGGTGTTAATGCGTCATCTAACTGGAGGGTTATTGACTTTATTAAGAATAATGTTCCTGATTCTATTCTTGAAAGGCTAGAGCGAAGTATTTTTGGAAACTTTTTCACGCGCCCCCGTCTTAGAGTGTAGAGATCTTTTCTACATTGCATTATACCGAGGGAAATCAATCGGCCTCATAAAGATTGTATGTGCATTCTAGTTGTCGGTCATCCGCTTTATTTTAGAATCAAGTACTTTTATCTTATACATGGGCTGGGACTAGTTTCAGATGAGGACTTTGAGCTCTATAAGACTGGATATTCAAAAGAATTTTGGAGAAAGTATTTTCCAAAATACTTCGATTTTATTACGAGAGCAGATTTATTCATTTATTGGATAGGGATGTGAAGAAAAGTAAAGATGAAGGAAGTGATGAGGAGCATGAAGATGAAGATGTGTACGTAAATCAAAAGGTGATAGAGAATCGGATGAAAAAGCTCTCATTGAGTCTGATGATGACTATTTCAAGCTCTCGATAGTTTATTTCATCACATATTACCTAATGGGGAGGGATCCTGTCAACAAAATTCCAAAAATGTATTTTGACTATGTCTGTAATGGCACGTATGTAAATTAGCTTGGGGTAAGCTGTCGTTCGATCAGACCATTGAAGGTTTGAAAAAAATGGAATGAAAGGGCTTAGGCCACCGAATTACAAGCTGAAGGGATGCCCGTTGGTGTTCCAGGTCTAGTTTTATGAAGTTGTCGTATCGTGCAAAGGTTTTGTTTGTACCAAAATTAAACATGATGGTGGAGATTTCAAACCAAGATTTTTTAAATGGCAAGCACACCAACTTAACACAAAAGCAGCTAGTTTCAATGCAGTCATTTTCAATAAGCAATCGAAATTTGTAAGCACACATTCCAAAATTTTCCCTTTTTTTTGTTTAAAATAAGTATGTAGTATAAGTGTTGAATTACTTGAATTAATTGAATTAATATATATATATATATATATATTATTTTTCTGATAGTTACAGATTTATATCAAATATGTAATAGATATATATATACTATAAAATTCAAAATCAAGGAATAAAGCAACATCTATTATATATCTGTTGTAAATGCATTATAATTATTCTATACTTGTGTTTTAAGTCTTTCATAATTTGTTGAATATATCATCTGACATGTTTTTAAATTTTTTTCATTTTAGTTGTTCATGAGGAAAATTACTCCAACAAAAGAGGAGATTGCTAATTTGCCGCTAGGGAACTTATTTCCATTTAAATAACCGTCAGAGTTTGAACAGTTTTTCAGCAATCAAGTGTCTCAGTTTGAACTCCCAGCTGGAAGCCAGACTCAAATTCTTAACCAATTGGAGGCATTGTCTAATAAAATTGATCAAGGTTTGGAAAGAATTAAGGGTAGAGTTGGTTCGTTGAAGAAGAGGTTTGATAATCTTTCAGAAGAAGTCAAAGTCATAAAAAATGTGTTAAGGCATAATAGGTTGGTGAAGAAAATGGACGTTTCTGCGGGTGTAGGGGAATATGATGTTGATTTCTACACTAAACTGACAGGAGATACCCCACATTCCAAATTTCAGCCAGGGGTATTGAGTGATTCCTACAAGGAAGGATCTGATGGTGGTGATAAGACAGATCCGATCGAACAGCAGGATGATATCATGAATGAGAAGGTAGAAGAAGAAGTTACTAAAATTTTTATGGTTAAAAATCAAAATTTGATATTTTAACTTGTACTTGGTTTTCGCGTTGTAGGTGGGCATTGAGGGCCATATAGTCAATGAGGATGACGAGGCAGTTGAAGTGATTGCCACTGCTAAAAGTGATGTAAGTTTGAATCTAATTTAATACTAATATGATTCTGGTACAAATCTCGCATTAGTATGTTAGATAGATAATTTACTTTTTTTAATAACAATAAATGAATATTTAGATTTTGTTATGTAAACAGGAAAAATGTAAGGAGGATGGAGCAAGTCTTGTCAATAAAGAAGAGGTTACATTGGATTTTGAGGAAGAAAATGTGGAAGCAACCCACTGTTGAACTTAATATAATTACAAGTGTAATGAAATAGTAATATATATCTATTATATATCTGTTATAACTATACCAAATCTTATTTTTATATATATTTTTGTATCAGGATGAGCATATGTCGGGTCAAGTTGAGCTAGGATCGGAATTAACATCACGGACTGCACTTTTAAAAGTAAGTACACCTTTTATCGTTACACGAAGCTCCTTAATCAATTGAATCCCATCTCAATCGTGCTATTTTTCACCAAAATATGAATTATAGGAAACACTTGATACGATAACACCCGAGGTAGGCAGCATGTGCGCAGTTCCACTAGTTGAAGATGGAGAGGCGATTCAAACTCAGCAGCTTTTTAGGATAAAAGAAACAAATTCAGAAATAACTCAAAAATTGACAGAGGTAACATCATGAATCAACACTCTTTATATACCATAAATGTTTGTTTTTATGATGAAGGATATTCTGAAATTAATTTGTAACAGCATAAGATCATTTATAATGCATATTTAATAGGATTCTAGTAGATTTATAATAAAACAATTTTTTTGTCATGTAAGCAGGAAAAACCGCAGGAGGATGCAACAAGTCTTGTGAATAAAGAAGAGGATGCAATTGATATTGTGGAAGAACTTGTTGATAATGAAGAGGATGCAATGGACCTTCGGGTAGAACATGTGGAACCAATTAATATAAGTACAAGTGTAATGATATAGTAATATATATCTGTTATAATTCTGTGAAATGTTATTGTTTACATAGTAATGAATTCATGTCAGTTATATATTATATTCTATGTCAGGATGAGTATATTTCTTGTCAAATAGAGATAGGAGATGAAGTAACATCATGAATGATCATTTTAAATATCTAATAAATGTTTATCATATGATTAATTAAATACGATTATTTTGTAATACACATGTAATGGAGCAATTTCCTAATCTTTAATAGGAGCTTGTTGAAGAGAGGAGCCACAAAACTGTACAGGGGATTAGTGGTGTCGAAACTGTCATTGATCAAAAGGACAACCAAGATCCTCAAGGAGATGGACAAGAAGTTTAAGAGAGTAAAGAGGCTTTGGAATAGGTAAACTAGTTGAATTAATATAGATGTGATCTTTATCCGATATATACCAGATATATATCAGAAATATAATAGATATATATTTATCTGATATATATCTATTATATTTCTGATACAAATCAGATTTGTATTTGATATATACTTGATTTATATTAGTTATATATATAATAATTTTTATTTCATTAACATTAGCATTGAATGTTTTTCTATCTGTTATTTATAATAAGATTTCATTCATTTACATTATTATTAGAAAAAGGTTCTAGTTGCTGAAGAAGTTATCCTAAGAAGGTCACGGAGGATAAAGCGTTTTTCAGAAATTTCTGGTTTTAAGAACACATTGGATGTCAAAATAAATTTGCAGCCCCTTAAGACATTAGAAGATGGCTGGAATATGATTACAGATATTTCAAGAGAGGTTGTTCAATTGGTTGATCATGAAACATCAATCCCTGCAAAAAGATGAAAACGGAAGGCTCCAGCTAGGAAATAGAACAAAGTTAAAGCTGATGAAGGAGTTGGTCTAGAGGATAAAAATGTTCAAGAAGCTCTCACTGGAATGGCACAGTTGCAAAATGTCAAGGGAAAGGTAAAACATAAAACTCATTTGAATTCAAATTTTACTTTGGAAATTGGATTTTGTTCTCTGATCAAATTTTATATGTCTAAAAAACATTATCAGGCTGGATCTTCTTGTTTCTTAGACTCTGTTAATCCAGCAGAACTTGATAAATTAGAGGCTAATTGTTTTGAAATATTAGCGATTATTAAAGAAGTTAAGCAAGTGCGTATCACATTAATTATAACGTCCTATTTGTATAAGATTACAAACCATTTTGACTCTTTTTTTAATGTGATTAAAGGAGATTGAAGAAGAGGTGGAGGTACAGGAGATCCGTCAGCAAAATTTAAGCGTAGAACAAGGAGGAGGGTGAATCCTTCACTAAGACCAAAGTTCATGAGCGTTATCCATTGGATGATTATGGTCTGATTGGCAATGAGATTTCAGATACTGAAGTTGTTCAAGTTTTCACGAGATTTATTAAGAAGCATAAAAATGTTTCAAGAGGGTAAGTAAATGTGTTAATCCAATATATGTGCAATTCGTGTAACATTTTTTTTAAACAAACTGATCATTTGTTTTTAAATAATTATTATGAAATAGGAAATACTCATGGTATAGTGCAAAAGAATGACAAGATTGAGCCATTAGACTTCGACGTTTTTTCACGTATCAAAAAAGACATTTTGGGCCGATCTTCTTACAATAGGAGAATATCTCAGCAGCTATGTAAGACAATTTCTCTCTCTTTTTTTTATTTTTATGGTGTAATATGTTGTTGTTTTATTTTTCTATAGCAAGATATGATAAATTAGAAAGTCTGGTAGAATTATATTATATAACTGATACAATTCTATTATAATTCTATTACAAAAGAGTTTTATTTATTTTTTTCTAGTATTATATGTTCATTGCTTATGTATTTGTTACTTTTACAGCACATTAATTTGGTGTCGTATTATCTGATAAAGAAAGGAAAGTACTGCCCAAGAATAAAGTACAGCTTCACCATTATGGATGATGCTTTTGCTCAGAGGCTAGGTACTATCAAATGATGGATAAAGAAACTGATGAATCGAGGAAGTGGGTGCAAGATAATGTTAATATTGAAGATATCACTTCATGGAATATGAATGGAAAAGGGATTCACTGCCCCGAGCGTTGGGATGAAGTAGAAAATGTGTTTATCGCTATCATGGCTGGGAGCGACCACTGGATTTTAGCGAGGTTTGAGATTATGTCCAGGACACTTCACATCTACGACTCATTCATGGGCAGGTTGTCATATGAAAAAGATACTCCAGCAGCTTCTAGTTTATGTGCAGCCCTGATACCGTACTACTTGCATAACTTTGGTATCTTTGACAATAGGCAAGACATCTTGCATTCTAAACCATACAGTAATGGTGATCTACTTCACCCTCTCGATATAGTATACATCAATGGGCTTCCTCAGCAATTATTATGGTATGTTTTGAATTCACCATTTTTTGAACACATTATGGTTTTGTATATATACACATGTTCAAGCTACTTTGATTTTTATTCTATTTTTTCTTTTTTTCTGTTGAATTGTTCTTGCAGCGACTGTGGTGTGCTTTTACTCAGCTACATCAAGTATATCATTGAAAACATGGAATTCCCTAAGAAGCTTGATGTGCGTATGCATAGGCTCCGTTTGGCTTTGAGTTTGTACAATCACGGGTTGAAAAAGCTAGAAGATGGTGTTGAGAGTGATGAAGAGTTCGAATTAGGATATGGATATGCATAGGCTATGTTTGTCTTTAGTTTCAATTTTTTAATGTCTTTGTTAGTTCTAGATCTTGTTTTGGTCCTGTAAAAGTAATGTTTTGATGTTTTTTTACAATACATTATTTATATTCTATGTTGTTAATCAATTTTAGTTATGTTGTTTTCCAAAATTTTAACATCTCATTTGTTTCAAATTGACTTATATTATGTATATAAAGGGTTTATATCAGAAATGTATCCGATTTATATGAGATATATAACTGATATATAACAGGTATAGAATTTACATCATCAAATTCAAATCTATTATATATCTGTTATTTTTCTGATATATAATACTTCTACAACAGATATGTATTCGAAATGTAGAACTTACATTACCTAACTTAAATCTAATATATATATCTGTTATTTTTCTGTTATATAATACATCTATAACATATATCTATTAGAATTGTATAACTTACATCACCTAACTCAAATCTAATATATATTTGTTATTTTTCTGATATATAATATATCTATAACAGATATATATTCGAAATGTAGAACTTACATCACCTAACTCTAATATATATATATATATATATATATATATATATATATATATATATATGTTATTATTCTATTAAAACTGTGCCATAAGTCTAATATAAGCCTTGTTTAATTCTATTATAATTCCATTAATGCAAGTATGGCTTTGTAAAATTGTTGATAACATAACATACAAAAACTATTCCAAATTTCACTAAAACTTCTTATAAATGCAGTATATCCTTTGAAAAAGTTAATTACATTCTTAATTGATTTAAAGGAGTTGTGAAATCTTTTTATAACAGATATGTAACAGAATTGTATTAGATGTTCATAACCACCTATTTTGAAAAAATTATGATTGCTAAAAAAGGAAAGGATCTTCTGTGCGTCACTTTTGTCATAGAAATTGTTGTAATCAGCATGGAGAATCACTGGATCACTCCCGTACACTTCCTCTTATTATGTCCAGGCCTCTTGCACACACTGCACTTGATTTGTAAGTTGTTTTATTTTCCAAAGCGGACTTGTATCTATGTTTCTTTGGCCTCCCTGCTTTTTGTTTCACATATGGAGGAAGAATAACCTCATCCACAACCGCTTGAGGGATCAACCAATTATCATTCAATGGTATTAGCTGTATTGTTGCTCCATAAGTTGCCAGCATCACTTCCTTTTTGTAATAATCCGAACAGTAATCATAAGATGATAGATGGAACTTTCGTACAAAAGCAAGAGCATGTGCACACGAAATTTCATCCATCTAAAACCTATTGCATGTGCAAGTCCTGTTTTGCATGTCTACAACATATTCGAATCCATTACTCTTCATGGATACCAATTGGCTGTTTGAAGGAGCTACCTGAAATGCATTTAGTGTATATCAGAAGCAATCCATTGAGTTACATAGAATTTAAAAAACACAGATAGAACATTGAATTAAAAAAAGCACCTCTATTTTCGTAGATAGATGATACTGCTTTTGGAGTTTTTTTCTCGTATTTCTTAAAAATACCAGTAAACGTGTTCAGCTCAATGTTTCTATTTGTATAGAATATCTTCTGAATTGTAACTCTTAGGTAGTCTACAAGAGATGCAATGGGGAGGTCTTTTCCATGCTTTGTCATTAAATTCATTGATTCTGCAATGTTGGACGTCATTGCAACATATCTATTTTTGATGGAATGGGCCTTGCTCCATTTAGGGTAACCAACTTCTTACAAGTATGCCGGAATGCCTTTTTGAATAGCATAGAGTTGTTTCATGTTCTTTTCAAACTGTTTTAGTGTGTACACCTTAACCGCCCATTTAAAGTAATTTGACATTTCAGGAATGTTTTTCTTGAAATTGCTTTTAAGGTTCCGTAGTAAATGATACGAGTAAATACAGTGGGGTGCACTAGGGAATACTATCGTTGATGCTCTCTTTATGCTTGGGTGTCGATCAGAAACTACGACCATGTTAGGTCTTTCCCCAAAAGCGTCCTTAAACCTTCTAAAGAACCATTCCCAAGATTGATTGTTTACTCCATCGATAATAGCAAAAGCAAGTGGAAAAATCTTTCCTGCAATTTTTTAGAACAAGGATATCTATATCTAGTAAATATCTATTACAAATGTAATATATTATAGTTATAGAATAGGAAAAACCTTTTTTATTATCAATTTTAACTACTGCAATCCATTTATAATAGTTATGTATTAGCTCAGTATCAGTTAAATAACATTCTGTGAATTTGTAACTGTATTATAACATTTATTTATCAGTTTTGTAAAATGTCAGTAAAATATTTATCGTATAACACTTTTTGTAACGAAACGAAATTTCTAAAATTTGCTTATAATAAATTACTATGGTATTAAAATATCATAGAAATTATTTTTGTAGTTATTATTATTATTATTATTATTAGATATAAGACATGAGAAAATAAGAGTTAATTAAGTAAGAGGGATGAATTGGGCATTTAATTAATTGTTCGAGGGCATTATTGGAAATTGAAAAAAAAAAGAAAAAGAAAATACATATCATATCCTGCATCTCTTCTTCACTTCCACCATTTTTCTTCTCCTCTATTTCTTCATTTCCTTATCAAATTCTCCCTAATCCAAAAACTTCCGATTTCTTCGATTCAACTTCTAATTCTTGTTAGAAATCGATCCTTAAGCCCTCTATCATCATCAATTTCAGTGAATTAACACTAGAAGAGCAGAATTTCAGATTTTAAGATTTGGATGAATAGTAACCCGAATTTGAGGTGAGTGATTTTTGGTGAAATTAAAGCTTAATTAGTAGAATTCATGGTAGATTAAGCATATTTATGGTATTAGAAAGTTTATTTATACAATATCTGGATAGAATTATATAAAACTATTGTAGAGGAAGCTAGTGCAAGTAAATCAAAGGCAAAAGAGGTAGAAGAGAGCTAGAAAGAGCATAGAAAAAGGTTTGTGTCTCGAATTTCGATTTCTCGGTTTTTCGGAAAATTTTCCAGATTGTATACCTGTTTTGTTTTAATGTTTTCTCTCATTATATAAATCCGATTTGAATGATTCTTGATTCTATTGATATCTACAGAAAGTAAGGAATATATGTCCAGAAGAAAGTTTATTGAATTTCGTTCATTTTGAATGTGAAATTTTCGTTTGAAGTTGAGTCACAAAATCTGTTTTCGGAAAATCTCAGCTTGGTACACTGTTTAGTATTTTGATCATAACTTTGGTTATACAATTGGTATTTCTGTGATTTTGGTGGTTTTGGAAAGCTGAGACATGTGGCTAATTGTGTTTAGAAGAAAGCTCTTCAATTGGATGATGTTTTAATAGTGAAAAATGCAGGGGAATTCAGGTTATGAAACCTGGAAAAATTCTGGAAAGTATGAATATTGATTTTATTGAAGTTTGATGCTTAAAAATTTGGAATTTGGATTTCTTAATTACTGAAGATATGTTAAATTATGATTGATGGTTTATACTAAAATTTTTAAGATATTACTTTGATTTATTGCCCTTATTAAAGAGTGGAATACGGGTCAGGGTAGATTGGCGCCAATAAAGGGGGGTAGAGTACTGTACAAACAATTGAAGCTTTGGCTTCGGGCTTTGGCCGATATTATGGTATATATAAATATATATATTGATATTGAAGCTTCGGCTTCGGGCTTGACCGATATATTGATTTTAAAGCTTTGGCTTCGGGCTTGGCCGATATATTGATTTTGATGCTTTGGCTTTGGGCTTGACCGATATATTGATTTGGAAGCTTCGGCTTCGGGCCTGTCCGCTCCCGTATTTATTTTACCGTTATTCAGGACTTGTTTACTTTGGGCAATATGTGGTTAAAGTGTTTGGAGAAATTGGATACGAATTTAATTGTACTTCGAAATGATTACTATATAAGTTTTGTGATTTGGTTCCATAAAGTTGATTAATTTGTTTTTGATTTATAAATATACTTTGTTTCTATTTTAAAGTGTTAAAAATGTTCAAAGTTGTTATATTTCTTTTATGGACACCACTAAGCAAATTGCTTAGCGTATAGATTTTTTTCTACACGTAGGTGGAGAACTTGTAGATATAGCTTAGACCAAAATGGAATAAGTGGATCAGCTTGAAGAGCAAATAAGGAAAGACTCGAGGTGGATTTGTAATTTAATGAAATATTATAGTTTGTAGAATAATGGCATGTACTAAATAGTGTGAGAAATATAAAGTGGTATTGGGAAATATTTGGAGAATAATTTGGAATTGGAAACATTATATTGGCATTTGTACATATTAAATCTATAAGTATTGAACTCTATATAGTGGAGTAGAGTTGTTTATTGGGTGATATAGTTACCGTGGCGCTTCCTAGTAGGGGGGCGTTACAATTGTTGGTATTGGAGCTGAGGTTTAGGCTATTCTAGGACTAGATGTACATGCCATTTAGGATATAAATATGTTATGTTAGTTGTTTGATCCCCTTTGGTCCAATTTTCAGGAATAAGTTATGGCTAGTAGTAGTCACAACTAGAGTGAGGAAGAGGATGCTAAGAGTACGGTCCGTATTAGACAAGGGGATGAACAAAGACATGAACCTCCACCAATTCATGGCTTTCCTGAACAACCTACTCCAGCACAAGCTCCTTTACTTCAGCATATGACTACTGAAGTAATCACACAAGTATTTCGAAATATACAAATCCCTCAAGTTCCTGTAGTACCTCATGTTGAAAGAAGAGAGGAGAGAACTCCTCTTGAAAGAATCAAGAAGCTTCCGGCTGATGATTTCAAAGGGGATACAGTGAATCCTGCAATTGCAGAAGATTGGCTTGATCATACTAAATGGTGTATGACTAGGCTTCATTTTACAGATGAAGAGAGATTAGACTGTGTGCAGGGTTTACTCAAAGAACAAGCTAGGAGGTGGTGGAATAATATTGTGAGAGAAAGGAGACCCGGAGAAATCACCTGGGGTCTTTTCTTGGAACAATTTGACAAGAAGTATATTAGTGAAAGATTCAAAGATGAGTAGAGGAAATTGTTCTTGTCTTTAAGACAGGGACGAATGACTGTATCAGAATATGAAGTTCAATTCCTCAAACTCGAGAGGTATGCTCGTGATATCGTTGACAGTGAAGTAAGGCGATGTAAGAGATTCAAGGATGGGCTGAATGATGAAATTAGAGTGCATTTACTTGCACAAAAGATTAGAGTGTTCAATGACTTGGTTGATGCTGCTACGGGCATTGAGAAGATCAATTCAGATAGGCAACAAAAAATGGCAAAAAGGTCTGGAATTCAAAAGGGATCATAGGGTCTAGCTGGTTTAGAATATCCAAGTAAGAAATAGAAGGGAACATCAGAACAAACACAATCTAATTTCAGAGGATTTTCACCGAGACAAACCATAAGTATGGGGTCAGTGGCTAGTGTATCTTCAGCTCGAGGCAGAGGAAATATTCCATAATGTTCTAGTTGTGGAAGGATGCATACAGGGGAATGTTGGGGAAAAGGTAGAGTCTTAAATATGGCTCGAGGGAACATTTGATTGTAAATTATCCTCAAAGACAGATAAGTACATCTGCACCTATAGTAGTTCCTACACCTACAATGCAAGGTGGAAGAGGAAGGGGAAGAGGAAATGCTAGTGAGACAAGTGGACATAATGTGTCTCAACAAGCACCGCAGAATGGTAGACCGGAAGGAATGGCACGAAGTTATACAATCCGAGGGCCTGAGACTCGGGAATCTACTGATGTTATAGTCGGTAAATTTTCATTCTTTAACTATTGTGTTTATGCTTTGATAGATCCCGGTTCATCTCATTCATATATATGTACTGCATTAACACAAGAGAAAGGGTTACATGTAGAAGAGTTAGGAGAAAATATTAAAGTGACTAATCCTTTAGGACACAGTGTGATAGTAAGCAAAGTGTATATGAATTGCCCTATTATGGTTCAGCATCAACTTTTCCATGCAAATTTAATTGAGTTACCTTTCCGAGATTATGATGTTATCTTGGGAATGGATTGGTTATCGGAACATCGAGCTATGGTGGATTGCAAAAATAAAAGAATATCACTTCAAGTTTCTGATGGAGAAGAAATAGTTATCATGGGGGAAAGATCAGATTATCACTGTAACATAATTTATTTTATGAAGACTAAAAGATTAGTTAGGAAGGGATGTCAGGCCTACCTAATCTTCGCTCTAGAATTGAAGGAAGGTGAGTTAGAATTACAGAATATTCCTACGGTATGTGATTTTCCTAATGTATTTCCAGAAGAACTATCGGGGTTGCCACCAAAAAGAGAGGTAGAATTCGCAATTGATGTATTACCGGGTACCGCACCAGTATCCAAAGCACCACACAGAATGGCGCCTGCTGAGCTGAAAGAGTTGAAGATCCAGTTGCAAGAATTATTAGACAAAGGATTCATATGCCCAAGTATATCCCCGTGGGGTGCACTAGTGTTGTTTGTTAAGAAGAAAGATGGGTCGCTCCGATTATGTATTGATTACCGGGAGTTGAATAAATTGACAGTGAAGAACAAGTATCCATTGCCAAGGATTGAAGACTTATTTGATCAAGTCAAGGGTGCTAAATACTTCTCCAAGATTGATTTGAGATCGGGCTACTATCAGATGAGAGTGAAAGATGATGATATTGTAAAGACGGCTTTTCGAACCAGATATGGGCACTATGAATTTTTGGTAATGCCATTTGGTCTAACTAATGCACTAGCAGCATTTATGGACCTTATGAACTGTATCTTTTACTTGTATTTAGACAGGTTTGTAGTGGTTTTCATTGATGATATTTTGGTGTATTCTAAGTCAGGGGAAGAGCATGATCAATATTTGCGGATAGTCTTCCAAACTTTGAGGGAAAATAAATTGTATGCCAAACTTAGCAAATATGAGTTTTGGCTTGAAGAAGTTTCTTTCTTAGGCCATATTGTTTCTGCAGAAGGAATTAAAGTGGATCTTAAGAAGATAGAAGCAGTTGTCGAATGGAAACCACCAAAGAACCCTACAGAAGTCAGAAGTTTCCTTGGTTTAGCGGGGTATTATAGAAGATTTGTGAAGGGATTTTCAGTCATTGTTGCCCCACTGATAAAACTACTTCAAAAGAATGCAAAATTTGAGTGGAATCATAAGTGTCAAGAAAGTTTTGAGAAGTTGAAAGCGCTGTTGATAAAAGCACCCATCCTTACCCAACCAGAGCCTGGAAAAGACTTTGTAATCTATAGTGATGCTTCTCATAGTGGTCTTGGGTGTGTTTTGATGCAAGAAGGGAAAGTGATTGCCTATGCTTCCATGCAATTGAAGAATCATGAAAGGAATTATCCTACTCATGATTTGGAAATGGCTGCAATAGTCTTTGCCCTGAAAATTTGGCGACACTATCTTTATGGAGAAAAATGTTATATTTACACAGATGATAAAACCTTGAAATATTTACCAACACAGAAGGAGTTTAATTTAAGGCAGAGAAGGTGGATGGAATTCATTAAAGATTACGATTGTCTTATTGATTACCATCCAGGAAAGGCTAATGTAGTGGATGATGCTCTCAGTAGAAAGACAATGATGGCACTTAGGGCTATGAATACGGGGTTAGCTCTTACTAGTAGTGGAGCCTTAATTACAGAATTGAAGATTCAACCTGTACTACTACAACAAGTTAAGCAAGCACAAAATGAAGATGATGACTTCAAGGTCATTCGAGCAAGGACACAAGTGGGTATCGTAGACAACTATATGGTTCGAGAAGATGGGTGTCTATATTTTAAAGATAGACTGTCTGTGTCAAACAATGAAGAATTAAAGAAGAATATCCTACATGAGGCGCATAGTAGTCCTTATGCAATGCATCTAGGAGCAAACAAGATGTACCAAAATTTGAAGAGCCATTATTGGTGGAATGGAATGAAGAAAGACATTACTAATTATGTTGCTCAATGTCTAACTTGTCAACAGGTGAAAGCAGAACATCAAGTTCCTTCTGGATTGTTGCAACCTATAACAATTCCAGAATGGAAATGGGAAAGAATCACAATAGACTTCGTGACATCTTTACCACTCACACAGAAGAAACATGATGCAGTGTGGGTTGTTGTAGATAAATTGACAAAGTCTGCCCACTTTCTTCCAGTAAGGATGGATTATTCACTTGATAGGTTGGCTCGATTATATGTAGATGAGATAGTAAGGCTACACGGAGTGCCCATTTCAATCATTTCTGATCGAGATCCAAGATTTACTTCGAGATTTTGGAAGAAGTTGCAAGAAGCCTTAGGTAGTAAACTTCATTTCAGTACTTCATTTTATCCTCAAATAGATGGTGAATCTGAAAGAGTAATTCAGGTGTTGGAAGACATGATGAGAAGTTGTATCATCGAATTTAAGGGGAGTTGGGATAAGTATTTGTCCCTCATAGAGTTTGCCTATAATAACAGCTATCAGTCAAGCATACAAATGGCGCCATATGAAGCATTGTATGGAAGAAAATGTCGAACTCCATTATATTGGACTGAACTTAGTGAAAACAAGATTGTGGGGGTGGATTTGATTCAGGAGACAAAGGAGAAGGTAAAACTTAGTCAAGAGAGATTGAAGGCTGCATCGGATAGACAAAAGTCTTATGCTGATCTAAAAAGAAAAGACATTACTTATGAAGTGGGGGATAAAGTATTTCTCAAAGTATCTCCTTGGAAGAAAGTCCTGTGATTTGGCAAGAAAGGCAAGCTCAGTCCGAGATTCATTGGCCCATATAAGGTTATAGAGAAGGTTGGACCGGTAGCTTATCGGTTGGCACTACCCCCGACACTCGATAAAATTCATAATGTGTTCCACGTGTCGATGTTAAGGAGATACAGATCAGATCCATCACATATCTTGTCTCCTGATGTCGTAGAAATCAAACCCGACTTGACGTATGAAGAGGAACCGGTACAAATCTTGGCGAGAGAGGTTAAACAATTGAGAAACAAGTCTATTCCTTTGGTAAAAGTACTTTGAAAGAATCATAAGGTTGAAGAAGCAACTTAGGAACCGGAGGATACAATGAAAACTCAATATCCGCAATTATTTTGAGGAAATTTTCGAGACGAAAATTCATAAGAGGGGGAGAATTGTAGCTTAGCGAACCGAAATTTTAAAAATTTGCTTATAATAAATTACTATGGTATTAAAATATCATAGAAATTATTTTTGTAATTATTATTATTATTGGTTATAAGACATGAGGAAATAAGAGTTAATTAAGTAAGAGGGATGAATTGGGCATTTAATTAATTGTTCAAGGGCATTATTGAAAATTGAAAAAAAAAAATACATATCATATCCTGCATCTCTTCTTCACCTCCACCATTTTTCTTCTCCTCTATTTCTTTCTTTCCTTATCAAATTCTCCCCAATCCAAAAACTTCCGATTTCTTCGATTCAACTTCGAATTCTTGTTGGAAATCAATCCTTAAGCCCTCTATCATCATCAATTTCAGTGAATTAACACTAGAAGAGGAGGATTTCAGATTTTAAGATTCGGATAAATAGTAACCCGAATTTGAGGTGAGTGATTTTTGGTGAAATTAAAGCTTAATTAGTAGAATTCATGATAGATTAAGCATATTTAGGGTATTAAAAAGTTTATTTATACAATATCTTGATAGAATTATATACGGCTGTTGTAGAGGAAGCTAGTGCAAGTAAATCAAAGGCAAAAGAGGTAGAAGAGAGCTAGAAAGAGCATAGAAAAAGGTTTGTGTCTCGAATTTCGATTTCTCGGTTTTTCGGAAAATTTTCCAGATTGTATACCTGCTTTATTTTAATGTTTTCTCTCATTATATAAATCCAATTTGAATGATTCTTGATTTTATTGATATCTACGGAAAGTAAGGAATATATGTCCAGAAGAAACCTTATTGTATTTCGTTCATTTTGAATGTGAAATTTTCGTTTGAAGTTGAGTCACAAAATCTGTTTTCCGAAAATCTTAGCTTGGTACACTATTTAGTATTTTCATCATAACTTTGGTTATACAATTGGTATTTCTATGATTCTGGTGGTTTTGAAAGCTGAGACATATGGCTAATTGTGTTTAGAAGAAAGTTCTTCGAGTCGATGATGTTTTAATAGTGAAAAATGCAGGGGAAGTCAGGTTATGAAACCTGGAAAAATTCTAGAAAGTATGAATATTAATTTTATTGAGTTTTAATTGAAGTTTGATGCTTAAAAATTTGGGATTTGGATTTCTTAATAACTGAAGTTATATTGAATTATGATTGATGGTTTATACTGAAATTTTTAAGATGTTACTTTGATTTATTGCCCTTATTAAATGAGTAGAATACGGGTCAGGGTAGATTGACGCCAATAAAGGGGGGTACAGTACTGTACAAACAATTGAAGCTTTGGCTTCGGGCTTTGGCCGATATTATGATATATATATATAGGCTTCGGGCTTGACTGATATATTGATTTTGAAGCTTTGGCTTCGGGCTTGGCCGATATATTGATTTTAAAGCTTCGGCTTCGGGCTTGTCCGCTCCCGTATCCATTTTACCGTTATTTAGGACTTGTTTACTTTGGGCAATATGTGGTTAAAGTGTTTGGAAAAATTGGATACAAATTTAATTGTACTTTGAAATGATTACTATATAAGTTTTGTGATTTGGTTCCATAAAGTTGGTTAATTTGTTTTTTATTTATAAATATACTTTGTTTCTATTTTAAAGTGTTAAAAATGTTCAAAGTTGTTATATTTCTTTTATGGACACCACTAAGCAAATTGCTTAGCATGTAGTTTTTTTTCTACACGTAGGTGGAGAACTTGTAGATAGCTTGGACCAAAGTGGAATAAGTGGATCATCTTGAAGAGCAAATAAGGAAAGACTCGAGGTGGATTTGTAATTTAATGAAATATTATGGTTTGTAGAATAATGGCATTTACTAGATAGTGTGAGAAATATAAAGTGGTATTGTGAAATATTTGGAGAATAATTTGGAATTGGAAACATTATATTGGCATTTGTCCATATTAAATCTATAAGTATTGAACTCTATATAGTGGAGTAGAGTTATTTATTGGGTGATTATAGTTACTGTGGCACTCCCAATAAGGGGGGTGTTACACTTTTATAACAGAATCTTAAGATATCTCAAATAGACATCAATAACAAAGTCAATTATGGGAGAAAACAAATTAAAATACCTGCTTCATCGTAAGCACAAGATGAAATAAGCGATCCATTATAGCACATCTCAAAAAAGGTAGCATCAGTAACAAGAACTGGTCTACAGTGGTTCCAGCCTTCAATACAAGCTCCCATTGCAATAAAAAAGTACTTAAACATGTCCTCCTCTTTATCAATGTAAATTATGGAACCTAGATTATATTGTTGAATCATGTACAACAAGCTTGGCAACCTGCCGTATTATTCTTCCGCCGAGCCTATAATCATCTTAAGCGCCTCCTCTTTCACTCTCCAGGCTTGTTGGTAATTTATATCAGCTCCAAATTTAGATTTTACATCAGAGGTAATACCTACTGGTCTGTTCACTCTTTTAACCCTTAGGTATTTGTTTTTGATTCATTTAGCAAGAAACTTATTTGTTGCTTGCCTCTTCTCACTATTTCGTTCATCAATGTTGCAGATATATTCTGGAAAGTACTTTCTAACCACAAAACTGCTAGTGGATTTTCTCACTAATGCTCTCATTTTCCAATTACAATTTGGATTAATGCAAATCAGCCAATACTGCCTATTGCACGATTTTTTTTGTCCTGAACTGAAAATCGTTCCTAGTTGCATATAAACTCATTGATTCTTGCAGCTCCTTTTTGTCTACAAAAAGTAGTCTAACTTTTATTGTATCCATAGTATTCGGATTTGTGATCTCCGTATCATCATCTTTCTCATCATCCAACTCGTCATCGGTAAAATTGCCTATTCTATGAACAACCAAATCTGGAATATTCTCTATATAGACAGAATGTTCCTCACTGAATGATGCATTGACATCAGTTGTAAGATTGTATTCTATCTATATAGGTTCATTTGCTGTTGCATTGTTGTTCCCTTCTTCAACTATAGAAACTGGAGGAAAACCGTTTTTACGAGCTGAATTACATATTTAACAGTTTTGCAGTACATATGTAACAGGTGTGGAAAGGATCATTTGGATATGTATTTTTCCCTTTTAAAACATATAAATGAGTCACATTTTGTCTATATTATTTTGAAATTGTATTGTTTAACCATATTTCACAAAAAAGAAGACATATATCAGATGTATATTAGATATATAGCAGTTTTGTATAAGTTAAGTGAGATAAGAAAAATAGAAGAAATCTTACTTTTAAATTCCATTGTATCAAAATCATTGGCATCCAAAGGACCCGTGAAAGACATAAATGTACCATTTGAATTCAGTAATCAGTTCCATTATACTTATATTATGTTTATAACTGATACGTAACACATTTATATTACATTTATAAGAGATATATAGTAGTTTTTGTATTAGATGAAGATTTACTTACAGATCACGTCAAACACTTTTATAATAGTGTTAAGTAACACAATGCTATTATAAATCTAATATATTTTTCACCAAACACTTGCATTGGACATTTATCAGCATTGTAGCAGATTTATAACAGATTTATATTAGTTGAAGACTTACTTGCTTACTGATTATGTCATACACCTATGTGATAGTGTTATGTAATAAAATACTATTATAAGTCTAATATATATTCACCATACACTTTTATCATACATTTATCAGCATTATAGCAGATCTATAACATAATTATATTAGTTTTGTATTAGATTCACAACAGATTCATACAAACAAACATAAATCAGTTTAGATCCATAAAATAACTAAAGAATTACCTTCTAAACATTGATAGACAACTAGAACTGTAGATATGCCAAGAGGAAATTCAGCTATCATCGTACTTGGAGCTTTTAGTTGCACAAAAAACTTGAGAGATGTATCATTCCTTATTTCCATGGTAGGATAACAAGATGTAACTTGAAACTCGATTTTCAGAGCTTCTATTTTCTGATCAATATTCAAATTTTCACTTATGACTTGTTTGAATTCAACGAAGCTTGAGTTGGTTGGAATTGACACTCCATCGACTTTGAATCCAACAAATATGTTGTCATCTGTCCATGTTTCATTGACATTAAGCAAAATTGAAATGTTGCTCGTCTTCAATTACTTAAAATCAATTCGAATATTCTTTTAGAGAGAATAAATCGCAGATACAAGAAAAACAGAGATCGATATTGAGCTGTGATGGTATTGATTGAAAGAACACAGATATTAGCACGAAATCGCTAATTAACAACGGATTCGGGATTAAAAAGCTAAAAAACTATGAACTGTGATTTTTGTTAGGAGAAAACGAGAGAGAATTCAGCGTTAGTGAGCTGCGATTTTCATTGATTTCCTTCGTTTATATATGAGCGTATTATGGTTATTTACTTTCTAAAAAATTCTATTTTTATTACTCACTTAATTTTATGGCATTTTAATTATTAGTTTATACTTTTATGTGCATTTTCATACTTTTCCCAAAGTTAAAATTTTATACCGGCGAAATATATAAAATGGGTTTAACTTAATTGATTTTGACATCAATTAATTAATTGTATTGATTTTAATGGGGGAAAAAGATAGAGCAGTATGTGGTTGATGTTGATATTAGAATAAGGCAAAGGTATATTTGGTTTTTGTTATGCTTTTTTTTGTCGCGGTGCTACTTTTGTGATCACTTGTTCATTTATTATTAGTGCAAGTACTGAATGCAGTTGTGAGTCGGTTTCCTATAATCCTCTTGTCCAAAAGATTTTCTTTTGAGAAATTTACTTCACAACACCTTTTGGTTTTGGCAATATTTTTTTTTTAATTTTACCACGTATGTGCTGATAATAATAATAAGAAAAAATCTTAACCCACTCCATTTAAGTATGGACTCAAACCTGCAACCTTAAAGATAACATTTTAAAGACTTAATGAATAGACTAAATTTTTACCATTAAAGAACAGCAATATAATATAGAGATTTTCTATTAAAGGTTTACCTGACAACAACTTTTGACTTTGGCAATATAATATAACTATATAAGTACCGGTATCAAGGACCAAGTAGGATTGGTTTTATTTTTCTTCTATTCCTATTTTTTTCGGTTGGAGTAAAGGATGAGATCGAACCTAAATTTTTAGGGAGAGCTTAATTTTGTAGTGGTGGGGTGAGATTTAAGCACCATCCTACCCAATTAACTCCCTTGGACAATACCAAACTGCCTTTAATTTGTTTGGTTCAATTTGTGATTTTTGGTCTTTTAGCCTTTTTTTTTATAGCTTTTTACATAGTTTTGAAAACACATATCAGACCGACAGATCGAACCCGATCTAACTAAAATCGGTGAATGGTATCGTTTGATTTCAGTCAATTCTTAAAAAAGTTTAAAACCAGTTATTATCGGTTGAATTGATCGATTTACCTGTTCAACATACTTTAAAATTTTTGTGGAATGTGGACTTACACGCAACCTTTCACATTTTCACTAAAGGGTTTACCAATTTTAACAATTACAATTTAATTCATATTTATATTTTATTAGTTTTATAAGATACAATATATAATCGATAAATTATTTTCAGTGGTAAAGGTTTGATATAGTGGCTGAGCCTTAAAACTGTAATTCTAGAATTTGAAGATTTGAGTCCACACTCAAGCGGGTAGGAAAAAATTTTCATTTATTATTATTGTAAATAAACTATTTTAAATAAAATTAATGTTTAAGTTTTATCAAAACTACAAAAACATAATTATTTTTTCATTGCATCGTGTAAAGTGTGAACCTATTTAACTATATTATATTTCAAAAATTATTTTTCAAGTAAAATTTTAGCTATAATTTTTAATATTTATATGAAGAAATAGCACTTAAATTTTTAAAATTAAATAAACATTTAATTATTGGCATAAAAATTATATTGCATGTACATTATTATTTATAAAGTATCCATTATCTTACACTTTTCAATCATAAGATGAGTGGTGATTATTTTAATTTAATGGTAAAAAAATGTAAAGTAATAATTAAGCAAAGTAACCATAGAATATGCCTTATTTTATATATGTATTTAAAGTTAGTCTTAAAGATTTATTTTATAATTGGATAATTTTATGTACCATTAATAAAATATATTAACGTTTTTATTTATCTTTATAAAATATGGTTTAATCCAAAATTAGCTCGGTTTAATACAAAATTTGTGACTCCTCTTACTGAATTATGTTGATCATGTTACATTATATTTTTATTTGAAATATCAACTTTGTATTAACAAGGTTTAACATTATATACTAGTACTTATTTGCATAGTATAACGTATATTGCTTGCTTAATATCAAACTATTAAAAAAACAATAAGTAGTTTGACATGTGTAGGAACATGTCCTCTAAGTTTTCTCTAAGAGGGTTTAAAGATAACAAAACTTTTTTTTGATAATATTTATAAGTATCTTCATTGAAATAATCTTGTTCGGGGCTTGGTCACAGTTAAGGCTCCTCACCCCTCCTAACAAGTGTATTTTTGTTCTCCTCCAACTTGCTCAATCTGCGTTGCCAACTAAGCTACACCTTGTTGGTGAAGATAACAAAACTTTAAATGTCCAAAAGCTAACCAATATTTATAAACAATGTGATTTTGGAAGCTTATCATTTGTTGGAAGGAAGCTTCAGAAGACAGGGTCCGAAGAAAAACATCCTTTCGCATCAAAAGCAACTCTAGCGATCAGAATAAAAAACTAAGTACGAGAAGCTACAAGGTATGATTCAGAAGCTTGGAAGGTTCATAAGATAACTACTTAGAGGCTCTAGCGATCAGAATAAAAAACTAAGAACGAGAAGCTACAAGGTATGATTCAGAACCTTGGAAGGTTCATAAGATAACTACTTAGAGGCTCTGATGAAAATCCATGTAGCATACACCACAAACTAAAGAAGCTCGAATCTCCAAGTAACTCATGAGAAGACTTTCAACTTATAAAAGAGTATTGACCCGTGTGTTCCAAAAAGTTAGTATATTTGGAACACACAAAAAGGGATAAGACTCAGCAAAAAAGTGAGTTGATAAGTTAAAAGAAACGGAAAACTTTTCAAACACTTGCCATATGAAACACACCAACTTGTAGAACTAAAAGCATAAAAGGAAAGACTGAAAGTTTTAGAGGTTGGTAGAGTTGACCACCATTGATACGCATAATAGGAAGAACAATGTGTCTAAAGGAAGATCCAACGATTCTAAAGGAAAAAAACTGTTGAGAGACAACAGTTAGTTTGTACCTTCTAGAACAAAGTACAAGCAGTCATAAACTAGATTGGAGTATATATGAAACTCTACCACCATTGAAAAAAATAGAGAGCTTTTCCACCAATTATATAAACATTTCAAATTTTGTGCAAACAAAAAACAAACAACAAATTCTCATCTATTTGTAAACTATTAAAAAGCTCATAAGAACACTCATTTCATATATGTTGCAGAAGACTCTTGAAACAAAGATTCAAGATATCAAAACCTTCAATCTTTTGTCAAAACTACAAAAGAGTTGCTAGGTTGTGCTCGCAACTTGTCTACGCACTAGAAATAATTTGTTTGAATAAACAAGCATTGTCAATACCTCTAGTGCAAAAGAAAAAAGAGGAAACAATAAGCATACAGTTGCGATGTAGTTTTAAGAGATTATCGATCCCACACGGAGAAAGGAGTTAACTTAATTCTACTAAAATTCTGGTGGATAAAATAGATAAATGGTAGGTTGGTTTTGGGGATGGATTAGAGGTAGAAAACAATGACAAGTAGAAAATTACAAAGCAATTAGGAAACTAAGTTATTCAGGTTCCAAACCTTTATTCATTTTATTAATGTGTGCAAATAGCTTTCTCCCACTTTTGATGAAAGACAAACACAACAAATTCTACTCGAATTCACAAACACGATTAGAAACAAACTCAATATAACAAGCACCACATATCATAAACTTCAATTGTAAAACTTATTAAGCACAAGTAGAGAGGATAGATGATATGGCCTAAATTAAGAATTAAGAATGATGCAGTAGACGCAATAAAAAAAATTAAGTTAGATCAATCCGCCTTCTCAGATGGGTTGTTAATCCTCAATCGTGGTCGTTCTTCTACTTGAATATTCAAATGCACAAATCTTTCGGATAGAAAAATTTATTGATAATAAAACAAAATAATTAATGAAGAATAATGAATTTTATTCATAAATGTTTTGCAAGCACACTTTAAAACAACACTCTCGAGAATAATATAGAAGCCTAAGAACAATGTAGATTTTTCTACCTGTCTATGACTAAATGGTTGACAATTATGAATCAGACATCCCCCCTCTTGCTGTAGCCAAAATTGACAATTTATAAAGGGTGAAAAGTTGCATCTCTTCATATGATTGAATGATGAAGGGTGCATTATCCATTCGCTAGTTATGGCAGTTGAATGGCCATTGGAAGAAAATATGTGCAGCCAAGAATTTGGGCGTGCCGCGACCGTGACTAATTGTCGCACTCGTGTCTTGATCTTGTAAAACAATCTGTCTTTGGCGTTGCTCAACCACGATCGTGAAAGATGTGTCGTGCCCGCGAACATTATTTTGCATGAATCTTCCTGTTGACTTTGACTTCATTCCATGCATTCAACATTTAGCCAAATTTCCATAAAAATAAGTCCAATATTGCAATCTTTTCATATTTTTAGTCCAAAGTCCATTTCCAAGCAAATTCCTTATAAGATTCACCTAATTCCTGAAAATGCATCTAAAACAACAACATGCCATGTGAAATCTTATAAATGCAATAATAAAACTTAAAAAAATGTTTACAATTTAGCCACATGATAAGTGTAGTTTTAACACTTATTAGGTTATTCCCAAGTTCTTAGCATGAGTTCAGCTTGAACTAGAAGTTGAGCTAAGAAGAATCTAAGAGAATGATACTCTTAGATTTGGGAATTAGAGACAGCAAGAGGGGGTACTCTTTTTCTAAGGATTCCATTTTAAAGGTTTTTGCGCCTTGGGAGGAGTTAATACACTAGCAGAGTAAAGCTCGAAGGAGGGTACTCCAGAAACTAGATGTAGCCATGAGGTTGAACAAGAACAAAACCTATTTTGTTAGAATTTTTATTCTTAAACTCTTTACATTTTCATATTTGAGTTGGATTATTCAGTATCTGCTTTACAACTCATATTTGATATTCCATCTAGTCAATTTAGAATCATTCAACTAGTGAATCTTTAATTTAATTATTCCAATATTATTTTAGTATCATTATACTTGATATATCAATATGTAATTCAAGTGCAATCTCACAGTGAGTTAAATCTATCTAATTATTGTCTACTTCAAGCATATCTTCAACGATTATTATTTTAGAATCACATTAGTAACCAATTAGATTTAGTATTCTTTAGACTTCCTCCAAAATCGAGCTGAAATTCACAAAAATAAGACAATCACCTTCCTCTTACTCCTATATCACATAAATAGGGACCAACAAGTGGTAATAAAGAAAGCTTTTATTACAAGACTTCACAGTCATAAAGTGTAAAGATCATTATGGGTTATGAAAAATTAATCAAAGAGAGGGTTCTTACAACTAACCTTCAGAATAAGAATTATGATTTGGGTTTGCCGTAGGTGGTGGCTATAAGACAAAAAGAGCGTTAGGGCGACTAGCCATATGACCAGTATAGCCTCTCCGATGATTAAGTTAGTAATGGTAAAAGAAAATGCAAGAGAGATTAGGGTTTTAGAATGTGATACCTGATGTTGGGGGTGATCCCCTATTTATAGAGTGGTGTTTCCATATTAGAGTAGGAGTTTATTTCTTCTTTGGCGGTGAGGAGTCCTCGTTGGCCAAGGATCCTGATTAGGCTTTGTTTCCTTTATAGGAGGATTCTTCTCAATTATCCGTTTAGGAAAGGATAATGTTCTTATTTATCTGTATAGGAAAGGGAGTTGGTAGTAAACTTTGCCAACTTAGAGAGGCGATTTGACTTTGATTGTTCACTCGGCATGTCGGATAGTCATCTAGTTGTGAGATTAGCTGGCACACAAGTGCCACGTAGTTTCTCCATCAGTATCTGGTAAATACCGGATTATCCGAAGTCCCCCCTTAAGTGTAGTCAAATTCTTTAGGTAGTGTAGACTCGATACCAACTCTTTATATTCTGCAATAGGTGACCTTTGACAGCTGCCATCAATAACTGAGCCTTGTACGTTGTGCATTCCATGGATAAGGTGACACGTGTTTTGATCGGATGACTGCTTTAGGGAGATGTCTTTTCAAATCTACTTAAATAGTACGTTCTTCCTCATTATCATTTTTTACTCTGCTTCACCTTCTCAAAGCTTTTGAGTTTTTTCTCTAGTGATATCAGAATCCTTCAACAAACTTTTTATTCAAGCAAGGTTCTAGTCGTCGCTTTCTTCCTTTAACTCCGGTGAGTTTCAATTCCTTTCTCCCCTTTTTTCCCTTGATTGTGCGTTTCACTTTGTTTGATCTAACAATTTCTGGGCTCTTCCACTATCATGTTTTGATTTTGTTTCTTCTATGATGAATTATGCTATTTATCTTGCTTTTACGTCTTAGATTTTGTGCCTCGGTTTAGTTTTTGTCTACCTTTTTACCCAACTGCTATTTTCATTAGAATATGCGTCGTTGCTACCTTTGCATAATTTTTGGAAAATATGCATGTTGTTTTTAATGTTCTTAATTTTAACTCCCTTTAGAATTTAATTTTAGTAACATAGGCATGCTAGAGTGGATTAATCTTTCATGAAGTAGCGATAGTGAGGATTTAGTATAGTTGCATCGTGAGGCGAGTGAACTTATTGCTAGGTTATCTAGACCTCTAAGGATTGACATGTCTAATTATCATCCAAACCTTAGGATAAAATGTAAAGCAGGCAGAAATTTGAGTAGTACTGTATGGCCAGATTTAGACCGAATGGAGGACCAAGAGAGCATTGAGCAAATGACCAATGTGAGCCTCGACGTGGATTCTTCAAAAGTCCTAGGAATGTATCGAGAACTTCGGGGAGGTGAGGGATGTTCACTCAAAATAAGAGGTTGGCACTAGTGGCTAAGGTTAATAAAGGGTCTTTTGAGGACGAGGAGGAGAGGAAGATGACTCCCAGAGTGGATGGAATGATTTTGTGCATCTATGCAGACCATACTGAGAAGGAGGTAATAATGTATCCTATATTTCAAGATTATCATGTTAAATTACTGTGTATGGGTCAGTGCGTTAATGCTCCTCTAGTAGGCTACTTTGGCATGTATTTGGATGTCATTTGAGGCGGCTTTAGGTATCCGCTTCCAGCCTCAGTGTTGAATCTATTAGAGGCATGAGGGTTATGCCTGACTGAGTTGTACCTAAAAGCATTGGCTGATGTGATGGGCTATCATCAGCCGTGTCCTGATCTGGGCATGGCTTTTGATGCCACTTTCTTTCATAAAATTTTCTCAGTTAAGTAGAATAAGAATTATGACCATTACCAACTTATGAGGAAGAGTGGCTTATATCGATTCTCTCACTAGTGCATCATTATAAGGAATTCTGGTTCTAATCTGGGTTAACGATGAGCACCCCTAATTCCCAACAACATGTTCAATAGAGACCCCATCTAAGACTAGGACAAAAGATGAGAGTTTAAGGATCTTTTGCTCTTTGGAGCAGTGGAAATGGAGCTTGAATTCGGCTACTTGGGCATCAATTTTTGGCTATCATCTCATTGCTCAGGAGCCAGATGGATTTGTCTATTTACTCGGGTGATAGCTATGGGTTGGAAGAAGAAGAAGATGCTGAACTGCATGAATCCGACAAGCAGGCTTTTGTGAACCTCTTGGACCCAACTACCACTTAGCGTGTGAGGGTGTCCCTGCCTGATGTATACTCGTCTTTATATTTTTTTTGTTTCACTTGAATTTTGTGCTTAATCATAGGCCTTTCCTCTTTTGCAGGTTATTCCACCTAGCGGCGGGGGGAACAAGTGATGGCCCGACTTTGAGTTGTTCTTCCTTGGAGCCTACTTTTGTTGAATTCATGTAGGAGTATTTTCCCAACTTGACCTATACAATTGTGGCTGTGTGAAGCATCCTAAAAGGTGCTTTCCCTCTCCAGGCAGATGTTGAGGAGTATAGGAAGGAACCGACCTCTCTCCTTTCCTCACTTTTCTACTAGGACTTCATAAAGGTATGATTTGCCTTTGTTTTGTAATTATTTTGATTTTGAGATCAAATTTTGCTAAGTGTTTTCATTTGGTGTGCATGCCATTTTACTTGGCTCTGAGTTAATTCGGCATGCCCGCATAGAGATGAAGTTTGAGGGGCTGCTCTTGTTGAAGGAGAAAGAGCTCTTCAAAGTTAAGTGGAAGCTTAAACTTGCTTAGAACAATCAAATGAAGGCTAACAGGGAGAGGGATGAAGTAAAGAGGCTATTGGTAGAGACTAAGGGAAAAGGAGAAAGCTTGGAGGTGGAGCTGGCTAGGGTACGTGCTGAGGCGGCTGATACAAAGAGGATGTCTGACATCATCGAAGATAAGCTTGGTGATTATGGCTTTTTGTTTGGTGAATTGGTAATCATCGCATATTCATGCGGACTTGCTCGATGAGATTATTGACGATTTGGACTTCCCTACCTATAAAGATTTAGAGACCGTTAAAGCTACTCAAGCAGCTGCTAAGGAAGAGGGGGAGGGAGTCCATCCAGAGAAGGAGCATCTAGATGAAGGTGAGGCCAAGAATGCTGACCCGGTGATTGAAGATGTCTCTAAAGTTGTTGTGGATGATAATCTTCAAAAGATGGCTAAGGAGAACAAAGGGTCGAAGGAGGATGATGTGCCATCGGGTGAAGAACTAGCCATTTGATTTCTCTTATTTTTATTTTGTTTCTTTGAAGTGCAAGTCTTATCAATTTCCCTTTGCGACATTTTACTTATGCTTTTTTTCTTTTGCTCGTATGATTTCCGAATGATATTACTTTTTTTCTTCATATTTCTATCATTTGCTTGCCTCCTAATCCGTTAGGACGAATGAATGTTTACGTTTGATCCTAAAGATGGTTGCTTGTAAATTTCTTTTAAGTTTTAACTCAGTCTCTAGGACGAGTGAATGAACTTAAGTTTCTTATGGTGAATGCTTTGCATTTTTTCCTATGTATACTTCATTCGATTTATGAGATGAATGTTTTTACTTAATATGATTTTGGAGTGCTATAAGTCTGATTGCTTTCTTAGGTCTTTTACATGCCCGAGGGCTTATGAATTTCCTAGGTCTTTTATAATACACTTGAGGGCTTCAAGGGGCCTAGGTCTTCTTATTATGCCCGAGAGCTTAAGTGGCCTAGGTCTTTTTGTAGAACCAAGTGCATGCTTCGGTCTAGCTAGGCCCATTTGGCCATTGTCGACTCTCTAGTCGGGTAGTGTGCTAAGAGAGTTTGATAAGAACTTTTAAGATGCACAAGTGTTTTGATAAGAAGTGAACCTTTATTTATTAGAAAAATAAAAGATTACAAGATCTGTGCTTATGATGTTATACAGATGAAGAGCCACTTAGGGAGTGCTGCCTCGTTAAAAGCCTTGTTATAGAAAAAACCTAGTCGGAAAAAAATCTATAGTAAGCGAAAAAGAGTGGAGGAACTTAGCCCCTAAGGGTTTTCAGCTACAAAATATTGCCTAAGGCTAGCTATGTTCCATGCTTTAGGGAGCTCTTTCCATCCATCCTTCTGAGTCGGTAAGTGGTGGGCTTACTACTTGAGTGACTTTATAAGGTCATTCCCAATTAGCTCCTAGCTTGACTTTGCCTTCTCTTCTCTATGAAGCTATTGTATCTCTGAGTAAAAAATCACCTTCTTTAAGCTTGACTTCTCTAACCTTCTTGTCATGGTACTTGGCTATTCTTGACTTATATGCAATCATCATAATGTATACTCTGTCTCTGCGCTCTTCTAAACTATCTACAGTAAAACCTCTATAAATTAATATTGTTAGGACCGAGATATTTTATTAATTTAGTGAGATATTATTATATCAATAAATTAATAATTTATTAATTTGAAGAGGTTTTACGTATGACCTTTAAATTTTCAAGTCCAATGTACATTCACAAATTAATTGAATTTGTCAAGTTCATTGTTTTTTATTGAGTAAAAAGTTACAAGGTTCAAAGCATTGAAGAAATTATGGCGGATACCATTCAAATTCTTGTCGATGACGAAGTTGGGGATGATTCAGTACTTTAGAACCGGTCATTCGAAAAGAAGCATTGCAAGCGGGAACAACTCTTCATAACTTTTTGTTGCAATACGAGAAGACAATGCCAACTCTTAAGTGCAATGAGGAGATTGAAAGATGAACTCAATATAGATTTAAAGTTCAACAAAAAACAAGTGGCTATAGATTCATTTTTTACTAGACAATCTTAGAATTTGGAATCTTTTAGTAATTATTATTTATAGTTTCGTTGGGACCAATATATATACACTGAGATTTCAAAAAAGTTATTATCTTATTATTTTATCGATTGGGGTCCAATTTTGTATGGGTCCCAAGTTGGGACTGGATAAATTATTAATTTTATCGAGGTTATTAATTTATCGAGTATTAATTTATAGAGGTTTTACTGTAAGTGGTGCTTCATGTTGAAGTCATTCTCTTCTTCAGTGTAGTAAACCACTCGATCGATGGGAGCGCTAAATTCTACTAGTACGACTGCTTCCACTCTATAAACTAATGAGAAAGGAGTTTCCTTAATCAGATTGCATGGAGTCATCCTGTATTACAAGAGGATATTGTTTAGCTCATCCTTCCATGAGCCCTTTTTGCCTTCCAGTCACTTTCTTAGTCTTTCACCCAGCATCTTGTTTTTCACCTCGGTCTGCCTATTCATCTATGGATGGGCTACTAAGGAGAAATGATTCTTGATTTTTAGGCCTCCATAAAACTTCTGAAATTTTTTAGAGATAAATTGTGATATGTTATCTGAGATGATCTCATGAGGAACCCCAAACCAAATTATGATGTGGTCCCAAAAAAAGTCAATGACCTTCTCAGGAGTGATTGTACTGACTGCTACTGCCTTGACCCACTTGGAGAAGTGGTCGATTGTGAAAAGTATGAATTTCTTCTGTCTAATGGCTTTTGGCATGTGCTCGGCAATATCAGTTCCCCAAGTAACGAATGACCATCCGGTCATGAGGGGATTCTGCACCATGTTAGGAATGTGTGACTTTCTAGCTGAATCTGGCTTTGATGGCTAGATTACACGTACTTGGTTGAATTTACTTCCATTATTGGCTAGTAGTATCCAAGAAGTTTAGCCTTGCACATGATGGTGGAGGCCCCCTGGTGGGATCCGTAAGATCCTTCCTTGATTTATTGAATCACATACTTGCCTTTATCTGGGGTGATGCATCTTGGCGATGCATCAGAGTAAGAGAGTTTGTATAATACTTGATTGATGACCAAGTACCTTGATGACTTCTTTACTATCTCTGATGCTTCTATTTTATCTTCAAGAAAAATATCTTTGTTAAGGTAGTTGATTAGCGACTGCATCCATCCCATATCCTTTTGTTCTATTAGGATCAAGTCTGCTGTCTTGGTTGTTAGAGAAGAGATGACCTCATAAAGGAAATTGAGGCTTCTCTAGTCCTCTTGACTTGCGTCATCTTTGGCCAACCTATGCGCTTTTGTTTTCTACATCCTTGGAATGTGCTCAAGCACCCAGATGGTGCTTTTTGCTTCAAGCTCCTTGATTAGATTTCTACCTTAGCCAGGTACTTAACAATCCATTCTTTTTTCATTGCATAAATCTTGTTGAGTTTATTAAAATCAGCTTCGAATCACTTCTAATGCATATTCTATCCGGGTCTATCTCTTTAACCAATTCGAGTGCCTTAATTATGGCTTCATACTTAGCAGCATTGTTGGTGGCTAGGAAGGATAGCTTTGTCGCATAGCCCATCTAAATTTTTTCTAGTCCTTCAATCTATATCCCGAATCCTATTCCGTCTTGCGAGGAAGCTCCATCTACGTACATGATTCATGACTCAGTCTTTAGGCTAGGTGAAGGCTCAAGCCCTGCGAACTCTATGATAAAATTTGCAAGAACTTGTGCTTTGAGTGCTTTCCTTACTTTGAACCAGATGTCATACTCTCCCAATCATATGGCCCACTCTGCCAGTCTTCCTGATGTTTCTGGCCTTTGCAAGACTATTTTCAAGGGAAAGTTAGTTCTTACTGTAATAGTACGCGCCTGGAAATAGGGCCTAAGTCTTTTTGTAGGACAGACTAAGGCTAGGGCAAGCTTTTTAATATTTAGGTACCTGAGCTCTGCATTCTTCAACACTTTGCTTGTGTAATAAATCAAATTATGGCTTCCCTCCGCTTCAGTGAGCGGATGACGTTTCAGGAGCGGGCATACGGCTTTTTATTTCGGGTCAATTAGGGTCAACTGAGGTAACTTTCCTTTCGAGACAATCAAGGCATTAATTATAGGTAACCAAGGCAACTTGGTAACTCTGTCGGGGATTTTAATAAGATAAATAAAAGAAAATAAAACAATTTATAAAACAAACTTATAAAAGAATATCAAAAAGATTCATGGGCCTAAATCTATGATTTAAAATATAGAGTCACCACCTAGATTAGCTCTTTCAGGAAATTCCGGCATAGCATTATTTTTAAGAACAAAACTAAACGAAATATAGAGATTCAGGTCCGAATGAATTACTTATTCACTTTGTTTAGCCAGTTTAAATTAAAATAACAAAATTGTTTATTAAATGACAAACATATTATCTAGATTCATTTTAAGAAATATGATGAGAAATAGAAGCTATTCTAATCAAAACACACCGCCTCAATGCGGTCATAGCATCACATTTTATCAATTACCGCATGCTTATAACATTGAAAATCAGTAAAATACAAATCAGTTTGGGTTTTAGGTGATTATCTCGCAGAAAGGGGGTTAAAACAAAAAATATATATTCTTCTTCGAACAACATCAGTACAACTATCAAGGATCACGGTACCGTTCTTCCATCATAACGGTACCGTGATCAATAAAAATCACAAAATTTGTAGAATTACATAATACAGAAATAGCAGAAAATTTTTAGTGAATTTTAGGAAATTAAAATATAGGGAAAAAGGAAGTGTACTAGGGGTTGCAAGCTAATCCCTTGAACAAAATCACCACAAAAGAGCTCTTACCCTCTCAAATATAAATTAATGAAATGACAGAAATTGAAACAAAAATGGGAAATGAAATGAAATAATAACAATATTGAATTTAACTACGGAATATGGATTGATTGTGATTATATCAAAGTTATATACAGAATATAAATTGAGATTTAATAAAAAATAAAATTAGATTTAAGATTTAGTCTTAGAATGTATACCTTTTTTTTTTTTATTTTGGATGGTTGTTAGATTCGAAATGAAATGGGAAAAGCCTTGTGGAGAGCAAATGGGAAAGAAAGGTGAGTCAAAATTGGTAAAGACTAAAAAGGCAAAAATAAATTCCCCTTTTTATTCTAAGTTTGCTAAAAACTCAAAAATGATTTGGACAGAACTTTGGTAAGGATCTTTGAGGAGCTAATTTTGCAGAATAGATTTGACAGATATCAATTGTGTATTGAAAACTAATTTTTGCCCTCTATTTATAGTGAAAAATGAGACTTCAAATCGGGTAAGGTAATGAATTCTCCAACTGAATGGGAAAATTGAATTAATTCGGAATGATTTTCTGCCTAAATCGATACATGTACCATTTTTTTTATGATGTTAGTACCGTTATTTGTAAATTTTGAACAAGAAATTTTAACTGACTCGATCAAAATTAATAAGAAAATAATTGACATCGGTAACCCTATCCTAGATAGCGGTACCAGTATCTCATGATAACGATGCTCCTATTGATGATAGGCGTACCCATGTTGTTGGATTTTCAGCATTTTTCATAGGGGTATGAAGGACCGAATGCTCTTTTTTGAGGCTAATTCCCTATAAACTAACTTCAAACCTAACATAATAGAATAAAATAAGGTATAAAGCCAACCTTTCATCATCGACTAAGGGCATAGAAAAATTCCATGCTCATAAATTGGCCCTTGTAGGACATAAAAGATCGAAGTCTTTATGATCGTGTGAAAGAGAGTATGGAATAAGGTAAGAGATCATACCTGAGATGTCTCTATGAGGAGATATAATTATCGCTTGATTGACTTATGATGGAACTAAAATATTTTCCCCCTTTAATCAAGGATGATTATATGGAGTGAAACTGCCGGGGAAGTATCACTTAGCTGAGAAAATAGTGGTTAGCCCTGTTGGGGAGAAAAAGAAAACTCTATGGGGAGCTGGGGATAAGATATTAGTGCACCAACATAAAGAAAAAACAATTCTTATAAGTCATAAAATATGCTATGACCCGTTGGGGAAAAAGATTTTTGGCTATTTTATTGGAAAATAGATTGTAGAAATTTGCTGGAGCTATAATCTCTACAAATATAATTCGGCTGTACGGTTAGGGACCTAGCTTGTAGGCTTCTGCCGGAGTAGAAATCTCTACAATAATAAAATTTGGCTGTACAGTCAGGGACCTAGCTTATAGGCTCTTACCGGCGCAAAAATGTCTACAAAAGGGGAGTGCCCCTCGATAGATTCTCTGATGATCTTTTCTTCGTTTGCCCCTACGAGTAGTGAGGACATCCTTGATAGGTATGCTCGATTGGATCAGGCAAAGGCATCCACATGTTTTTCATTTTTTTCTCTTTTTCAGGAGTCAAGTTATTTGAAATAGATACCATTTCTGGATTTGCCAAATGTGCCTAAATTTATTTCTTTAATTGGGGGTGTCATAAATGTTTAATATGTCAAATGTATGCTAGAATGAATACATGGAATCATTATCAGAAACATTGCATATGTAAGTATAATCATTCATAACATTATTTGTTACATTGTTTGGTTCGAAAGCACTAGAGATAAAAACAAAAGGTTAATCTTCATTATTTAGCGTAGCTCCCACTTCTACTGAGTAGCTGTTACTTGCCATACTATCCCCAATTTGAGCTTTCATCTTGGTCTTCTTGAGTTTTTTCATCTGAATGATATTCAAATTCTAATTCTTGCACTGTCATTTTGCATCATTTGATTGAGTTCATGCTCCCTCACTTGGTCCTCTACATCATACCTTTCTATTTGACATATTCAACTAGCTCATTAAAGGTCTTGAATTAAAAATTTTCATCGCATCGCCGAAGCGTGGGTTGGAACTTTCGTGTCTCTTATAACCTAGGCCACCTGGCTTCCATTCTCTTGCCCTTACGTTGAAAGTGGGAATCCCCTATCCTCAGGTTCCTAATCCTCTCTCGGGGTATGATGTTTCTGCATGTATTCCTTGACCCATGGGCCCAACTCATCTTCCAATTGCGTATATAAACCTTCACCAATCATTGTTGTAGTAAAACCTCTTATCATATTCTCTCCTATTATTTGAGCTGCCACCACAGATGCTTCGTCAGCCTTGAGAGTGATAACCCTTCCTTGGAAAGGATCTTTGACATTTTGATAGAGAGTGGATGGGACTTGTGAGCACTGGACTTTAACAGTCCTTCTCACGAAACGATGATAAGAGCTACATGATGCATCCTTATACAGGTGTTATCTACCTGAAGTGATTTTAATGCTGTTTGGTCAAGCTTTATCAAACCTAAACCTCAAAAAACTAGTACCTAAGGTCTAAAAGGTCTTAAATGGTCAAAACCGATTGATTCCGGGTAGTTTTGGGAAGTTTTGAGCAAAACCGGTCAGACCAATACGTACGGATCTATACGGGTCGACCCAAATCTATACTAGTTGCACGATAGGATCTGTATAGTTCCCCTACCTATACGGGTCAAACCAATCTGTACCGGTCTGAAAACTTTCCTAATTGCCCAATTTGGTTCTAAAGGGACCCGTACGGGTCCATGCCACCTGTACCGGTCCCCTAGACGCCCAAACTGTCGGTTTTAATGCTCCAAGTCTGCCATAAGTAATTGTAATTTGCCATAAGAGAATACAATTTGCCATATGCAAATATAATTTGCCATAAGCGAATATAATTTGCCATAAGCAAATATAATTTGCCATAAACGCATAAAATCAGCCATTCAATGCGTTCAAACCTATTTCCCACTATAAATAGGAGGCATTTCTTCAAATTTCATAAGAGAAAACATAGAGGAAAATATTAGAACAAAATACCAAGATAAGAATATGGTTCTAGCAAGTTCTTGAGGTTATAGCAAGGGTATAGAAGAGGTATAAAAATTATAAAATATGGGGAAACCCATTCCATATTGGTTTTGCCCACATTTTATTTGTCTTTAACTTTATATATAGGATTGGGGGAGGTTCTTTCCACACAAACACTCACCTAAAACAATCCTAAATCCATCATTTCATCATCTACTTTGACAAAGTTTGCATTCGGCATTGGAATTGCTCTAAAGTGGATTCACCGCGTAAAGGTACGATCCGGAGTTTCCAAGAGACTCACATCTCAGTTATTTTATCATTATTCTCTGCCTCTTCTATTATATCTATTATTTTGTTTTTGTTTTGGGTCTGGTCCTACCTGATATGAGCATTGTTGGTACCTTATGTCCTTACGAAAGGAAATCCCATGGCATACTCACACGAAAGGAAATCCCATTTTTATTTCATTTCTCCCTCATTAATCTGATTATTAAATTAAATAAAGTTTCTGCCCGAGACTAGACAGGACCCGTAGGGTCCCCCGAAACCATACCGTTCCTCCCTGATAGCCATACGGTCCGACCCATTTGTATGGGTATAGGCCCCTAGGCAGGAGCCAGAACTCATTTTTAATCGGTTAAAATCAATCCAACTCATCATTTGCCATGTGATCAGTTTCACTAATAATCTGGTAAATCAACCCACTAAAATTAAAATGTATTTTTATAACAAAATTCATCGAAGACTCGTTATTTTTTCTCCGATCCTAGAAGCCGTCTGGGCACTATTGATCATAAAATCACCACGCTAACATAATCAGATTTTTCCTAATAAAATGCTGACTCATGAGATGCTATAAACTATGCTAATCTTTGTGGTGCAGGGGAATTTATTTTATTTTGTTTTATAACTTAGAACAAATGTATTGGTTCACTTGCAATCCCTCATTTTCCCCCGGTAGTAATTTTATCCCCCTTTTTACTACTTGTGCTTTATTATAAACTGTTGAATGCATGAAAGAGTGTAGAAAAGTAGATTTCTATGATAATTCCCCAGATAAAGAAAACAAAAAGGTTTTATGCGGCGAATGTAATTTTGAATTAACTAAATGAGAAATAAGTGACTCATTCGATACCCGAATATCTGATCCAAAAGGTATGAGTTTCCCACTTGATGGGAACCATGCGAAAACTCTTTCCTAAGTAGACAACTTGGGTGGCGACTCAATCATTTGTATCGAGATTTGGGTCTCAACTCTTTTATTCATTAAAATTGGCTAATTGTGCAAAATTGAACTGAAAAAGTTTTATCACGCCTAAATCCAACCAACCCCCAGTGGGCCCCACCTCTCACCCAGGCTCCAAGGTAGACCCATACGTCATTGACACATGACAGTGGCGACTCCATTGGGGAACCTAATCTTTTAACTTGCAAAATTTTGGTTTGTTTTAAAAGGATAAAAGATTAAGATGAGCACCAAAAATCATTTACTTGATTCAACCCATTTTCTTCTTCATCATTTGAGAAAATTATTACACTCTATCTTCTCATCTCTTTCTCTCTTTAGTTAGATGCGCTCATCTTCTAGAGCTAGGTTAGGGTGCCCTATTTTTCTTCAAAACTGACAAAACTGTCACCCATACCCGCCAGGAATTGAGGACACTCTAGTGGGTGGAGAACTCATTGCCTTCTCCCTCTAAAAGAGGCTTGATGCAATGGGAACCTTCTACATCAAACTTCTGATTTATCCCTAAGCCATTCTTATCAAAAGCCTTAGAATTTTACCTTATTGGTACCCAATTCTGTGTGAGATTAGACTAAGGAAGAATACCCTCAGAACTCAGAATCGATCTCTTTGCATGTGTTATTTTTCATTTCCTTGTAATTAACCCAACCATGCATCATTATACATGCCTCATGCATAATTGGATGATTCCCACCTGAGCAAGAGTTAAAGCTTCGCAACAATCTTAACTTCATTTGGTCCGCGTTCCAGTTTCTACACAACCGAATTCAGTTCAATTATGGGTTGAATCTCTGCCTCCATCTCCTAGTAATCCATCATCCAGTCATTTTAAAAAAGTTGGGGTTCAGCTGGTCCGTATAGTCAGTTTAGTAATCCTTTTCTATCAGGAGGTATGATAGTTCAGCTAGCCGTCAGTTTGTCTATTCAGCCAAGCCAAGGATTTGTGCCACTAGTGTTTCAGTTTAGGGGATCTAGCC
Organism: Euphorbia pulcherrima; assembly: GCA_947683365.1. Classification (NCBI taxonomy): domain Eukaryota; kingdom Viridiplantae; phylum Streptophyta; class Magnoliopsida; order Malpighiales; family Euphorbiaceae; genus Euphorbia; species Euphorbia pulcherrima. Next base: position 73,660,690 of record CANTUS010000001.1, on the reverse strand, counting down.
AAGGTCTCAATCACGCGGCCACACCTAAGGAGACAACCTTCCATCATCCAATAGGTCTACCCTTTGTTGTGACTATAAATCCTTAACCACCTTCACCTTCGATTAAAGCCATAAAAGGGGAAGATTGGATCCCCGAAAAGGCTGAAAAGTGTGAAATATTTGAGGAATTGGAGTACATTGACAAAGTAGAAAGGTAACTAGTGCCAATACAAGTAGAAGCTTAGGATTGGGAGACTACCGATTCACCGATGGATCCTACCGAGATTAATGATGAAGACCCTCCCCATATGGAGGATGATTTCGAGGATGAGGTAGCCTTTTAATGTTGCTAATGAAAAATTCACTTATAAAGCATATCATGAATAAATTGATGCATTCACATTATGTTTGAGTATTTCATTCTTAAAGATATCGTGCACCCATAAGATCAACATTCTTAGAAATTTCATCATGTTTATTAAAGAAATTGAATTTGAGTACATTGCAATGGTATAAAGTTTCCAATGGTTAAAACTTATCACAAAAAAAAGAGAGATGATAAAAGTGCTTAGCAAACATGATAGCCTTAGGTCTTTGCTCATCTTTTCCATAAGGGGGGAGGAAGATACACATCACTAAGAAAGAAAACCAAGAGCCCAAGAAAAAAAAGAAAAAAGGGGGGGGGAGACATGCTCCACGTGAAAAGTACTTTTGAAGGAAAAGATCTTACAACACAAATCCAAAATTAATGCGAGCTTAAATCCAATGCTCTTCCAAAACCTTCAAAAAGGGTAAACCGTCACATCCAACAAATGGGCATTTCTTATCAATATAGGTACCTCCCTTGGACCTATATTCTCATCAAAATATCCCTCTAAAAATGCTTTCTTCATTTGTTTAAAAGAAAGAAGACCCCTCACCTCTATAATAACATGATCTCCTTCTTTCACAAAAAGGAGAATGTTCCCCACAATAACATGACCTCTTTCTTTCACAAAAGAGAAAAATATGTTTATCCCAACACTAAATGGCCCAAGCTTACCCAAAGCAACCCCTCAAGGCGGGTGATCTAATTCTCAAATAGCTATGCCAAGTCAACGCTGATATTAGGGGCAAGTTCAGGTCTAATTGGGAAAGGCCATTCATGGTTGAGAAAAATCCTGGGTAAGGGAGGAATTAAGCTCAGGATTATGGATGGAAATAAGTTTATGAATCCAATAAATCAAGAAAGGCTTGAGCGCTATCATGTCTAGGTTAAAAGAAATAAATCACAAAAAAGCAGCACGCCAAAAAAAGTAAATAAAGAATAAATCACCCGGCGAGTGGTCCTCTACTGCACGGGCAAAAATTAGGGTGCAACCTGCTGATCGGTATTCCACAAACCAGTCAGGCAAAAGTTAGGGTACCGCAACACAAAAATAAAGCCCGCTAAGTTGAAAACTCGAAAAGGCAACTTGGGCAAAAATTAGGGCTAGAAAAAAAAACATCAGTTGCTTTCTAGAAAATCTATACAAGGACCAGAAAGCATGTAAAGGTTAACCATTGGAAACTATTACCATTGCCTATGCACTCAAATTTAATTTCATTAATAAACATGATATAATTTGATAAGAATCATGGTCTAATGAATGGATGCATGTCTTTAGGTGAAATAATCGCAAGTATGTGAACATCAGTTTCTTCTCTACATTTTGTGCTCTTTGTTATTGTTTATACTGCGTGTATCATTCAACAAAAGACAAAATACTGATAAGCCACAAAAAACTAAGGCTTATAAATAAGTCGAAAAAAGTGTACTGAACTGAGCCACCAAGGATAGTTCATGCAAAAGTGAAGACAAAAGAAAGAAAAATACAAAATCAGTTCGATAGATCACATCGCATCAAGCGGTCTATGTAAAAGTTAGAACCCAATTAAAACAATGCCAATATTTTGCACTTGCTTTTGTTCTTGAAACAACATTTTAAATAGCAATGTTTTACAGTTGGGATCCCTCAAGTTTAGTTTCTGACTGTGAGGCTACTCGATAGCACACATCATCCGAAGTGCCAAGTGATTCCATTAGCATCATCCAACTTGCATCATGCTATAGTGTAGAACCACTAAGACGCACAAGGAAAGAATAAGCCTGCTGGATTGAAAACCCGAAAGGGCTATCCTTGCAAAAATTAAGGCAAAGAAAAATAAAGAGAAGCTGTTGGATTGAGACACCAAGGACAATTCAGGCAAAAATTAAGACTGTCTGCTTGATTGAAAACCTAAAAGAGAGGTTCAAGCAAAAGTTAAGACGTAATAAAGAAAAATATAGAAATTGGTTCGATAGGTCGTATCACGTTAAACGATCTACGAAAAATTTAGAAATCAAATTAAAAGCACCAAATACTTCCACTAGCATCATCCAGCTTGCACCATGTTACAGTTTGGACACCTAAAGGATACATTCCCCTAATGTGCAAAGAATGAATCTCATCCGATCACATCGCCAGTGCAAAGAAGTATAGGCATCCATATATACCTGCACAAGTCTATAATAGGCATGCGAATCTCACCCAAATCTTGGTAGTACTCATTAGTCTCAGTCGGGGCCAATCTTTCAATAATCTGGAGCTTTAGAAGTTCGGTTACTAGTCAATTCACCAGTAATTTAAGCCTTTATCAAAGAAGGACAAGAAAATAATATCCTTGATGCAAAGGATCAATCAAGGATACAGACAAGTAAGAAAAGCACAGCCTAATCTAAGCTACTGGAGGGTCCTGCCCCTGGTGCTCATCCTGAGTCTGGTCATGTGAATCCACCAGCCGATCATCCCTATGTATCATGACACAATCCTCTGCCCTACCAGCATCCATAGCAGGCAGATCAGGACCCCTAGTCTCTAAAGTTCCTGCTATACTCCCAGTAATAATACTGATCTCCTCTACTTGCTGCTTTACCTCCTACTCAGCTCCCGCCACCTAGGTGGCCCCTGGTGCCACCTGACAAGCCAAACTATTCTCCTCTAAAGAAGAATCAGATGGCTCAGGTATCTACTTACCCTCGGCCATCCGAGTCAGCTGGCCCTACAACACCTCGACCTCAGCCCTTGCCTGAGCAGTCTCTGCTCTAGCCTCTCCTCCAATGGCCTAACCCGGTCGGCTTCAGCAGTGGCTACTTACAACTGCTCCTCTAGGAACCTAGCTCGCTCCTTAAAGGCCTCCAAATCTTGAGTGGACTTACTACGATCTATAGCCAATAGAGTTTGCAATGAAAACCAAGGGATTAGTACACATATATAAATATTCATACATCATGCATTATGCATAGCTTAGCTTTGAGTTTTGTAGGTTTGAACTCACCACGAGGGTATCCGGAACCAACATTAGATCTAACACCAAGAAGAAGCATAAGCCTTATTTAGGCATACACTATCCATCCATACTTGTGCGAGTTTACAAAAGGCATAAGAGTCCTCTTTTCAGATTCAAGATAAGGTTCTCACAAGGGTGAAGCACAATAATATCATAAATGCCATTATAGGGGCACACTGGTCAATCTCGGGTTCCACTTAAAACCTATCCTCAGCCATACGGGTCACTAGTAGATGCATGCATCCTATCCAATAACTTCTTCAGCCATACGGGTCAGTATCAAGCGTTTGGCTCCTAGCTAGCCATATGGGTCCTCCCTCCTATTTAAGAATGGTTTTCCAAGCAAAACCAGAACTCCTTAGTAGCAAGGGCACATTAGATTAAAATTGAGGCAAACCCCACTTCTCAAACCCCTTCCTTTATCTAATTAAGGGCTAAACCCCTAGCTCACCTTGATCCTTGATTGAAGGGGTAAAATTTTTTTACACAAAGCCAATCAAGAATCAAGGTAAGCCATGCCTAAACAATTGCTAACGTGAATACTTTTTATCTATAGGTTCATTCAAGGGGAGGGTCCCCAAGTGGTCAAAACATCAAGGGGCAATAATCCCCATAAGACAAGAGGTTTTTACCCAGTCCAAGGAAATGTCATCCTAGAAGGAATCCCCAGTAGAAAAATCATCTAGGAGGACACCTCCCTAGTAAAGTAGTCAATTGGGGGATAGCCCTACATCCCCCCATCATCTAACACCCTAGGGGCATCCACCCTAGAGGCACTCCCTAAAGTGACACAATTGAGGGGTATCCCCCCATCATCAAACACCATAGGGTGCTCTCGAACAGTGCCAACCAGTAGCAGAGGCATGCTAGCGGCACCCCGGTTTGAGTGGGGGCCAACACAACATTACTAAAACTCAGTATTTTCTTTTAATTAGGGTAAGTCCCGACCTGCGTCTCTAGAAGTCTTACTGACCAACTTCTTTATAATGTGCAGGAACCCAAGGAGAGGTATCCATGGGAAAAGAAGGAATTTCCCCAGCCACACTACCACTCAAGGGGCATCACTCAAAGGACATACACTACAAAGGTACCACCCGAGGGCACCAGCTGTGAGGCATCTTTTAAAGAAGTATTCCCAGTAACCAGACTATTAGAGGGATCATTTGCCCCAACCGGTCAAGCCACCTAAGGAAATTTCTAGGGGCACCCCGCGGTAGCTAAGTTTCTCTTTCCAAAAGGGGCCCCCTAGCAATCCAAGTCATCTAGGAGACTTGCACCTAAGCAGTTAAGCCACTCAAAGGCTATTTTCCCTAGTAGTCAGGCTGTTCTAGGGGCATACTAAAATTGCGACCAACCCAACATCTCTTCACTCAATCTTTATGGTTAATTAGGGGTAGATACCCGATACGTCTTAGGTCATATTCTGATAAAACTTGTGTTTCCCCTGCAAGTCAGACAAGGTAATAACCTGAATGCAAACCAAATGGCCACTTTTCTCCAGCAGAGCATCCGCATTAGGATAGTTTGTTCCCCAGTAGATGGAGCATTCAATGGGCATCCCCCTTATCCCAACAAGAAGCCAATTTTTATCCCCGATGGCCGGATGGTCAAAAAAACTATTCCCTCAGTCAGAGGAGTATCCAAAGGGCAACCCCCAGCTAGTTAGGCTTTCTCAAGATGGTATCAAAAGATACTCCCTAGCAGTTGGGTTGTCGTAGGAACACCTATAAGTGGATGACCTTTTCCCACCCCAGACCTACATGAGATGCGGGGTAGGGGGAAATAAAAAGCGCTGTAAAGCATGCTATAAGGGATTGATCCTTATTTTAGCATGATAAAAAGATAGATTGATAAAATCGGTGTTGATGTTGAATTTAAGTCCAATTTGTATGTTAAGGGATATGAGACTTGAAATCCCGTATTTTAAGATAGAGTCGCCACCCAGTTTATCCCCACCAGGAATTTAGGTATTATATTCCCATGGAGTGGTTGGACCGTACACTAAAACAGAGATTCCAAGTTTGGATGATGTTGCTTACTTTTCATTTATTAAATAAAAAATGTTCACATTTTAATAAGCGCGACTTTAGTTCTTATGCGATTTGAATCCGGTTAATGTTTGGAGTTTTCAGTTCATATAGCCATACATCACCCAAAAAGCATTAAATAAAGGAAGTAAATTAATTATTACATGCCTTTATAAAAACCTATACATTTTTCAAATGTGGGAAAGTAAAGAAAGCGAATAAGTAAATAAAAGGGCAAAATCGGGTCCGTACCGAGCTTACCAAACCCGTCCCGGCTCCAAACGAGTACGAATAATGCGAAAGTGAATAAATGCGGTAAATAAAGGCAAACAAGGGAAAATAACATATTTTTGGATTTTTCGGGACTAAAACACAATTTTCAGGTATTTAAATAAGCATCTAAACAACCTAATAATCAATAAAATAAACTAAATGACCTAAAATAAATAAAGGAAATTACAGAAAATATTTTTGGGATTTTTAATTATTATAAAAAGATTTATTTAGTAAAAACACACCTTTAAGCCATTAAAATGAACATTTAACCAATCAAATAATTAATAAAACCTAAAATAGGTTAAAAATTAATTAAAATTAATTACAGGTTGTGTAAATTTTGTTGGAAAATTTTCGGGTAGAAATCGGGGTAAGAACGCAAGAAAATGGTAAAGAAGGACCAAAAAATGAAACAAGGGCTTTTTGGCATTTTTGCCAGTCCAGATGCTATAGTGGGACTTGAGATGCTACATTGGTAGCCTAAGAGGCTGCCATTGCAGCATCTCAAGCTATGCCGTAGCATCTCAAGACTTACCAGAGCATTTGGCCCGAAAAAGCTTTAAAAAGTCAGAAATAAAAACCAAGGACAACTAAATAACGGCAGCGTCTCAGGTTGCCACTGTAGCCTCTTAAGAGTTACCGGAGCATCTGGCCCAAAGAAATGTCAAAAAGTAAGAAATAACAACCAAGTATAGGCAAATAATAAGCTATACTGAATAAAAGGTAGATTGGAACTTAGTTTTGTTACCTAGAGGCTGTGAATCCGCATTTTGAGACTCGAAACGATCGTTTAGAAAGCTTTGTGACGAATTTAGGACGAAATTCGATGAAACAATGACAAAAATAGCGACGAACTTAGTGACAGAATTTATTGATTTTTGAGACAAAAGTCTCTAAATCCTATTTAAGCTCATTTTAACTTAAGATTTTTAATTATTTCTAATGATTAAGCTAAAAGATTAAGCTAAATAACCCTTAAGAATCCGGATTAATCGGATTTCTCAAGTTTTAAATAGCTTTCTCTCTCTAAAACCTAAAATATTCTAATTGATGAATCAAGTGTTAAATTTGGCCCCCTGGTTCTGAATCAGGTCATTAAAGGGGTTTATATATGCCTTACTCACTCTAAATAACTCAAGTAGTCCCTAGAAATCCAAAGATTCTTAAAAAAATTGAGTTTATCCGGATTAGAGAGAGAAAGATGGACTTGGCGATAGACCCCAAAAGCCCGCGCAGCGTCTCAGATTGGGATGCTGCAGCGATAACATCTCACTGAGCTCCTTTACGGTGAGGCGCTGCGTACCACCGCGAGACACTGCAATTGCAGCGTCTCGCGGCCACGTCCCGCTGAGACATGGAGGGGCGCGATGAGATGCGCATAGGGGCGCATCTCATTGTGCCCTACGGCATCTCAAAGGGGTCGTTGGAGTGTCTCGCCGCTCTGGCGGTGGTGCCGCCACAGATGGCGCTGAGGAGGAAGGATGTATTATTTTTTATTTATTATTATTTATTATTATTATTATAATTATTATTATATTTTTTAATAATTTTTATTTTAAAGCACCTATTTTAATTAATCGGTTAAAGGGAATGACGAGGTTAAAATCCCAAGTTCGTCATGAGAATACTTGCCAAACGTAGTTCGACTCTGAAATAATAGAGAAACAGGCCAAATATTAGGCCAGAGGAAAATGTCATCATCATTGCGCGGGTCATCAAAAAGCCCGTGCTCATCAGCTGCCCCTCGTGAGATTATCATTTGACGGGTTAAATGTGATTTCACGAAAGAGCGAGGGATAGGAGGTTATACCTAACGTGAAGGAATCTTGAGTCAGTTGTCTACGGATGGTCATGAGATGCATCATCAATGGACTTATCAGAGGTAGAAAAAGATGAATCGGTTGTGTACTGGTGGTTTGGGAATGCACCATCAACGGACTTATCGAGAAGGTAAGTCTGAATTGGTTGTTTATTAGTGGTTTGGGAATGCACTATCAACGACCTGAGATAATGGAACTTTGAGTCGGTTGTCTACGAATGGTCATGGGATGCAACATCAATGGACCTATTAAGAAGGCAGAGCTAAATTGGTTGTCTAATAGTGGTTTGGGAACGCACCATCAATGAACCTGTCGAGAAGGCAAGGCTGAATTGGTTGTCTACTTGTGGTTTGAGAATGCACCATCAATGGACCTATCGAGAAGGCAAATTCTAATTGGTTGTCTACTAGTGGTTTGGGAATGCACTATCAATGGACCTATTAAGAAGGAAAATCTAAATCGGTTGTCTCCTGGTGGTTTGAGGAAGCACCATCAACGGATCTATCGAAAAGGCGAAACTAAAATAGTTATCTACTGGTGGTTTGGGGCTGCACTATCAACGGACCTATCAAGAAGGCAAATCTGAATCGGTTATCTACTGGTGGTTTAGAGACGCACCATCAACAGACCTATCGAGAAGGCAAATCTTAATCGGTTGTTTACTGGTGGTTTGAGGATGCACCATCATTGGACCTATCAAGAAGGCAAAACTGAAATGATTGTCTACTGGTGGTTTTAGGATGCACCATCAACAGACCTATCGAGAAGGCAAGTTTGAGCAGTTAGTAGTTATTATAAATAGTATTTTTAATTGGTTGATTGATTTTGTCAAGAAAAAAATTTTGTGCCTTCAATTAAGAAATAAAAATGGAATATTGAGAAAAATGAGTTTAGAAATATCCGGGAAGTCCGGGAAATCAATCGTTAGGTTGATTTTGCCAGAATTGTATCAGGATGCCTTTAGAGGGCCGAAATTTGCATCGCGCTGCCCCTGAAGAGCTGGAAGCTGTATGGAGATGTCCCGAAAGGATTTTCTGAATTTTGAATTTCGGATCTTAAGATCCATCATCCATCGAAATTGTCGTATGGCGTTCATGTCAAGGAAGTTTTGAGATATTAGTAATTGACATGAGTTGCATTTTTATTGCTTAATTGATTTTGTGGAACAAAAATACTTTTTTCCCTTCAATTAAGCAATAAAAATGGAAGAATGAAATATGAACTGAGTTGGGATTTTTGGGAGTCCGGAGAAACTGGGGTGCCCATCGGGACCCACTGATATGCCCTTTGGATACTCTATCTTTGAAAGCAGGTTAAAAGACAATTCTGTGATGCCCTTGATGATTATGTCAAGGTGCCCCTTGGCAATTGCATAAAGGTGCGCCTGGGATAAAATCTGAGTTGTGATTTTAGAATCCATCAGATTGGTTGTCCATCTTGATTGCCATATAGTGTACCTATCAAGGAAAATTCAAAGCATTAGTAAATGACATGAATTGCACTTTGATCGTTTAATTGATTTTATGAAACAAAAATATTTTGCCCCTTCAATTAATCAGTAAAAATGGAAGAATGAAATATGAACTGAGTTGAGATTTTCGGAGTCCGGAGAAACTGCTGAGGCCGAGCACCGAGTCTGCTAATATTCTCCTTTTTACGGGTATTTGCTTGGAGGTCGAGCGTATAGCTTTAGGATACTTTGCTGTTCTTTGTTTCCTGTAGAATTCGACATAGAATAATATACATGACATTTTTGGACATTATGCATAGATGCATGAATGCATGAGCTGCTTGGACTGATCATCCTCCATATCTAACCTACATGACAGCTTGCCTGATTGATTTTCCTCAATTTGATTACTTGCTCGATTGACTCATCCGACCTAGTCTCTTGCTAGGAGAGAGGATAAATGGATAAGAATGGCGGCACGGACAAGGCGAGAATGTCCCTGGCGGAGGATTAGGGATGTCACACAGATTAGGTAGGGTTGCCCCTAGTGGAGAACTAGGAAAGCTGCGGCATATACATGAGGCTCGTATGATTGGATACCATGACTGAGAATGGACCTATGAATTCTATATCACTAGTATGATAAGTGACTAAGGGCTCTTCACGAGCCATTCAAAGCGGCGATTCAACTGCAAACTGATTGTTGGATCGAGCATGATGAACATAAGGGGTTGCACGAAGCAAATTTCAAGATTCTGGATAACGAACCGCTGGATGATATCACTACCAATGGATTCTACCAAGGATGGCTTCAGAAGATTAGGACGCGAGATGCTTGGTTGTGGCCGAGATTGAAGTGGACAATTGCAGAGGACGAATTTGAGCCCTTCGAATCCACTAGACCAGAAAATATATTCAGGGACTCTGATGATGATGACGATAATACAGATATCTTGATGTGATCGATGGCAGTCATTTATATTAGCTTCATTTGTCCTAATTTTTACATAGACCCAAACATTATTTTATGCCCATCAGACTTTGATCATTCTTGCTTTTATGTCCTTATTTTGCCTAGACCGCCCTTTTTGGGTTTTCAATCCAGCGGACCTTCCTGGTTTTTCCATAGACCTAAATGTTTTAGTCTATCAGGATTTTCGCCTTTTGCTATCTTTTCTTTTGAGGGATAGGGTTGACTACACGGAACTCTTCGTTCGACTTACTTATAACATTTCGCCTTTTGGCCCCAATAAATTCATTGAAGCACAAACATAAAGGATTCAGTAAAATGACATTTCCATTAAATGAAGTAAGTTTGAGTACATAATGATGATAATCATTTCTACTGACCCAAACTTTGGTGTTAACTCGCCTATGAAGGTTTTCTAGCCAACCACACTCTTAACTCGCTCTTACCCTAACTTTTGCCTAGACCAATCTTTTTGGGTTTTTAGTTTGACAAGTTATTTTGAACCCTAAGTTTTGCCCGACCGATTTATAGAATACCGATCAGCAGAATACACCCTAATTTTTAACCGAGCAGTAGAGGACCACTCGTCGGGTGATTTATTTTTATTTATTTTTTATGGCCTGCTTTTTTGGATTTGATTCTTTCTAGTTAGACTATTATAACACTTTGACCTATTTTGATTAGTAGGGATTACGATCTTATTATCGACGATAATCATGCCCCTTGCTAAGTACCTTTCTAATTATGTAAGGTCTTTCCCAATCCGGTCGAAACTTTCCCTCTTGGATCAGTATATGAAGGCTCCACTTGCTTCAGAATTGGATTGTTAGTTTTTTTATGGATACTTCAGACGCTTTGAAATGGTTGTTGTTCAGCCTCGCTATGTGCTTTCGATACATCTGAAGACTATTCAAGCCGTTTGAACCGTGCTTTAGTCCACGGGAGTACCTTTGACTGTGAATCTTAAGGACTTCATCTCGATTTTGGTTGGTCGCATGGTTTCCATTTCATAGACAAAGGAGAGAGGTGTTCAGTTTACAAGAATTCTAACATTTGTTTAACATCTTCAAAGGGTGAATGATATCTCATCACCTCCATCTCTGACCTTGTAGTAGTCTTAGAAAGAAGCTTATTGATAAGCCGGTCTGTGGGTTAGATCCTTATAGGGCTCAATCTTGTATTTCTTAATTAAATCGGTTGTTGCGCCTTGAAACCAAAACTGATTTTCTGAGACCAAGTGGTGAAGGAGGTCATACTGAGCTAAGATGTGTTTCTCGATGAACTTGGCCATCTCCTCTATAGTAATGTTGGTGAAAGACTCGGCTTCCCCCTATTGTGAGAAGTAATTTGCCCTTATAATGATGAAGTAGTGTTCATTTGTTGATGAGGGTCGAATCTCGCTGATCATATGTGCCCCCCTCGCCGAGAATGGCCAACGAGGAGAGAAATAGGGAAGGATTATGGATATTGAGGGTATGGGATATGAGTAAGAATTAATGGTGTGTCGGGGGTGGGAATATGAGAATGGGTGGGTAAAGGAAAGGTAAGCCTAGATTTTATTGGCCGTAATCTGGTGATGCTGCTCCTCCATAATTAGCTGACGCTTCTTCAGTAGTTTGAAAATAGGTTTATGGATAGTGGCATGAGGCCAGCGATGAACCGATTGACATTTTGGATCTATCTAAGGAAGGATTGAGCTTCTTTTTCTATTCAAGGTCTCGAAGGGTGATGCTAGGCAATCTGATGATGAACCCTGGGTGTGGCTAGGTGTGACCAGGTGAAAGCGTTATCATGATCTTAAGGACTTGTTATCTCTCATTTTTTTTTCAGAGGTTAGGTCATTAGAAAATGGTTACCATTACATATGCTCAAATTTATTTTAGTTAAAGAAACGTTATGAATACTTTACACGTTATGCTTATGATAAAATGAATGCATGGGCCCATCGGGTGAAACATCAAGTAGATAATAAATAATAGAGTCTTTGATTGAATTAAAAATGCCTTAAAGGTAGATCCGTTCACATCTAAATACTAGAAAAGAAAATTACATAAGTAGATAGTCATCCTCCATAGGCGGAGGGTCTTGAGTTGCGGTGTTGGTAGATTTAGCATCAACGGTAGCTTTCATTGGCGCGTCATCTAGGACGAGACCCAGAACTTTCCCTAGTTCGACTGATAACTTATCTCCTTCATTTTCTAGAGACCTTGCGATATTCTTTTCAGATTTGGTAGTAGAATTGACTTTCATGATGAAGTCAGCTGAACCGGAGAAGACCACGACCACTATAAATTCTTCGGGTAGATGGGAATTGATCGCACTCACACCATTATCGTTGCTCGGTGATGGTTTCTCCTCAGTACTAGTCTTTCTAGCTGGCTGATCCATTTTCTCTTCTCTTATCAAACCCTAAATGGCCCTTCCTAGAGGTTTGTATTAATCTTTTTTGTGACCTACCTAAACATGATAGCGACATAAATTCCTTTTCTCTTTGGGTGTAGGATAATGATACTTATAAAGAGAGGTAAGCATGCCCCTCTCTCATAGTCTGGCAAATAGGACACTAAGGGGGAGGTTCCACGGGGATATGAAAGCCTTCTTACTAGGTGTTCGAATAGGTGCAGCCTGAATTGCAGAGATATTGAGTTGAATTGTTGAAGCTTTATCTTTAGAATAAATGGCCGTAATGAGATCTTACAGACCGCCACCTTCTTTTGGTGAGCCAGAAAGTAGGGGTGAATCCTGATGGTTAGATACTTTTTTAGGCTCAACTATCTTTCCTTCCCTTACCAAATGGTCGATGTCTTGAATCATAGTCCGACACTCATCAGTGGAGTGATTTAGTTGGACATGACACTCATAAAACCTATCCCTTTCATCGGCTGTAGGAGGTCTCCATGGGCGTAATGGTCTAATCTTACCGTCTTTTCTTAACTTCATGTATATGCTTCTCAAAGGTGCTTTCCACGGGTATATGTTGTACTTTATTTTAGTTGCCTTCCATATGGGTGTTTGATCAACAACCCAAACTTGATTGGGAGGAATGCAATTCAACTTCTACTCTTGGGTAAGTCGTTCTTTCATTTTGGCCCGAGAAGGGATATTGCGTGACTTACCCATTCCTTTACCTCCTTTGGGATTTCCATTCGGTCTCCTCTCAGTACTAAAAAGTAAGAACTTTCATAATAGAGCCTCTATTCCAGGTGTTATGCCCGGAGATTGTATGACCTGGTCATTGGATCGAGAAATTACTAATTGATGTGAGGGAGACTCAACTTCAGATGTCATGCCCCGATATTGCATGACATGGTCGCTAGATGGATGAGATGTGCCAAACTATAATGGTGAAGCAAGAGATGAGGTTTTGACTCAAGTACTAGCTCACAGATTAGTATCGAAGGGGTTTTGCAGGTAAGTAGTCCCTCTCGGAGCAATAATAAACTGATTAGGGGCCGAAGAAAAGAACTTTGGAGGCATCTGAGGTTGAGCTAAATTCTGATCCAGTTGGAATAGACCTAATCAGGACTGGATGGGTGAAATTGATTGAGCTGGCTGAAATTGATCCGGGGTTACTGGGGTCAACCGAAGCTGATTCATATTGGTGAGAAAATCATGCTTGAAGGTATTGTTTAGAGATTAGTTGGATAAGTGAACATGGACGACTGAGATTGCATGATATCCTGACCAAACTAAAATGGGACAGGTAAAGCCTGAATGGGCTTTTGCACGCACTGAGTAGACTGAATTAGTTAAATAGTAGACCGAATCTGAAATGATAGAACCTAAACTGACCCATTCTGACCAATCTCTAGTTATCCCTGAGCTTGAATACTAATGATCGAAACCCTTTGAACACTTCTTTTCTCTTCTAAAACTATGTAGATCGAATCTTAGATCTGCCCCTGAATTACATCTCAGAACTGATCAAATTGGAGAAACACCATCATAACATTGGCAATTTCGAAACTCAGCAGAGACTGACCCAGATCAGGTGGAGGGAGAGGAGAGGAAGTACCCCCGGACAAAACCCTATCAACCGTTGACAAATCAGACAGCCTAAAAACTAGGCTCTGAAACTAAGCTTGAAACTGAATTTGGACCCATAGAATAACAAACTAGATGATGATCGAATCTGAGCTGAGCTAGACTAATACGATAGCAGTGCCTCGGTCTAACTCTTTGTCTCTCTAAAATCAGAAGATGATAAGCTTGAATCGAACCATGGATGAAGTGAATGATTATATAATAATTTGAGTGACGAATGTTGTATATACCGGGGCGGCTTAGAGAGGTAGAGAGTAGAAAAGCTGATGATACAAAGCTTAACCCTAAAATACATGAGACATGCAAACCCCTCGCTATATCTAGCAAACTAGATACGGATCCTCAGGAATCGAACGATTTTAGGCATTTTGTTAAATTCCCCCTTCAAGCAAGGGGAGAGTAGAGGTAAGCAAAAATAGAAAATAAAAGTCGGCCATAGGCGGCCTATCCATGAGGGGTAAATGTATGAGCATAACATAAGTAGCACACAAAAGTGAATAAATCTCTTCCAACCTTATGGCTCCCGCGCAACGCCGTTCAAAAGATCTAGGGGTAACTCTAGCGTCAATAAATGGCAAGAGAGTATATGACCTAAATCTAAATTGTTTTGGTGAACCTAAGGGAAAGTTGCTATGGCTAGATTTATCCCGGTTCATAGTCTTAAACTGCTAGTACCGTGGAACAATACTGTAGAAGGGCCTTGTTTACCTTGATTTCGTGTAACTCAAGCACTCCTCAAATGAGTGCGATCATAGGAATTACATGTTGGTTAAAATGAGTGATCCACCCACAAATATCCCCAATTCCTGGCAGGCGGGAGGTATAAAAGTGTGCTTCATGGGGTGAAATAATGGCACTTAAACTTAAGCTAACTAAGTGGTGGATTCAAAAGGCATAAGACATAAAGCGCTAATTTAAAAACTGATTTAGGCACATCATCAAGATCCTTTAACCAAACTTTAAAAATGAAAGCAATTTTCAAATTTTAAGTTAAAAGGAAAACCCCAGCAAAGTCGCCACTGTGAGCGAATGACCTTTTCCTGCCCCGAACCCGTGTGAGATGTAGGGTAGGGGGAAATAAAGAGCGCTGTGAAGCATGCTATAAGGGATTGATCCTCATTTTAGCGTGATAAAAAGATAGATTGATAAAATCGGTGTTGATGTTGAATTTAATTCCAGTTTGAACGTTAAGGAATACGAGACCTGAAATCCCGTATTTTAAGATAGAGTCGCCACCCGGTTTAGCTCCACCGGGAATTTAGGTACGATATTCCCACCGAGTGGTTGGACCAAACCTCAAAACAGAGATTCCAAGTTCGGATGATGTTGCTTACTTTTCATTTATTAAATAAAAAACGTTTACATTTTAATAAGAGCGACTTTAGTTCTTAAGCGATTTAAATCTGGTTAATGTTTGGAGTTTTCGGTTTATATAGTCATACATCACACAAAAAGCAAGAAATAAAGCAAGTAAATAAATTATTACATGGCTTTACAAATACCTATACATTTTTCTAATGCGGAAAAGTAAAGAAAGCAAATAAGAAAATAAAAGGGCAATATAGGGTCCTTACCAAGCTTACCAAATCCGACCCGGCTCCAAATGAGGCAAAATATTCACAAACGAGTATGAATAATGTGAAAGTAAATAAATGCGGTAAATAAAGGCAAACAAGGGAAAATAACATATTTTTTTTATTTTTTGGGACTAAAACACAATTTTTGGATATTTAAACAAGCATCTAAACAACCTAATAATCAATAAACTAAACTAAACAACCTAAAATAAATAAAGGAAGTTACAGGAAATATTTTTGGGATTTTTAATTATTATAAAAAGATTTATTTAGATATATTTAGTGAAAACACACCTTTAAGCCATTAAAATAAACATTAAACCAATTAAATAATTAACAAAAATTAAAATAGATTAAAAATTAATTACAGGTTATATAAAAATTTTTGAAAATTTTTCAGGTAGAAATTGGGGTAAAAAATGCAAGAAAATGATTAAAGGACCAAAAATACGAAATAAGGGCTTTTTGGCATTTTTGCGAGTCCAGATGCTATAGTGGGACCTGAGATGCTACAGTGGCAGCCTGAGACGCTGTCATTGCAGCATCTCAAGCTATGTCGTAGCATATCAAGACTCACTAGAGCATCTGGCCTGGAAAAACATAAAAAAGTTTGAAATAACAACCAAGGACAGCCCAATAATGAGCTATATTGAATAAAAGGTAGATTGGAACTCAGTTTTGTTACCTAGAGGCCGTAAATCCATGTTTTGAGACTTGAACCGGTCATTTGGCAAGCTTTGTGACGAATTTGCAATGAAATCTGACGAAATAGCGATGACCTTAGTGATGGAATTTAGTGATTTTTGAGACAAAAGTCTCCATAGCCTCTTTAAGCTTATTTTAACTTAATATTTCTAATTGTTTTTAATGATTAAGCTAAAAGATTAAGCTAAATAACCCTTAAAAATCTGGATTAAATAGATTTCTCAAGTTTTAAATAGCTTTCTCTCTCTAAAACCTAAAATATTCTAAATGATGAATCAAGCGTTAAATTTAGGTCCCTGGTTCTGAATCAGGTCATTAAAGGGGTTTATATAGGTCTAACTCACTCTAAATAACTCAATAAGTCCCTAAAAATTCAAAGATTCCCGAAAAAATTGAGTTTATCTAGATTGAAGAGAGAAAGATGGACTTGGCGACGGACCTGGAAAGCCTACGCTCTGTCTCGGAGTGAGATGCTGCAATTGCAGCGTCTCGTGGCACACCACCGCGTCTTGACGACTTGGCCACTCCGTGGCCAAGTCCTTCCAAGACGTGGAGGGGCGCAATGATATGCGTATAGGGGCGCATCTCATAGAGCCCCACGGGGGCTGCTGGAGTGTCTCGCCGCTCCGGCGGAGGCGCTGCTCCGGCGGAGGCGCTGCCTTAGATGACGGCGCCGGTTAGGAAAAGCCAATTCTCACAACACCTTTCTCCAAATAATGGGAACTGCCGTCGAGCAGTTTCTACCCAGCAGTCTAAATAGACTGGCCATTCAAGAGCTATCTCCTCAGTAGTCAGCTCCCTAGGGGCACCCCTAAGAGGCATTCCAGCCTAAAATAGTTGGGCCAAACCCTACATATCTAAACTCAGTTTACATTTCATCAGGGACCAATCCCACATCTTCATTCTTGAGTGAAGGGGCAAAAACTTTTGTTTACCATAAAGTCAATCAAGAATTAAGATGTATCATTTTAGACAGTGAATAATGCAACATTTTTATTGTCTTTTTGGCAGGTAGCTCAAAACCAGCAGCAGGAGAGTCGTCCACCTTAGAAAAGGGATACACCAGCAGCAGAAGAGTCGCCTTAGGAAAGGGATACACTAGCAGCAGGAGAGTCATCTGCCTTAGGAAAGGAATACACCAGCAGCAGGAAAGTCGATCGCCTTAAGAAAGGGATACGAGGAGAAGTCATTCGCCTTTGGTAAGGGACACACCATCATTAGTTAAAGGAAAGTCATCTTCCCTAATAAAGGGATGTGAGGAGAAGTCATCCACCTTTAAAAAGGGATACATCAGCAGCAGGAGAGTCATCTGCCTTAGGATAGGGATACACCATCAGCAGGAGAAGAACCCACCTTAGGAAAAGGATGCAATATCAACCATTAAAGTCATCCACCTTAAGAAAGGGATATGTACTGCAAGGGAAATGAGTTTGCCTCAAGATAGGAACCCCCCACATCACGATATTATAAAGGCCTTTACATGGGCAAACTAGTTAGACTCAGACTCAACTCAAGCCTATCCCCAACAAGCGTACATGCACTCACTTCAATTTTCAAAACAGGATTTCTTACCAAGAGAGAGTGCCAGCTGTAGAAGGGGCATGCCAGGGGCATATCTAGTCCAAACTAAGTGCCAACCCCACTTCTCCTAAACTCCATATTTTAGTTAGATTAGGGGCAAAACTCCTAGCTCACCTTGATCCTTGATAAAAGGGGAAAAACTTTTATTTTCACAGAAGTCAATCAAGAATCAAGGTAAGCCATTTTTGAATTGATCCGCAATAGGGATAATTTTTGTATGTAGGTCCACTCGGGTATAGAAAATTTTCCCCAACAAGTGAGTCTTGCAAGGAAATAATTCCCTAGCAGAAAAGAGTTCACCGAGTAACATTACTCTACTCCCCAATAGTGAAGTCAACCAAGGGGCATCTTCCCATTCCTCACTAGCAGAGTCAACGAAGAGGCACCTCTTCATTCCCTAGTAGCGGAATTAGCCAATCTAGGGGCATCCCTCATTCCCCAACAGTGAAGTAGTCGATCTAAGGGCACCCCCCTAATATCAAGCCCTCCAAGAGGCATTCCTCGAGAGGCACCCTTCTAAGGGGAATTTCATCCTAAAGAAATCGAGCTAAACCCGACATTTATCACATTTAGTTTACAGTGTATTCAGGGGCTAACCCCCCATCCACACATCTTTATTCTTAATTGAAGGGTAAAAATTTTTGTTCATCACAAAGTCAATCAAGAATAAAGATGTTTCTGCTTAGACAATGACTAGCTCAGCATTTGATTATTGTCTTTTTACAGGTAATTCAAAATCCCAAGTAGGAGAGTCATCAGCTTTAGGAAAGGGATACACAAGTTAGGAAAGTCGATCCGTCTTAGGAAAGGGATACATCAGTCAAGAAAGTCGATACGCCTTGGGAAAGGGATACATTAGTCAAGAAAGTCGATACGCCTTGGGAAAGGGATACATTAGTCAAGAAAGTCAATATGCCTTAGGAAAGGGATAAATCGGTCGGGAAAGTCAATTCACCTTAAGAAAGGGATACACACACCTTCCCCAGTAAAGTCATTAGGGATGCATAGTCACAAAGAAAAGTCATCCACCTTAAGAAAGGGATACGCATCAGTGACAAAAAGTCATCTGCCTCAAGAAATTGATATGCATTAGCAAGGAAAGTCATCTGCCTCAAGAAAGGGATATGCATTGGCATGGAAAGTCATCCACCTCAAGAAAGGGATATACATCATCAAAGGAAAGTCATCCACCCCGAGAAAGGGATACGCATCATCGAAGGAAAGTCATCCACCCCAAGAAAGGGATACATATCAGTAAAGGAAAGTCATCCAGCCTAAGAAAGGGATACGCATTGCCAAAGAAAGTCATCCGCCTCAAGAAAGGGATACGCACTGGCAAGGAAAGTGGTCCACCTCAAAAAAGTGACACCTAGGAAAGAAGTTCACCTCAAGAAAGGAACTCACCCATGTCATCACCTCAGGTATGATTTCTAAACCCTCGCTTACCTCATGAGATCATACAGATCTGTATCTATTGTGATCCCATGAGGGGTAGTCTGTGAGCACTTGATTTTAACGATCCTTCTCACAAAATAAAGATGAGAGCTATATGATGCATCCTTCTATAGGTGTTATCTACTTGGAGTGATTTTAATGCTGTTTGGTCAAGCTTTGTCAAACCTAAAGCACAAAAAACTAGTACCTAAGGTCTAAAATGGTCAAAATCAGTCAAAACTGATCGATTCCGGGGTAGTTTTAGGAAGTTTTGGGCAAAACAGGTCAGATTGGTCTATACCAGTCCATACAGATCCGTATGGGTTGACCTGAATCTGTATGAGTTGACCGGTTGGACCCATATGGGTCCCCCCACCCGAACTGGTTCAACCAATCCATACCGGTCCAAAAACTTCCTAAATTGCCTAATTTGGTACTAACGGGACCTGTATGGGTCCAGGCCACCCGTACCGGTCCCCCAAACACCCAAAAAGTCAGTTTTAATGCCCCAAATCTCCCATAAGCAAATATAATTTTCCATAAGCAAATATAATTGCCATAAGCGAATGTAATTTTCCATATGCAAATATAATTTGCCATAAGCGAATATAATTTGCCAGAAATGCATAAAATCAGCTATTTAATGCGTTCAGACCTATTTCCCCTATGAATAGGAGACATTTCTTCATATTTCACAAGAGAAAACATAGAGGAAAATATTAGAATAAAATACCAAGATAAGAATATGGTTCTAGCAAGTTCTTGAGGTTATAGCAAGGTATAGAAGAGGTATAGAAGTTATAAAATAGGGCAAAAACCATTCCATATTGGTTTTTCCTACATTTTATTTCTCTCTAGCTTCATATTTAGGATTCAGGGAGGTTCTGTCGTCGCAAAATCTCACCTAAAATGATCCTAAATCCATCATTTCATCATCTACTTTAATAAAGCTTCCATTCGGTATTGGAATTGCTCTAAAGTGGATTCACCACATAAAGGTACGCTCCTAAGTTTTAAAGAGACTCACATCTCAGTTATTTTATCATTATTGTCTACCTCTTCTATTATATCTATTCTTTTGTTCTTATTTTGGGTCTGGTCATGATCCATATGAGCCTTGTTGGTACCTTATGTCCTTAGGGATATTAAATTGGTACGCCGTACTCATACGGAAGAAAATCCCATTTTTATTTCATTTCTCCCTCATTAATCTGATTATTAAATTAATTAGAGTTTCTTCTCGAGACCAAATAAGACCCGTATGGGTCCCCCATACTTGTACTAGTCCTCCCTGATAGCAGTACGGGTCCCACCCACCCGTATGGGTACAGACCCTCATGCAGAACCCAGAACTTATTTTAAATTGGTTAAAATCAATCCAACTCACCATTTGCCATGCAATCAATTTCACTAATAATCTAGTAAATCAACCAACTAAAGTTAAAATGTGTTTTTATAACAAAATACGATGAAGACTCGTTATTTTTTCTCTGATCCTAGAAGCCGTCTGGGCACTATCGATCATAAAATCACCACCCTAACATAATCGCATTTTTCCTAATAAAATGCTGACTTATAAGTTGCTATAAACTATGCTAATCTTTGAGGGTGTAGGGGAATTTATTGTATTTTATTTTATAACTTAGAACAAATGTATAGGTTCACTCGCAATCCCCCATTTTCCCCTGGTTGTAATTTTGTCCCCCCTTTTACTGCTTGTGCTTTATTATAAACTATTGAATGCATGAAAGAGTGTAGAAAAATATATTTCTATGATAATTCCTCAAATGATGAAACAAAATGGTTTTACCCGGCGAATGTAATTTTGAATTAACTAAATGAGAAATAAGAGACTCATCCAATACCCGAATCTCTGATCTAATAGGTATGAGACTCCCGCTCAATGGGAACCATACCAAAACTCTTTCCTAAGTTGACAACTTGGGTGGCGACTCTATCATTTGTATTGAGATTTGGGTCTCGATTCTTTTATTTATTAAAATTAGCTAATTATGTAAACTTGAAATGAAAAAGTTTCATCACGCCTAAATCCAACCAACCCCCAATGGGCCCGCCTCTCACCCCGGCTCCAAGGGAGACCCACACGTCATCGACACCTTATAGGAATCCTCCTAAAGCATGGAACTATGGATGTCCAAGTAGCAATGAGAATGCCACTAGGATGTCGATGACTGTGAAAAGTACCATAGAGGAAACTTCTCTCATAGTGACCTCTAATTTAAAAATAACTATATCAATTCTCTCAGAATTATCATGATCCTTCATTATGGTAGCTAACTTCTTCCTTGTTTCTAACTTGAAATGTATAGACCAAGAAAGCTGGTGTTGACTATTCCCTTGCCTTAGTTTATCGGAGAAGATGAAATACTGGATCGATTCTTCTTGTTTGCAAACTTGATTTCTTGGATCATTTTCTAGTGCTTTGGTTGTGCCTGTGCTCTCGTCAAATGTTATCAATATGGCAGTCTATGCACGTGATGGTTTGAATGACATTCTTATTTAAATATCTTACTAATGAATTTAAAAATGTATTCGAGCATTCATGAAATTGTTTACCATGCAAATATTTCATTAATGAAATTTAAAGTGGAAACAATCAAGAATGATAGCTATCTCAAGTGATCCACTTCTACTATCAACTAGCCTTTGTAGGTTTTCTAGCTGATATCTTTCACCTTACGATCTTAACTTTTGCCTAAGTTGCCATTTTGGTTTTTGACTTAGCATACCATCTTTCTTTTGCCATTTATTTTCTCGTCATCATGGCTTTTTGGGTTTTCCATCTGATAGGCGTTTGCTTCTTCTTTTTCTTTTAACGCTTGTTGACTTGAGACTTTCTTTAACATAGATGACTTAGGTTAAATCTTGGCTTGGATTTGTCCTAATGTATGCTTCAAAGCTTAATTAATGCATTATTCATATGTAGATCTTTAGGGTATTCAAGATCTGTTGTTGACCCAACATTAAGGGTTTTTAGATCAATCATGCTCCTTATGTTTTGCCTCTCGATAAGGATTAGACTACATCGCATATGATTTGTTCCACAACACTTTAGGACTGATTATTTATTTGGCATGACATCGGGTAAGGATTCAGGTCCTTTCCTCATTTTTTGTTATTACTTATTTTTTAGAAATTTGATGGCAGATGCTCTTTATTATAGAAAGATAGCAAAGATGTTGGTTTTTATTTTCTTTCTTTTGTTTATAGATTCATTTTATATGTCATTCGTAATGTTCTTGCAGAGTAACATTTCATAAGTTAGCTGAGCCTGAATCTTTCGCTTATGCATTCTTTTAGGATGAAGCCTGGAAAGGGTTCTTACTTAATTATTTGTGTACAGGTTCCTGGCAAATGTCACCGAGTGCATTGTTCTTTCTTTTCTACAGGAGTAGTGTCACTTTAGATAGCTATCACTCAAGACTCTAAATTATTTCCGAGTTAATTTCATGTTATAAAAAAATTATGTATGTTAAACATATTTGATCAATGCTTAATTACATGTGCATATTCACGTGGAAAACATAGTATAAACAAGCAAAATAAGTTTACTCATTCAAATCCAACACTGACATGATTTGTCACAACATTAAAGACACACGTGATTGTGGAACTTAGAGCCCAAACATCAACTTGTCCATTGCATCACGTTCTTGTGGAAGTTCTTTTTATATGTCATAGTCATCGGGTATGCTCTCCTTTTAGTCTTGAAGCCATAAACTATCTTTCACCTCTTTTTCATCAATCTTGCTTTGAATAGCCAGGGAAACTTGTGTTGTTCCTTTTTCTAGTAGTTCAACTAGGAATGAGATTCAAATTGCTTTTCTCTTTACTTTACTCAAAGCCTTTTCTTGCTCAGCTCAGGCATATTGGAGCTCTTTTGAAAGTGGAACTCATCTTGAACTAGTTGAAGAGTTAAGCCTACACGGTTCTTCAATCTTTACTTCGCCTATCAATTATTAGTAGGCGGCTACATTCATTAGTTCGGTGCCCCTTGACGATATGATAGGTGCAGAAGTTATCCTTATACATTTCATTTGGCTTCTTGTAAGGTTTCAAGCTTTGGAGTAGACCAACTGTTCTATGCTTAGAGAATAACATTGCCAATGATTCTTCCCATGGGGATATCCCACGCATGACTAGTTGATTATGAACAACTTCAGTCATTTTTATAACACCATCCTTGGTGGGAATCTTTTTTTTTTCATTTTGGCTTCGATTTGATAAGGGTATGTCCTAGATGGTTGAGTGTTCAAAGTTTTTCGTACTCTTACTCTTCTTCTAATGGACATGGTGAGGTTGGATTTGTTTCCTCATTGGAGTATGGACATTTGGTATCATTGAAAGTCTTTTTGCTATTGCATCATTAATCATTTCCAAGAATGTATCTGATTCTAGAAAGTCTTTCACAGCTTTAGATACTACTTTTGCAATGATTTCATCTTGGTCATGATTATCCATTCTGTTTATAGGGAAAATATTGATCAACTCAATTGTTCTTTGAAGAAAGGTCGTTCGATGTGAATAAAAAAAACCCAATGCTACAATGCCAGTAGCAAACTATTTTGGCTAACCATCTTTACTTATAATTTTTTTAGCTAAAGTTGGTCACAATTTTTTTAAGAGTGATGCATTTAAAACATTAGGTACATATGATGCGGGATGGTTTAACTGATGATATATCTTTGCATATTTGGTGGTATGAGATTAATGATATGAGGGAAAGTATTAATGAAATGAGCGAATTTACATGAATGAACCTTTAATGAATGAATGCAATGTATCCATGTATTCGCGGAGGGTGAGGTAGAGAATAGCTTGATATTCAAGGATTGTTCAATAGGTTCCAAGCTAGGTCTACTTAGGGTAGAAATAATATAAAGGTTAAAATCCTAGGGATGCTGAGATCTCGGGTACTTAGGGAACCTACAAGATTTAGTCTAGCACTTAATAAGTGCAACATAATATGACATGGCACTGCATGTCGTAAGCTTGACATAGGATAACACGACTATGAGCGGGCGAACATTTAGGCGAGTTCGGCACGTAAGGTGCAGCATGCAGGGCGAGCTTTGGGTTTGGTGCAGTTTGAGGAAACCGTAGTGTTTGGTCTGGTTTGAGAAAATCCAATTTGCATAAATGCGGTGGATTTGTATGCCAAAAATATGATTACATTGACAAATATATTTACACATTTTATTAGGAAAAGATATTTGTAAAATAAAGCATTTTACTTTATTTAAAAATGGAAATAGAGTCACCACCCGGTTCAGCTCCACTAGGAATTATGGTATACTGTCACAAAATGGGATTTTTATACCAAAGAGAAAACGAGATTCTGAGTTCGGACATAATAGTTACTCATATTGTTCAAATTGTTTGGATTAATTTTGGAATTTTGGAATTTGTGGTGATTTCTGCATTACAATGGCTTTATTTAAGAATTAAATTCAAGAAATGAAACTGGCATTATAACGGCTTAATAAATAGACATTTTCTACCAAATTTTTGACAGAGTAACAGCAGCATTTGGGTCTAGGCCCAAAAACTCGGATAGAGTTTCCTCACATTCTGGATGTTTATCCGTACCTACGAGCTTATTTACACATATTATAACTTAAGTGGCACCAGTGGCTCCCTTAACCATAGAAATGGAATGCGATATGTAATAATAAAGTAATACAAATGTGTTTTAATGAATTTGAAAGCTGGGCTTTGAACCAATTACCCTCAGTTTACCTTTTCATCTATCCAGGATGACTTGAGAGCTGGTGCAGGATCGAAGTTGTTAAAGGTTGTGATTTGGTTGGAAAATAGATTTAACCCGAGTTATGACTTTAATCTTGGGTTATATCTAAAGGGAAAAGTGAGATTTGGTCAGTTTTAGACCGAAGATCACTGCAAGATCTTGATCCAAAAAGACCGTGAAGTGAGTTTATATCAAATATCGGTGATAGAATTCAGATCTGGGATTATTTTGACAGAGTTTCAGGGCTTTTAGGATTTCCAAAACAGAAAAAGGACATAAAGGTAATTTTGACTTTTTAAAAATTTTTTTGTCCCTTCTGAAATGAGGGGGTGCACCCCTTTATATAGAGGGTTAGTAATTAGCCGGTGGGCTACTTACCACTCTGACAGGATTTTACATCAGATCCCGTAACTCCTGACCAGATCTCGGTAAGATTTGATTTTTTTACTGTAGATCAGTAAATAGATGATGGGCTTTTTACCTACATTTGACCAAACTTTGACTTTTTGATTTTTCAGTAAGAAATGCTAAATCGAAGCTTCCCTAGAATGAGGATTTTTGAATTTCGGGTTTTGGATGACAACTCACTCCTTTTTGGCTCATTAGTCTGATTGCTGGACGAAATAGGCATTATTCCTCATCGGACCAGAACGGACCTGTGCTAACAGTTTGCCCCTCGCATACACAAATTTCGTGCTAGAAATTTGGTCGTATACGAAACAAACAAAATAGTGTGTGTGGGATGCAATGAGTTAAAAATATTTTTAATCCTTAAAATTTGAAACAAAATATATGTTGCCCCTTTGATTAAGTTCTTTTTAATGAGTTGCTTGAGGTTAAGGAATTGACCAAGGGTCAAAATAAATATTTTTGGATGCTTATAGCATGTGTGACTGTGTAAAAATAGCTTTTAGGTCCTCTCATTTTGAAAACGATGCAGAAAATGGATGAAAAATGCAAAATTGCGAAAATTTTTAAAATACACGTAATTAGCCGGCGGGCTAATTACCTATGTAATGGTAGCTTTTATAGCCGTTATATGTAAATGCGTCGGATGCGTAAACACGTGACAGCTGGATAGGTAATTATCCAATGGGCTAATTGCATGGGTAATTAGCCGGCGGGCTAATCACCAACGGTCTATAAAAACAGCAACTTGGCTCCCATTTTCTTCACACCAACAATTATCTCTTCTTCCTCTTGCGTTTTCTACTACCAATTTTCAAAATTTTTTTGCCTCCGAGCTAATTTCGATAATGATTTCTTTCATTTTCTTCCTTTTCTACCCTTACTTTTCAGATTCTGCGGGGTCTCGATGTGGTACAAGCTTTACAACATCCACTCGGATCTGCCAGCCATTCAAGTGACTACTCAAAACGTGCTTATTGATGGCGAACAAGTGGAACTTTCCGAGGTTTTGGCTGATGCTTTGTTTGGGCTCCAGCTGAATTGGATGTATCACGGGATTGCTCCGGGGGATTTTATTCCACTTACTTTGAAGCCTTCTAACAATCTCTCCCGGATTTTGGTAAGCCTTACTGCTGTTTTTAGTTCACGCAAAGACCTATCCATTTTATTATTTATTTATATATTTTTATGCAATGATTTATTATTTTCAGTAATAGTGTGATTTATCAAAAACTGGTGTGTGATACATGTGTAAGCATTGTTTAGATTACCAAGCATGATAGCACTAGCACTACCCACTTTCATAAGTGCTATAAGGTGCTATCCCCCGATGCCAAGGCCATTGTTGATGGGACGTCTTTGGGGAGGATGGTAAAGAATTGCAAGTATGTCAGGCACCGCAAGTATCCATACATCCCAGCTGGTACATCTACCTTTATCTTGAGCAGGTGGTCCGATACTACCCACTCTTTCCATTTCCAGTATGGGGAGTATACCAACACTCCGCTAGATTACTAAGCTATCACAGGTCTACCCTTCCATGGTAATGTGATCAATTTCAATGCTTGCTTCACTTATGATAACTTCAATGTAGAGATCATTAAAGCTCTGATTGGATACTCCGGAGGTAAGCCAGGGCGAGGTTCTTGTGAGAAACTCATGACTTTTTGGATCTCCAGGGATAGAGGGCATCAAACTGCTACCTGAAACGCTAGAGCTTTCATGGCCGCTGCCTTGTCGTGGTTATGTTTTCCCACTAGGGGTTCGATCATGAACCTTCATATTCTGCCAGCTTTGATAGATCTATCTAGCTTTGACAAGTACTTATGGGGCTGAGCCACATTGGGTCACTGTACTGGGCTCTTAGCCAGTGCGTGAGGAACATGATTGACAATTTCAAGTCTTATCTTCAGATTGTTTATGTAAGAATTCGATCCTTGTCTCTTTACTTTATAAGTATTTTATCCATTTTCAGTGCTCTGATCTTTTTCTTTTCTGTTCATAGATCTGGTTCTTTGAGATAGGGATCCTTTTGAGGACCAATCTCATGCCCAACAGTGGTTTCCCATTCTACCCTCGACTGCTACACTATTTCTGCGGTTGGGAAATGGAGTCCTGTTCTGCTCTTTCTGCCCGTCTTCATGCCCTTTCTTCAGAGCAGGTATGCCACATAATTTTCTTTGTTTACTTTAATTGCTATATGTGCCACAATCATTGTACCAATTTATGACTTTCCCTTTTTGAGATTAGGACGCAGCCTTGGGGGCATGCTCTTCACTGGCCGGACATCATGAGACAAGCCGGGGAGTTTGTGGACACCTGACTGATCATAGAGACCCCTTCCCTTTAGAATGGTATTTGGGTGATTGCATTCAAGGCTGGCATCTTCCTCCCAGGTCGCGTTCCATTCCTCCTAAGGTGCCTCAGTGGGTTTTTTAGCCTTGCCGCTCGCCTGACTTTGCATGATTGGACTCCGAGGGTATCTCTAGCTCCTTTTAGAGCAGGTTAGGGGATATGAGGAGTTTTGCCATTTGCAGCTGCTTGGATGGCCGGATATGGATCTTGTTCCTATTGTACCTCGGTGGGATACCCACAAGCCTCCTGAGGATGATGATCTTTCAACTTCTGTCCTTGAGGCCTCTACCCCTTCGACTTCTGCCCCTAGTGGCCTGGCCAGATCAGGTTTGCTTAAGGCTGTTCGGATGATGGTACTTCCCCTTTCACTAGCTTGAGTTGTTCTTTATTTTACGGTTGTCGTTGTTTTGACTATCACGCTTTAGTTAGGCTGACTCAACTTCGCTCTATTGTTTTTGTAGGATCATCAGGGTAGGAAGAGACCTACTAATACTTCTACTCATGTAGGTACCTCTTTGCCATTATCTATCCGGCCTCAAGGCCCGAAGATGGTGGAGGGGCATCAGGGATTTGAGTATCAGCCACCCCTATTTATGATGTACTGCCCTGACCTGAGCACTTATACTCTAGTCATCCCACCTATTCTAGATCCTGATCGTTCAGAGACTTTCCGTCCTGCTAGCGCCACTCATGTTAGTCTCCTCTGTCTTTTCTCATTATGCCTTTATATTTTAGATTGCGACAGTCCTGACTTGCTTTGATCTATCATTCTTGTAGGTGCTTATCAATGATAGTATCTCCAATTGGGGGTATACTGAAGGGCAGCAGCGCTTCATGATGACCCAAATCTCGGATATGGCGGTATGTTTATTATTTTATTATGTTAATGATGATGTATGGCATGTCATGAAATGCGTATGAATGATTTATGTTGAAATGTTGCAGCTGGAGATTCGACGGCCCCGAGCTCAGTTGGGGTTGCTTCAGGTGGATGACCCGCAGCAGCAGCCACAGTAAGGATAAGGCAATCCTCTCGGATTCTTCTCGCAGGGTGATTAGATGGGCTTTTTTTTTCTTCTTTTCTTTATTTTAGACCGTTTGTAGTGCCTCCCTTTGTATGAACACACTTTAATATAAATAAAATTTTCTTTGTTCCCTCGCCGTGTGTTTTATTTTCATTTTTGGTCGAGTTTATTTTGGTAATCTGCCAGATATTGGCAGATTGCCCCATAAACTACGTATAGCGAACTGTTACCTTTGTGAAATTTTACCATGGAGGGCTACATCCATTTTCATACTGATCTGAATGTTTATCTGAAGAACTCTAATGGTTGGGATCATCTCGGGGTTTATGGTTTAGCGCACCTGAACAAGTTCTGCAACATCTTTGTTAAGGATAATATGATCCAAGCTGCTGTCAGGTTCTCGGATCCTGTTGATAGCGTGTTTTGGTTTGGCGATCATGGGCTATGCCCCTTGTATGAGGAGTTCTATAGGCTCCTCTAGTCTTCTTCGGATATGCCTTCAGTTATCCTAGCACATCACCCTGAATTTTCTAATTTATTGATGAATCATTTTCAATTATAGCGATTCGTCAGGTATCGATTGATTTGGGATGATGGCTTGCGGGTTTTGATATAGTCAGTAGACTTTCCCATAATGACATAAGTTGGCTTCTGCTCATTCGTCTACTTTTGTTAGGGGTATTCCTTTGCGAGATTCCTACTATGGTTTGCGATTTTGCTTTCCTGACTATCATTGATCAGATGCTAGAGGGGAAATCTCCCATTGCGGTTAGTTTGGCTGAGACGCTGATCTTCATATGCGCTTCTCAGAATGGAACTGAAGCTACTACCAGTGGTAGCAGGCTTCTTCTTCAAGTAATAATTTTTTTATTTGAGCCTTTCTTTACAACCCTTTTGGGTTTTTGATCCATCAGGCTTGCCTTAATTTTTGCCTGGACCACCTTTTCAGGTTTTCAATCCAGCAGGCTATCTTTTTTTTTCTTTTTATCTTCTTTGCTTTTTTTCTTTTTTTCTTCATTCATTTTTTTGTCATTTGTTGCTTTTATAGCTTTGGCTCTGGGACAAGCTTTCCATATTGTCTGTTCCTACAAGCATGGATTATCATCCAAGGGCGTACTTGGTGCGAGGCTCTATAGTTTGTATTGGCAATCATCCACATAGAGATTTCGCTAGGTTGATTTTATGATTAGCCTAGCTGCTGAGGATATTGGTTGGGTCTGCCCTTGGTGGGGTATCTTGCATGTGGCTACTGATGTTGCTAGAGGCGGTGTGGTCCTTATCGGCCTTTCCGAGATCATCACCTACTCTTCTGGTCGCTTGTGCAGGCAATACGGCCGTTCTCAGAGGTTTCCTGCATCCATGTGCACCCTGATTGGCTCGGAGTTATCCTATGCTTGGGTCTATCATCATGACATAAGGTGGACTAGTCACATTCAGGTGGAGATGAATTACTCTATCCCTTTTGATATTCACCCTTCTGAGGCTTATCGCATATGGGTTGTAAGTAGTCGTAGGTTTCTTACCCTTGGATAGAGGCTCATTGAGACGCAGAAACTCTGCAGCTTCCTTAAGGGTCTTTGAGCTTGCTATTATATGTCTTCTTGTTCCAGTGGGAGAATAAAGGCATCAGGCCTCATTGCTTATCTTTGTCGTTTCCATTCCTTGTTTGTAATGCACCTTTATATGTAATAAGGATGAAAAAATGTTTATTTGAATGCGTGTTCCATTAAACAATTCGCAGTTTCCATTTAATGCACCCATGCAATATTTTTAACATGAACATGATGCTACAAAATATATTATTTATCACAAAGGACAAGTGGTATTTATTTCCTTGAAATGCCCACCGTTGCCTAAGGCTCTGAATGAATTTTACCCAAAGGCTCCACTCTTTTATTTTGGTGTCTTTATTTTTGCTCAAGAGCCCTTACAAGGTCTTGATAGACTTTATTATTATTATCATTTTTTTCACAAGATAGCGCTTCAGCTTGTCACGATTGACCGGATTCACGAATTCGTTGCTATCCAGATTTGAGATCTTTACTGCCCCTTCACTGAGAGTCTTCTTTACCATGTACGGTCCTTCCTAATTTGGCTGGAATTTCCCTCAAGCATCCGTGTGTGTTTTATGAGCTTCAAGACTAAATCACCCATCTTCAAAGGTTGGCTCTCCCCTTTGACTTTGCGGTTGTAAGATCTGGCCATGCGCTATTGGTATAATTGTAGATTTTCCAATGCAGCTAATCACTTTTCGTCGATCAAGGTTAGTTCTTCGTGCCTAGCTTTTGCCTATTTATCTTTGGGAAGTCTGGCTTCAAGGACTATAAGGAAAGAATTGATTTCGATTTCAATGAGCAATACTGCCTCTATCCCATAGACAAGGGAAAAAGGAGTTTGACCCATAGGAGTCTTGACTCTGGACTAATATCCCCATAAGGCATAGGGCAAATGATCGGCCCAATCTCGGTAGTTGGAAATCATCTTGGAGAGGATTTTCTTGATTGCCTTATTAGCTGCTTCCACACCTTCATTGGATTAAGGGCGATAAGTAGAAGAGCGATGATGCTCAATCCCGTGCTTGTCAATAAGATTAGTTGTTTCTCCTTGGAACTACAAAACCATTATCACTTACCATATAATGAGGAACGATGAACCTAGTGAAGATGTGCCGCTGAATAAATTGAGCCATTTTCTTGGCCATGATATTTGTATATGATTCCGCTTCAACAAATTTGGAAAAGTAATCAATCACTACCATAATGAAGCGATGACTATTGGTCAAAGAAGGTCTTATTTCACCAATGATGTCGATGGCCTAGGCTGAGAATGGCCAAGGTGTTGTTAAGCTTTGCAATGTTGTCAAGGGTAAATGGCTCACATCTCCGTATATCTGACAAGCGTGGCAAGTCCTTGCTTTCTGAACACAATCAGCTAGCATGGTCAGCCAAACATACCCTATTCTCTGGATTTTCTTTGCCATCATGATGCCGTTCATGTCTGGATCGCAGTCTCCCGAATGTACTTCCTTAATCACCTTTTCAGCTTCTTGCTGTGTCAGGCATTTTAGCAGTAGGCCATCAAAGGTCCTCTTGAATATATCTCCTTTAATGAGGTAGAATCGCACAACAAGCTTTTTCAGCGTATTTCTATCAGAATCCGTAGCCTCAACCGGGACTTCACCATTTTCAAGGAACTTGACGATATCAGAATACCAAGTGGTTTCTTCTTTTGTTGTGTCTTTTATTGTGCAGATATAATAAGGAGAGCGGGTTGTTTCCATAACAAGGGGTTTGATTGGCTACTTTTAGGGCCCTTCCTATACGGAGGCTAAAGTGGTAAGCATATGCCATCTAACTTTCCTCATGGGGCACGTGACTAAATTCGCACTCGCTGAACATCGTGGCTTTTATCCATACAACTACTAAGTAAGGCCTGAGGGATTCCTCCTTTAATTCCCAGTCCCTTATGACATGCTTGATGACCAAAGCTGAATTACTAATAATTTTGACTTTGTCTGCTTTGAGAGTGATTAAGGTAGATATTCTGAGCAAACAGGCTTCATACTCTGCCCCATTATTCATGATGAGAAATTCTAAGCATTTTAAAGGAGGTATGAGTGCTCCGTCTAGCATAAAGATGATAACTCCCAAACTGGTTCCTTGCTTGTTGATGGCGCCATCAAAGGACATGGTCCATCTTCCAGGGTTCTCTACGGTGGCTGCGAGACATTCATCGGGAAGTTCTAGGTTTTCCTATTCTCCTTCCTGGAGTGGTTGATTTGATAGGAATTCAGCCACTGCTCTACCCTTGATGGTTTTCTTTGTTACGTACTCAATATCAAACTCTGATAGCAATAATAGCCACCATGCCAATTTTTCGGTTAGTGAGGGAGTCTGACATAAGTACTTCATCAGATCCACTTTTGCGACTACTTGGATTCTGTATGATTGGAACTAATGCCTGAGCTTTCTGGTGAGCCAGACCATGGCAGAAAAAGTCTTTTCGAAGATGGTGTATCGAGTCTCATACTCTAGCAATTTCTTGCTGAGGTAATAAACCACGTGTTCCCTCTTGTCTTCATGTTCTTGAACCAACATGGCCCCTACAAACGTTTCTTCTATGGCCAAGTAGAGAATGAGTGGCCTTCCAAGAATTAGTGGTTTCAAAACCGGAGGATTCATCAAGTAAGCTTTAATTTTATCAAAGGCTTCCTAGCATTAGTCATTCCACTCTACCGGCTGTTGTTTCCTCAAGAGTTTGAAGATAGCTCACATGTGGTGGTCAATCATGCTATAAAGTGACTGATATACTGTATGAATCCCAAGAAACTTCTTACTTCTTTCTCGGTTTTCAGCACGGACATTTCCCTAATAGCATTGGCCTTGTGAGGGTCCATTTCTATACCTTTCTAGCTAACCACATGCCCTATTAATTTGCCTGATATGACGTCAAATATGCACTTTTTTAGGTTCAAATGGAGGATGTAATTTTCAATCCTTAGGAGGAATCATTCTAGCACTATCGAGTGTTCTTTTGGTGTAACAGATTTAACAAGCATGTCATCTACATAGACCTCTACTTCTTTATGGATCAAGTCATGTAGTAAGGTCGTGACTTTTCGCTAGAAGGTTGCCCCTGCGTTCTTGAGTCCGAAAGGCATTACTCTAAAGCAATAAGTTCCCCACTCTGAGATGAATGCAGTTTTGAACTTGTCTATTACATTCATAAGGATTTGGTGGTATCCTGAGAATCCATCCACAAAGGAGTGCACGGATGCTCTCACTGTGCTGTCTTCCAAAACATCAATGTATGGTAGTGGGAAATCATCCTTAGGGGTAGCCTTATTCGAATCCCTAAAGTGGATGCAAACTCGGACATCACTGTTCTTCCTGGGTACGGGGACTACATTGGATAGCCAAGTGGGATACGTGACAACTTTGACAAAATTTGCCTTGATCTATTTTACCACCTCTGCTTTGACCTTTTCGGCCCACTCTGGGCGCATTCTCCTCATTTTTTGCTTTACCGGCCAAATTTTTGGGTCTGTAGGGATCTTGTGCTTGGCGATGTGCTGATCAAGTCCAGGCATGTCCTCGTGAGACCAAATGAAGGCTAAGGCGTAATTTTTCAATACCTTTATTAATACTCTCTCTTGTTCGATAGGTAATTGATCGAAAATGTATACCATTTTTGGACCATCTTCCTTGTTTAAAATTAACTTCTTTTATGATATCATTATTGATGTTAAAAATGCTAGATGAATGCTGGAATGGATGCATGGAATCATAATCAGAAACACAATCCAAATAAGCAAAGTTCTTCATCTTATTATCATTATAAAGTACATTATTCATTTCAAACATGCTAGAAATGGAAACAAAAGACTCATCCTCATCAATAGGATCTGGCTCCGTTGCAGATGATTCTCCTATGGTAGCTGGCTTTAGTAGGATATCCTCATCGTCTTTGGCTTATACCTTTGCCTTGCCTTTTATAGTCGCGACCATGTCCATACCTCCCTTACTCCTTGCTTCCTCTACTATCTTGAGTTACGCCTGAAGGTGCTTCGTTAAGGTGTCGAGGATTTCTTCCTTTCTACTCAGCTTCTTATCGTTCTTTGGGTGTACCTACTCGTCATTCTTAGTCTGATCCAGGATTGCCCTTACATCTGGCTAGCGACTGGCCTTCTTTTCACAAGTTATAAAGTTTTTGCCATTTTTGCCGTAATCAACTACGTCTGAGAATATCTTGAATTCTGGATTGGTCTTCCCCTAATATGTAACAGGCTCAAGGGTTCCTTCGTAGTGTTGTTGTAGCTTCTTTTAAAAGGTCGTCTTATAGACAACTCTTTAAGAGCCTGTGTAACTGAGTCCCGCAGGCTTCCATGCTTCTGTCTCTATATTAAGGGTCGACATTCCCTGTTCATGGGCGCCTAGCCCTTTTCCAGGAGTGTGGTGCTTTTGCATGTATCCCTGAATCCATGGGCCCCATAATACCTCTAATTGCTTCTTCACTTCCTGGCCAATTATGGCTGCGATAAACCCTTTCATGTTGCTTTCTTCCATCTTCAATGCTACTACTACTGGGGCTTCATCAGCTTCTAGGGTAACAATCTTTCCATGAAATGGGATTTCGATC
Source organism: Euphorbia pulcherrima (assembly GCA_947683365.1). Classification (NCBI taxonomy): domain Eukaryota; kingdom Viridiplantae; phylum Streptophyta; class Magnoliopsida; order Malpighiales; family Euphorbiaceae; genus Euphorbia; species Euphorbia pulcherrima. The sequence continues at coordinate 73,625,783 of CANTUS010000001.1, read as the reverse complement.
TTCTGGTGTAGCGTGGATGGGACTCCTCCCAAAGTATGGAACCATGGTCTCCCAAGTAGCATAGAGAAAGTTACTGAGATATCTATGACTATGAAGAGTACTATAGATGAGATTTTACTGATAGTGACTTCAGCTTTAAATGTACCGATGACGATCCTTTTGGAATTGTCTTAAGCTTTGATGACTGTGGTGGATTTCTTTAGGTCCTTCTTAGTCAGTCCTAGGATTGGCAGAATATCTTTAGGACAGACATTTAGTGATGAGCAATCGTCAACCATTATACAGGGCATGATGCAGGCAAAAACACTAGCCTTCCAGTAGAGAGCCTTATTATGGCGAATGCCTTCATTGGGGAAATCCAAGCTCGAGAAGATGATGTCAGGGATAATAGTGCTAGTCTCATTATTATGTAGTGCACAGACCTGTTCTGGGGATGCCAGAGGAGATGTTTCAATTTCTATTAGCTTTTTAACTATAGTGAGCCTGTGATCTTAAGAGCCCAGGAGTAGGTCCCAGATGCTCCTTTTAGTTGTAGTGGCCTTCAGTTGAGTCACAATTGGGCTTTCTATCTATTTTAAGGACTTGACAAAAGTAGGAGGTATCGGGGGCTCAGTTCTTAGTGCAACTGGGGTACTAATCCAGTGACTTTTCCTCCTCTGGTGATAGGACTGACCACCTGGATTAGGGAGTTCATTATTTCAAAGACCTCAAACTCGTCGAAATCCTCATTGAGGGGCATCGCTCCTAAGTCAATTGGCTTGTTCACAGAAATAGGTGCCTTGGCGGTGAAGGGCCACTACATGAAGGGAACCTTTTTAGGCTATTTTCTGGAATGACGGGGTTCTCTTATAGGATTTCACATAGGACAAGATTGGATTCCTGCCTAATCATATAGATGGACGAGGAGGTCCATCAGTTTATCTACTTCCATCGAACAAATCCAACATGTCATCGTAAAGAACTAGTCCGCCGTGGTATTTATTTGTATACCAGGGGTATTCCATAGCCAATTCCATTAATGTTGGGTAGGCAACGCTGGTTGCTTCCCATTCCCAATACAGTAAGGGGTTCCCATGCCTGTCTAGTTCAGTGGGTTGTGTCTTCTGGTGGGTCAACCCACGTGAAGTAGTCGATGAATTACTTGGCCAGAATATTCTAGAATGACTTCTAGTAAAATGTCAGCCCTTCATACCAAATGATTGCCTTTTCTTAGAGAGTCCAATGGAACCTTTTGGGCCAATAGGCATAGTGAATGTACCCATCGTTCGTCATTTGCATCAATTCACGGATGTGAGGGCGTGGCCTTGTATTTCCATTATAGAATATGGGGTAAACTTCCATCAAGTCCGGGCTCCGGATCCAATAACTATTTTGAGCTAGTTCATTCTCTACACAAATTCTCTCCATAATGTATTCACGAGAGGGTTCTTGCCCCTCATCCCGAATCATGTTAATGACATGTTTACTTTTCGAGTCGAAGTCCATAAAGTCTCTAGAATCGTCACTTGCTGCAGACAATAAGTAGCCCGGGGAGTCATGCTCTAGAGAAGAGGCCTAGCTCTCGGCACTGTTATAATTAACCATCATGCCATTGGGGAAGGGAGCCTCATATTTAAAATCTCACGGTTAGTGATTTAGCTTGTCATTCGAGAAAGTCTCTAATTCATACCCTAAGTTATCCGCTTCACTTTCATTTTTTTGATATGATTCACTGGAGTCCCCAAATTCTTCCACCTCTTCGTCTGAATCTTCAAAAGGCTGTGGCTTAAAGGTCCAGTTTGGCATGTGCAGAGCTGGGATATCATTACCAAAATTTTCTTCTAGATCCTCTTTGGGGTCTTCCTAAGGATCTTCCTCGGGATCTTCCTTGGGATCCTCTTCTGGGTTTTCTTCTGCCATATTTAGCTCGGCTTTGAGTCCTTCTATGGCTATATAGAACTTGGATAATATAGTTTATATGCTGGCGAATGTTTCCTCCATACTAGCACCATATGCTGTAATGTTAATACAGATTTCTCCAAATGGGTCTCATGCACTTCCATCTAGATTCAGGCTGAGATACCTGTGTTGCTCTACGTGGTTACTCTATACTTGTTTAGGATCATATAGTTCTTAGATTTCTGGATGTGCTATCCTAGAAGAGTTCCCGAATTTGAACAGACTTGTTCCGACATAATTGGGACTCATGTAATCGAGGTGAGCGTACATGGAAGGTTGTGGAGGAGGGATATCTTGCCAGCCGGTATTATGTTGGTCTACCTGCGGTGCCAGCTACCAATAATGCTCATCCGAGTATGGTTAATATGCCCTGAAGTAATGAAGGAAAGATCTCTCCAAAAAGTACCAGTTCTAATGTACTTCCAGTGGCATCACATCATACCAGTCCATGGCTAGGCCTTCTAAGAATCGAGGAAACTACGGTGCAAAACCCATCATGGCTATTCCTTGTTCATGTATAAACTAGAGAAATTCCTCTAGATGTTCATTCGATCTGAATCTTCGCGATATATGAGATATGGCGGTACAAGATATCGATCAGCCCTTCTCTTATCATCCTCAGGACGTACTGTTTGACCATATAGAACATATCCATATTGTCAAAGATCATGTTGTCCCCCCATCCTAGGTCATGTCAAAATTTATCTGTTACGTTAACATCGTATTCGTCGACCTCCATATGAATGCTGATGGCATTTAGTATAACTTGAAAGTTTGGCAGCGGATTAGTCTGAGTGCTTGGCTTCTTCTTAGGCTCTTTCATTCTCCCATTAGCTATTATCTGCTGTAGATCTTTTAGTAGCCAAGAGCATTCATTAGTGCGGTGCCCCTTAGTCACATGATAAGCATATAAACTGTCTCTGTCTACCGCTATAGGCGGAGTGAACGGTTTAATGCTCTGGAGTTGGTTGGACTTCCTTAGTTCAGTGAATATCTGGGATAGTGATTCCACCTATGGAGAGATGGACTGGTGAGTCTGTACTTAGGTAACTGCTGCCACTTTTGGAGCGGCTTTCGAGGATTCGGAGGTGCCTTGTTTCGAAGAACTGCCTTTCTCCCAATATTGAGGTTTAATGTAAGCTTGTTGTTCTTGCTTCTTTGCTCGATCTTCTTCTTCATATTTTTCAAGCCTCTTGGCATAGTCTACTAACTCTTTGAAGGTGTTGAATTTTTTCATCTTCATTTTATCTCGATATTTTGGGCTAGATCCTTCGACAAGCTTTACTATCAGAGCATCTTGGTCAGTGCCCTGGTTATAAGCACACGAACAACCATCCATATTTGATAAAACTCTTCGTAGGACTCATTCAGTCGTTGCTTTATCCTTTCCAGATCATGTAGAGTGGTCTTGACTTTCAAATTTAAGTCATAGTTTTCAAGGAACGTCGGGCAAAACTTCTTCCAATCAGACTTTACATTGGCTGGCATTCTTATGTACCGCTTGGAGGCATGTCCATGAAGAGTTGCTTGAAACATTTTGACTATATGTACCTTAGGGATGTTCATGCTAGTCATAATTCAAAGATAACTTTCCAGGTGTGCTTGAGGATGGCTAGTACAAGCATATGGGGCCATGTAGGGCATCACAAAGTTAGTCGGAAGGGATTTCAGTTTTTAGGCAGAAATAAATTAATATCCGCGTATTGCTCTATAGAGAGAGTAACAGATTTATGCTTTACCGGAGATAGCTTCTCCATGTCCGCCATCTTTACTTTGATTACGGCTATTTTAGTCTCTTGTTCTTGGGTCTTCTAAGCATTAGCAGCGCTCAGCCTTTCCCAAATATCATGAAATTCTGGGGTATCAAGAATCCTTCTAAGGGACTAGCCAACTGTATCATCATCTGCCATCGTGGTTTTGGGTTCTGGATCAGAGAAAAATCCAGCTAGAGATTCGATCGGTGGTGGGCGTGTGACTTTATGACTATCAGTAATGCACCTCAACCTGCTTCTCTCTTGCTGCCAACCTAAAAGGGCAAGAGATCAAGTGTTAGTAAGTGCACCGGGGGTGACTCTGGGCTTTTCTTACCTTGTTTGTGGGCGGATGAATGAATGTATGAGAGATCAAATGCATGGATGAATGATGGGGAAGTACAATCAAATTAAAAAAGGTTTGGGCATATGCTAATAGCTCGAGGAGCAATTGATAACTTGTGATATTCATAGAATATTGCAAACACACAATTCAAAGACTAAGAGCCTGAGTCGGATCAGACGCGAAAGCCCGAGGGCGAGTTGACACACCGGTAAATGGTAGGTCGACTCATTAGTCCAAAGGGTGAGATGACACTAGGGTCACTCAAGGGGTTTTAACTCATTAACCCGAGGATTGAGCTTACAATAGGGTCACTCAAAGGGTTTTGAGTCATTGGTCCAAGGGGTGAGATGACTCTAGAGTCATTCAAGGGGTTTTGACTCATTGGTCCAAGGATTGAGCCGACACTAGGGTCACTCAAAGGGTTTTAACTCATTGGTCTAAGGGGTGAGATGACACTAGGGTCACTCAAAGGGTTTTGACTCATTGGTCTATGGATTGAGCCGACACTAGGGTCACTTAGAGGGTTTTGACTCATTGGTCTAAGGGGTGAGATGACACCAGGGTCACTCAAAGGGTTTTGCGTATTTTGGCTCATAGGCTGAGCTTAGGTAGATTCATTAGTTTGGGTTATTGTGGCTTATGGGTTGAGCCTGAGTGGACTCACTGGTCTCAGCTAATTTCAGCTCATGGGTTGAGCCTAGGTGAACTCACTGGTCTCAGCTAATTTTGGCTCATGGGTTGAGCCTAGGTGGACTCACTAGTCTCGACTAATCTCGGCTCACGGGTGGTGCCTAGGTGGACTCACTGGTCTCGATTAATGAAATAGCATGGCACACATTAATGTCATGGCTGCCCAAAGATGTGGTTAGTTTTCACACAATCCTGATGTTTATGATGTTCGTTTTTAGTTTATTTATATTTATTAAACCTGCACACGTAACAAACGATTAGATCGCGCCTACCACTCTTTTATCTCCATTTGGTTACTTTGCTTTGAAGTCCACATGGGACTTAGCAAAGTCTGCTCACGCGCACTCAAGGTTTCTGGGTAGACCTATGAGAAAGTGTCTGCGGTTCATCTATATATGGGTTTTAGTCTCAGGATTGGGTGCGATCTGGGGTACCTTGCGCCTTTGTGTACCGAGTCCCAGTGGCCATAAGCAAACCAAAGGAAGCTTTTCCAGATAATATACGTAGGTAGTCTGGCCCTTAAGAGAAAAAGGTCCTCATACGTTACACAAGGGGTGTGATTGGATCCATACCCCTGAAGCCCTAAGCGAACTTGCAGATCCTTCACCAAAAGACACCTAAATTGGTTTTTAGGGTAAAGAATGTAGATGCTGTGCAGTCCGAATATTTACGTAATGCAAAAATTATCACAAATTCCGTAATTCCAAAACTTGATTTGAACAACATTTTAATTATTGTGTTAAAAAGAATTTTTATAAAAATCAGGTTTTTATAAAAATAACTATCCCCAATAGAGTCTCCACAGTGAGCGGGCGGACGTTTAGGTGGGTTTGGCACGCGGGGTGTCGCTCACGGGGTGCGCTTTAGGTTTGGTGCAGTTTGAGGAAACCACAGTGTTTGGTCTGGTTTGAGAAAATCCGGTTTGCTTAAATGCGGTGGCTTTGTAGGCCAAAAATGTGATTACATTGAGAAATATATTTGCACATTTTATTAGGAAAAGATATTTTTAAAATAAAGCATTTTACTTTATTTAAAAATAGAAATAGAGTCACCACCCTGTTCAGCTCCACCGGAAATTGTGTTATATTGTCCCAAAATAGGATTTTTATACCGAAGAGAAAATGAGATTTTGAGTTCGGACATAATAGTTACTCATATTGTTCAAATTGTTTGGATTAATTTTGGAATTTTGGAATTTGTGGTGATTTCTGCATTACAATGGCTTTGTTTAAGAATTAAATTCAAGAAATAACATGGGCATTATAACGGCTTAATAAATAGACATTTTCTACCGAATTTTCGGTAGAGTAACGGCAGCATATGGGTCTAGGCCCGAAAACTCGGATAGAGTTTCCTCACATTCTGGATGTTTATCCGCACCTGTGAGCTTATTTACACATATTATAACTTAAGTGGCACCAGTGGCTCACTTAACCAAAGAAATGGAATGCGATATGTAATAATAAAGCAATAAAAATGTGTTTTAATGAATTTGAAAGGTGGGCTTAGAGCCAATTACCCACAGTTTACCTTTTCATCTGTCTAGGATGACTTGAGATCTAGTGTAGGACCGAAGTTGTCAAAGGTTGTGATTTGGTTGGAAAATAGATTTGACCCGAGTTATGACTATAATCTTAGGTTATTTCTAAAGGGAAATGTGAGATTTGGTCGTTTTTAGACTAAAGATCACTGTAGGATCCTAATACAAAAAGTCCGTAAAGTGAGCTTGTACCGAATATTAGTGATAGAACTCGGATCTGGGATTATTTTGACAGAGTTTTGGGGCTTTTGGGATTCCTGGAACTGAAAAAGGACATAAAGGTAATTTTGGTTTTTTAAAAAAATTTCCGTCCCTTCTAAAATGAGGGGGTTTACCCCTTTATATAGAGGGTTGGTAATTAGCCGGCAGGCTAATTACATAGGTAAATAGTGGGCATGCTAATTACCACTATGACAGGATTTTACATCAGATCCCGTAAATCCTGGCCAGATCTAGGCAAGATTTGATTTTTTTACTGTATATCGGTAAATTGCCGGCGGGCTAATTACCTATGTTTGACCAAACTTTGACTTTTTGATTTTTCAGTATGAAATGCTAAATCAGAGCTTCCCTCGAATGTGAATTTTTGAATTTCAGATTTTGGATGATAATTCGGTCCATTTTAGCTTATTTGTCTGATGGCTGGACAAAATAAACATTATTCCTCATTAGGCCGGAATGGACCTGTCCTAACAATGACACTGCCTGTCATGACACAAGATGACACGGCACTGCATTTCATAAGCTCGAGGATCACATGGCATTGTATGTCATACACATGGATACATGGCAATAAATGTTATAAACACATAGTTACATGGAATTACATGGTATATTTATGGAATACATGTTATAGACTAAACATAACATAGCACAACATGTCAGGTTACATCTATTAGCCCTAATTATGAATATATGTGTCTGTGTAGGATCTTAGAGGTATCGAAAAAGGGCGCAAAATGTCCATGGATCATTTAGCTAGAGAGTGGTTTCAACATTCGTGGAGTATTATCAACATGTGGTATGAGGGTCATTGGAATAATATCCAAGATTTTGAACTAAGTTTTGGTTTGACTCATTGGTCTAAAACGATCTTAATAGCTAGGAGACTCACTGGTCAGGTTTTTGAAACGATTCGACTCACTGGTCAATCTTGAAATGACTTTAATAGTCGGAAATAATTCAACCCACTGATCGATCTTGGAGTGATTCCAATAATCGGGTGACTCCTTGGTTAGGTTTTGAAATGACTTTAATAATTGGGTGACTGTGAGTATGGTCTGCCTGGCCTGATGATGATTAATACCTATTCATGCCGTTGTCCAAATGTCAAAAGTTCTACAGATCAAATGACTCTTTCCTTGTCCAGTTTCCCTTGAATAATCCTTAAAATATCCTAAATGATAGAACCTCAAATGAGCGATAACCTATCTGAACTTTTGCCTTCAACCAAATTCTCTCTGAATCTCTAAATAAAATTTTCAATGGTCAAAAGTTGGCCCTAGATGTTATAAACTGTTTGGCAAAATTTCAAAATTATCCAACTGTTGGATGAGCGTCGATCGACAGTTCTTTGATGTGTCGATCGATGGTTCTTACTACTGACACGTGTCAATTCTAGCAATGACTCGGCAAACCTATATATGTGTCGATCGACAGTCATCATATGCATAGATCGATGGTCATCACATGCGTTGCTCGATGGTTCTTTGACATATGTCAAGTCTAGTGATGACTCAGTGAAGCTACGATCGCCCAAGAAGTGTCGATCGACACAAGTTGCCACCCGACTTGTGTCGATCGATGATCATCAATTCCCTATTAAAAGAACACGATCCCTGCTCATTTTTCAAGCACTTTCAATAGCAAAAAAACACCCCGAACTCCTTTAAAGATTCCTTTTATTTACGGATTCCTCGAATCCATACTAAAGTTTCCTTTCTTTTATACCAAAACTATACTCAGGTATAGAACCCTTCCCTTGACAACCCTTCCCTTGACAAGTTCTAGTTATAAACTGGCCTAGGCTTATTTCCTAAACACCATCCCGATACTATAGTTTAATATTGTTGATGGGTCATATTGTTCTTCCAAACACCAACTATACCTAGTTATAGTCCATTATCCTTGACGAGGTTTAGTTATAAACTGTCTCTACAGATCCCAAATCTCTCAACCTTAATCTTCCAATGATTCGATTCTAGCACGTACCGGCCTTTAGAACACTTGAAAGGTAACTGAGGGTAATTGGATTAAATTCCACCTTTATTTCATTCATTTTCATTTTATTAATATAAATAATATAAAAATGTCTGGAGCATCCAAGGTGGTGGGATCCATCACCCAGGTATAAACTTTATCTCTTTACTTTATTCCTAAGTTTTATAAACAAAACGATATAGGAAAAATACTTTAAATATTAACATCTTGAATTAAATATATAAGTAACTATTTCATCCTACTCAGAATCTATGCTTTATAGGTATAGGAGTCCAACCCATATTGGCTATACCATTATTTCCCGGAAGAGCTGATCCTGGTGGCCATTTTTATATTTTATAAAATAGGGCTTTTGACTCTATTTTAATTTACTTATTTTCATCAAAACAATTCTTTAAAGGCCAGTCACTAGAAGGGTCCCACGGTCCATATTGCCAAACATTCCAAAATGTAAGCGAGCCCCTCACTCGAACCGCCGTGGCTCCCCGCATAAAAACCCGAGAGCCCGCACGCCCATTGCATGAAAAGTTTGCCCGTTTACAGTGGTGGCTCCACTGGAGAATGGTCTTACCAGAATTGGTTTTTATAAATTTTTAAACCAATTTTAGATAAAATAATGAAAATATATTTGATTCTATAATTTATGCTTAAAATGTTTATTTACAAACTTTATGTTGAATTTTATTTCATAGCATCTGCATTTATCCTACCCGAAACCCCAGTATTCTCAATGATGTGTCACTAGAACTTGAATCAAGTTCGTATAGGGCACAAAGTTATGATGCCAGCTGTGAGTAGTACAATATAATCTAGCTGGCTTGACTAAGGTCACTAGATTTGAGCATATTAAGTGTGGAAAATGGGCTCCTGAACTCAACTAGGGTTCTTGAGCTTAAGTACATAATGCACGGTTACCATTATGCTAACCCTAATTGGAAATGGCCCAGCAGATAGCGAAATAACCCTTGAAACTCTACTTAGGGACTCCCAGACTTTTTTTTACAAAATCACAAAATGAGAGTATGTCCTCACTTACCCCCGGTTGGTAACAGAGGAAAAGCCCCCACCTAGGAAAGAGACTCACCTCGATAGAGTAATAAGGTTGGAAGGAAGAGATTAAAAAGTACATGTCCTAATGATTTTCTTGTTTAAATGCACATGGACCATGCATTGCTAAGCACATCTTCTGTAGCCTTAATATTTTAATAACGAATAAAACGTATAGTCACCATGTATTTTATGACTATGCCATAATCACATCATGATAACCATAGAAATATCAATGTATATGCCATGTTGTAATGTGTCAATCCATGTGTATACCATGATGATATTGCATGCTCATACAACATATACCATGCCTAAGACAATAAGCGTTGCTTATTTCTAATGCTCCATTATGTGTTCACTATGTATAACATGACATAACACTTAATAGGTTTAGTAAGTCATATTTGTACCATGGGAATTATATGAGTGTAAGATGATATGCCATGTGATGTTGTTTTATACCATATTCCGTATGAATGACACACATTCTAGACCATGCTCTATGACAAGTTTCATATGTATGACATGATATGCCATGCGATATTATGTTTACCACATATATATATAACATTTATTTTATGAATACAACATGCAGTGCCATGTATTCCCATTCTTACAACATGCAGTGCCATGTCATTTCGTTATTATAACATGCAGTGACATGTCATTTCATTCTTACAATATGTAGTGCCATGTATTTTCATGATAACAACATGTAGTACCATGTATTACCATTCTTAAAACATGCCGTGCCATGTCATTTCGTTCTTACAACATGCACTGCCATGTCATTTCGTTCTTACAACATGTAGTGCCATGTATTTTCATGATAACAACATGTAGTACCATGTATTACCATTCTTAAAACATGCAGTGCCATGTCATTTCGTTCTTACAACATGCACTGCCATGTCATTTCGTTCTTACAATATGTAGTGCCATGTATTTTCATGCTAACAATATGTAGTACCATGTATTACCATTCTTACAACATGCAGTGCCATGTCATTTTATTCTTACAAGATGTAGTGCCATGTCATTTCATTCTTACAACATGCAATGCCATGTAATTTCTTCTTGGAGCATGTAGTGCCATGCAATTCTATTAGTGCAATGTAATTCCATTCTTGTTACATTTAATTCCATATTTTAACATGTAGTGTCATGTCACATATTGTTATGATTTCAACATGTAATGACATGTTATGTTTTTATTTGTTATTCCATGCTTCGACTTGTAGCGTCATGTCATCTTGTGTTTTCCTTGCGACATGTAGCATCATGTCATCTTGTGTTTTGCTTATGATGTATAGCGTCGTGTCATCTTATGTTGTACTTATACGACATGCAACGTCATGTTATATTATGTTATGCTTATGACATGCAACGTCATGTTATATTATGTTATGCTTACAACATGTAGCGTCATGTTATCTTATGTTGTACTTATACGACATGTAGGATCATGTAATATTATGTTATTCTTATTAGGATGCTAGCCCCGATCCTATAGGTACCTAGAATAAACGTGATATTAGTATCTCTAGGATTCTTATGTTTACCCAGATTGGAAAAAAAAATATGCAAATGCATTCATACATTACATTCATTCGCAGAAAATTTGTTCTTATAAATTTGTTCATCACATCTTACCAATAGCTTTGCCTCGTAATACTTCCCCTCATATCATTAATCTCATATCAATGAACATCTAAAGACAGTTCATGTCATCAATAATCAAGCATCATATAAGAGTAATATGTTTGACATGCATCATTCTAAAAACATTTGGACAAAAGGAAGCTCCACAATGTCTAAGGACAGTTAACCGAAACGCTTTATTCTGGGCATTGTAGCATTGTATTGCGGTTCACAAAGGATCACATTTGGTCAACCTCATTCAAAGAATAATCCAATTGATCAATGTTTTCTCTATAAACAGAATGGATGATCGTAACCGAGATGAGATCATTGCAGCAGCAGTATCCAAAGTCGTGATAAACTTCTTGAAATCAGATGCATTCTTAGAAATGGTCAATGATACGATAGCAAAAAGAATTTATGCGATAAAAAAGAGAGAATGCATCAAATGTCACCATGCCAACTAGAAGAAGAGTCAAAATGTTTGAAATATTGGACGTTCAACCATCTATGACATACCTCCATTCAATCGAAGCCAAAATAGAAATGACGTGCCTATTGGGGATGGTGTTCCAAAAACATTTGAAGCTATTCCTAATCAACAAATCATACATGGCATATCCCCGTGGAAAAAATCATAGGCAATGCTATTTTCCAAGTGTATAACTATTAGCTGCTTCAAAGCTTGAAGCCTTTTAAGAGACCGAATAAAATATATAAGGATAACTTGTGCACCTACCATGTCATCAAAGGGCACCGAACTAATGAGTGCACCCGCCTACTACATGATATCAAAAAATTGATAGATGAGAGCATGATGGAGGAACCTTGTAGACTCAACTCCTCATCCCATTCAGGACGAGCTCCACTTTTGCCAGAAAGAGAAATTCAAGCCTTAAATCAAGTATCCTAAGTTGATCCAATCAAGATTAATGATCAAGAGAAGGAAGATATTTGTGGCTCTAGAGTAAAAAAGAGGGTGTACCTGAGGACCACGACATCCAAAAAGAACTACAAGAGGAATATGAAGTAGTTGACAAGCTAATGTTTGGACTCTAAGTTCCACATTTTTACTCAACAATCATTTGCATCCTTGATGTTGTGAACAATCATGTCATAGTTGGCTTTGAATGAATAAACTTATTTTGTTTGTTTAAATGTTTTTCATCTGAATATGCATATACATTTAAGCATTAACCAAATATGTCTAGTGTCCATAATGTTTCGTAACATGGAATTGACTTGGAAACATTTAAAGTCTTGAATAATGGCTATCTGAAGTGACACTACTCTTGTAGAAAAAGAGAGAACAAAAAAAGGCACTTGATAACATTTGTTCGGTTCCTATACACAAATGATCTTACAAAAGCTTCAAAACTCAACTAACTTATAGAATGTTACTCAATGAGAACATTAAGAATGACATAAAAAATGCTATACATTGAAGCTATCAACAAAAGTAAGAAAAACAAAGCCAACACCTTTCTAGTCTTTCCAATATAAAAAGCACTTGCCATTAATTTTGATAATGAATTCCTCCAAAATAAAGGAGGGAAAAATTTGAATCCTTAGTCGATGTTATCCTAAAAAAATAATCGATCCTAAAGCATTACAAAAGCTTAAATGTAATCCAATCCATATCCAAAGGCCAAATATAAGGGGCATGATTTATTCGAAAAGCCTCAATGCTCGGGCAATAATAAATCTTGGATACCTAAAGGTCTACATAGGAATAAAGCTTCAATGAAGCTCTAAAGAAAACATTAGGGCAAATCCCAGTCAAGGCTCAACCTAAGTCATCTATGTCAAAGAAAACTCAAGATGGTCTACTAAGTCGAAAACTAAAATGGAAACTTAGGAAAAAGTTAAGATCGTAAGGTGAGAGATATCAGTTAGAAAACCTACCATGGCTAGTTGATACCAGGAGTGAATCACTTGAGATAACTATCGTTCCTCGATTGTTTCCACTTTAAATTTCATTAAATTTAATGTTTGCATGTTAGACAATTCCATAAATACTCAAATGCATGTGTAAATCCATTTGTAAAATGGCTAAACAAGCATGTCAATTAGACCATCACGTGCATGAGCTGTCTTAGTGATGTCCAGCGCACAACCATGGCAGCAGAGAAGAATTAGAGAAATCAAGTTGGTGAGTAGACAAACGAATACATAGTATTTCATCTTCTCCTGTAAGCTGGGTAAAGGTAAGAAAGGCAAAATCAACACCAAGTTCCTCCTCTAAAAGAAAAAAAAAAAGAAAAAAAGTAACAAAAGAAAGAAGAAGCCTGCTAGATTAAAAACATGAAAAGGAGGTCCAAGTAAAAGTTAAGGCGATTCGATAGATCGAAAACCTAAATGGGCAGTCTATGCAAAAATTAGGATCACAAATCGCTCAATATGCGTCCAATATCTAAACACTATTAATACCTTGTAGAATAATGTAGGCCCAATCAGCAACAACCTAGTGCTACCTGAAGTACAACTCAGAATTAAGAAACTACAGGAAAGGATAAAAAAAGTATATCCATGAAAGGATGCATTCCTTCCGATTGGACAAGGGGCATCGCTAACTTAATGCATCATGCACTTGCACAATTCATCATAGAGCAATAATAATCAACATGTTACAGCACCTGCATCATGATACAAGAATGCATGAACCTATTCCAAATAAGTTCTACATCGATCCTGAATTAAATTATAGGACACAAAAACCTCAAATCTAGCAAGATCTTCACCTCGGCACATCATAGCCAAACCTCAGATCTAATGAGATCTGCACCTAGGCACGTTATAGCCAAACCTTAGATCTAGCAAGAAAATTGATGAGAAAACTGATCGACGGTTGCTGATAGTGACACTCTCCCTAATGAGAAAGCTGATCGACGGTGGCTGATAGTGCTACACTCCCTTATGAGAAAATTGATCGACAATGCTTAATAGTGATATGTTCCTTGATGATAAAATTGATCAATGGTGGCTGATAGTGCCACACTCCTTGATGAGAAAACTGATCAACGATGGCTGACAGTGTCGTGCTCCCTAATGAGAAAACTGATCGATCGTGGCTGATAGTGCAACATTCCAAGATGAGAAAACTGATCAATAGTGGATGACAGAGCCACACTCCCTATTGAGAGAATTGATCGATGGTGGCTGATAGTGCCATGCTCCCTAATGAGAAAACTGGTCAATGATGGCTAATAGTGCCATTCTCTCTGATGAGAAAACTGATCTACAGTGGCTGACGGTACCATGCTCCCTGATGAGTAAACTTATCAATGGTGGCTGATAGTTCCACGTTCCCTAATGAGAAAATAGGTCAACAATGGATGACAGTGCCACACTCCTTGATGAGAAAACTGATCAATGGTGGCTGAAGGTGCCACGCTTCCTATTGAGTAAACTGCTCAGCAATGGGTGATAATAACACACTCCCCGATGAGAAAACTGATCGACGGTGGTTGACAGTGGCATGTTCCTTGATGAGAAAATTGATCGATGTTGGCTGGCAGTGCCACACTCCCTAATGAGAAAATTGATCGACAGTGGCTGACAGTGCCATGCTCCTTAATGAGAAAATTGATCAATGGTACCTAATAGTGGCACGCTCCCTGATGAGAAAACTAATCGATGTTGGTTGACAGTGCCACGCTCCTTGATGAGAAAATTGATTAACGGTGGCTGGCGGTGCCATACCCCCTGATGAGAAAACTAATCGACGATGAATGATAGTGCCATGCTCCCTAATTAGAAAACTGGTCATCTGTGGCTGATAGTGCCATACTCCCTAATGAGAAAACTGATCAACGGTGGTTAACGGTGCCATACTCCCTTATAAGTAAACTGGTCAATGATGGGTTATAATACGACACTCCGTGATGAGAAAGTTTGTCGATGGTGGCCGAGAATGCTTCTTTAAATATAAAATAGGATCAATATATGTAACGTCCTAACAATGACCAATGTTGGAAGCACATATAATTCTCTACTTACTCTACGCATCATCTTGAATCCGTTTTAAAATTGGCGGACTAAATTTTGTGAAATATGCACAAGTCACTAGGGGCATAAAACCTTTTAAAATGCTCATAATTTTCATTTCCCCAACAATTTTTTTCCTTTCATTACCTTCTTTGATTTTCATTTTCATCCCCAGCAAGATTTTAACTTAAAAAGATTTTCATCAACATTCTTGATCGAAGGGGCAAAATTTTTTGTTTTCAAAGTTCACGATCAAGTAATGTCAACACTTTTTAAAACCTTTTATCCCTGTGACTTACCACACACGAAGGCACTATTTTTTTCATCGTGCTCACTTCGCGTATGCAAAATTTCCTTTACGATCAAAACTTTTAAAAAGCGAGGGGCAAACTATGAGCACGATCAGCCCGACCTAATGATGATCAATACCTATTCATATGGATGTCTGAATGTCGAAAGTGCTACAAATTAAATAAATCTTTCCTTGTCAAAAATCCCTTGAATAGTCCTCAAAATATCCTAAATGATAGAACCTCAAACAAGCGATAACTGGTCAGAACTTCTGGCTCCAATAAAATTCTCTCCAAAGCTCCAAAAGTTGGCCTTAGATGTTAGGAACTATCTGGAAAAATTTCAAAATGATCCGACAATTGGATAATCATCGATCGATGGTTCACGGATGTGTCAATCAACTGTTCTTGCCGCTAACTTGTATCGAGTCCAGCAATGACTTAGCAAACCTACACATGTGTCGATCAACAGTCATCATATGCAATGATTGATGCTTCTTAGGCACGTGTCAAGTCTACGGTTGACTCGGTAAAGCTACGATCACCCAAGAAGCGTCGATAGACATAAGTTGCCACCCTACTTGCATCGTTCAATGATCACCAATTCACTATGAAAAGAACATGATCCCTGCTCATTTTTCAACAACTTTTAACAGCATAAAACACCCTAAAATCCATGAAATATTCCTTTTATTCGTGGATTCCTCAAATCCATACCAAAAATTCCTTTCGTTTATCCCAAAACTATACTGAGGTATAGAACCCTTCCCTTGGCAAGTTCTAGTTATAAACTGGCCTAGGCTTATTTCCTAAACACCATTCTGATAGTATAGTTCAATATTGTCGATAGGTTTTAGCTATAAACGTTCCTAATATTGTTCTTCCAAACACCAACTATACCTAGTTATAGTCCATTATCCTTGACAAGCTTTAGTTATAAACCATCTCCGCAGATCCTAAGGCTCTCAACCTTAATAGTCCAATCATTTGATTCTAGCACGTTCTAGCCTTCAAGACACTCGAAAGGTAACTGAGGGTAACTGGATTCAATCCCACCTTCATTGCATTCATTTTCATTTTATTAATATAAATAATATAAAATTGTTTGGAGCATCCGAGGCAGAGGGATCCATCACCTAGGTATAAACTTTATCCCTTTACTTTACATTGTTCCTAAGTTTTAAAAACAAAATGACATAGGAAAAATACTTTTAATAAACTAATTAAACAGAAACATCTCGAATTAAATATATAAGTAACTATTTTATCCGACTTAGAATCTCTACTTTATAGGTATAGGAATACAATGAGGATTGGTTATACCATTATTTCCTGAAAGAGCTGATCTAGATGACGACTCTTATATTTTATAAAATAAGGCATTTGACTCTATTTTAATTTGCTTTTTTTTCATCAAAACAATTCTCTAAAGACCAGCCACTAGAAGGGTCCCACGATCCCTATTACCAAACATTCCAAAATGTAAGCGATCCCCGTGCCCGAGCAGCTGCGGTTCCCCGCATAAAAACCTGGGAGCCCCCGCTCCCATCGCATGAAAAGTCTGACCACTCATAGTAACTCATTGGTAAGGTTTTTAAAATGACTTTAATAGTCGGGTGACTTGCTGGTCAGGTTTTCTAAATAACTTTAATAGTCGGGTGACTCACAAGTCAGGGGTGAGTTGACTCGATGGTCAAACGGAGTTGACTCAATGGTCACTCAAGTGTTGACTCATTGATTGAAGGTGAGTTGACTCGATTGTCACTCGATAGGGTTGACTCGTTGGTGAAAGGTGAGTTGACTCGATGGTCACTCAAAGGCTGACTCGGTGGTCAAAGGTTAGTTGACTCGATTGTCACTCAAAGGCTAACTTGGTGGTGAAAGGTGACTTGACTTAATGGCCACTCGATCGGGTTGACTCTATGGTCAAAGGTGAGTTGACTCGATGGTCATTCGAAAGGGCTGACTCGATGGTCAAGGGTGAGTTGACTCGATGGTCGCTCGATAGGATTGACTGGGTGGTCAAGGGGAGTTGACTCGATAGTCACTCAAAGGCTTTATGACACAATGGTTGCAGTAACTTTAAGATTCCTATAGCTAAGGAAATAAAGCGGTATGTGATACAACAATGTCATGGCTGCATAACGATGTGGTTAGTTTCACACAATTGTGATGTTTATGTCTCTTTTTTTCTATTTATATATCGTTTCATTTATTTATAATTTATAAACCTGCACATGTAGTAAATGATTAGATCGGGCATGCCGCCCTTTTTACTCCAATAGGTTACTTCACTTTAAAGTCAATGGGGAACTTATGAAGTATGCTCGCGTGCACTCATGGTTTCTAGGTAAACCTATGGGGAAGTGTCTATGGTTCATCTATATGCGGGTTTTGGTCTTAAGAATGGGTGCGATTAGGTACCTTGCGCCTTTGTATACTGAGATCCAATGGCCCTAAGTGAACCAAAGGAACTTTTTCCATATATAATATACTTGGGTAGTCTAGCCCTTAAGCAAACAAGGTCCTCGTACGTTTTGCAAGGGGTATGATTAGATCGGTACCCCTCAAACCCTAAAGCAAACTTGAAGATACTTCACCGAAAGACACCTAAATTGGTTTTCGGGTAGAAAATACATATGATAATGCAATCCTAAAATTTGCATAATGCCCAAAATTACGATATATTTCATAATTCCAAAATTTAGTTTGAACAATATTTTAATTATTATGTTAAAAAAGAATTTTTTAAAAAAATGGGTTTTTATAAAAAAATGGGTTTTTATAAAAAAAACTTTATCCCCAACAGAGTCACCACTGTGAGCGGGTGAGGGTTTTTAAAGGAAATGCACGCATGGTGCGGTGCACGGGGCACGCTTTGTTTGGTTTGAGAAAATCCGATTGGCTAAAATGTATGTGTCTCTTTCATAATAAAATGCTTGATTTTATTAAAGAAAAAATTATTTTATTATTTTTCACATAAACTTATTAAGTGTGAAGAATGTGGCTTTTTATAAGAAAAAAATGTGATTATATTGAGAAATATATTTACTCATTTTATTAAGAAAAGGATTTTTAAATAAAGCATTTTACTTTATTTAAAAATAAAATAGAGTCGCCACCCGGTTTAGCTCCACCGGGAATTGTGGTATATTAATCTAAAATGAGATTTTTATACCGAAAAGAAAATGAGAGTCTAAGTTTGGATATAATAGTTACTCATATTATTCAAATAGTTTGGATTAATTTTGGAATTATGTTTTATGTGGCAATTTTGGCATTACGATGGCTTAAGATATAAATTCGTAAAATAAAACAGACATTATAACGGCTTAATAAATTGATACTTTCTACCGAAATTTAGGCAGAGTAAGGAAAGTACTTGAAGTATTGCCCAGAAACTCGAATTGAGTTTCCTCACATTCTGGATGTCTATCCACACTTGCAAGATTATTTACACATTATATTTTAAGTGGCCCAAGTGGCTAACTTAACCAGAAAAATTGGAATGCAATGCGCAATAATAAAATAATAAAATTGGAATTTAAAGAATTAAAAATTTGGGCTTAAATCTAATTCCCTCAGTTTACCTTTTCGTCTGTCCAGGATGACATGAGAGCCGGCGTGGGGCTGAAGTTGTCAAAAGAAATTGTGATTTATGTGGAAAATGGATTTAACGAAAGTCATGGCTATAATCTTGGATTATCTGATGTAGGTGATAAAGCTCGTATTTGGAAGTGTTTTGGCAGAGTTTCAGAGCTTTTAGGACTCCCGGAACAAATATGGCATAAAGGATTTTCACTTCGCTTTTCGTTTTGTGAAAAATGAGAGGGGAACTCTCCTATTTATAGAAAGGAGGTAATAAGCCGGCGGGCTAATTACATAAGTAATAAGTCGGCTGGCTAATTACCTATCTAACAAAATCTTATCCAAAATCTCAGTAAATCTGATCCGGATCTTGTCGAGATTTGATTTTTTATTGTTGATATGTAATTAGCCGACCGACTAATTACCTATTTGATGATATTTTGACTGAAATGGCCCAACAGTCAAAACAAGAGGCCTTATATCGCGTTATTTTAGCCAAATTCGATCGTTTAAGCCCTTAAAATACCCTTTTTTGTGTTTTCAGGATAGTTTGACTGCTTAACTATTTGACTATTTTTACTGTTTAATTATTTTGAAATGGACTTCAAGGATGCAACTAGGAACATTACGACGAACGTGAATTTTTCGGAGTTTTGGATTTTTTCATGACAATTTGGCCCTTTTGGCTCTCTTGTCTAATCACTGATTGAAATATGCATAGATCCTCATCGGGCCTGAGTGAACTATGATAACAATGATCAGGGACCTAGCTTGTAGGCTCTTACTAGAGCAAAAATATCTACAATAATAAAATTTAGTTGTACGGTCAGGGACCTAGCCTATAGGCTCTTGCCGAAGCAAAAATCTCTACAATAATAAAATTCGACCGTACGATGAGGAACCTAGCTTGTAGGCTCTTTTCAGAGCAAAAATCTATATTATAAATAAAATTAGGCTATACAGTTAGACACCTAGCCTGTAGGCTCTTGCGAGAGCAAAAATCTCTACAATAAATAAAATTCGAGGTCTACCCTGTTAGAGATATCATACCTTAAGACGAATGGGATGTTCTTTGAGAATCTCAAAAGTCTTACGATGAATGTGATGTTCTCTGAGAATCTCTTCTTAGGGATTTCAATATACATGCCTTACTTATAGGGATGTGTGAAAAATGTCTTGATGATGCGTATTGAGTAAGGAAATATTGTTGAAAAGTTCAAATCTAGCTTGAAAAAAATGATACCGGTACCGTTATTGTTGATGTCGTTACCATTGTCACTAGATATCGATACTGGTATCGATAAAATTGAAAAAATGTAAATAGCGCCATTTGTACGAGTAGTAGTTCACTTGTTCCTCTAAATGCAAAATTGCCTTCCCTTAAATTTTAACCTTTTTCTCTCGTTCTCGACCCAATTTGCATCCATTTATAACGATGTTTCAGAAGGCGGGCTCCTAGAATGCATGTTCCCAAGACCTCTTTGACCATGATTCTGGGTTTAGGGTTTCAGGTTATGTCCATTTCCCAAGTGTATTGTCTCAAGGCCGAGTAAAAGCACCTCGTGCTTGATCGAAGATTCGAGCCTTCTCTTAGACACGCCTACACTTCTCATACTTTACAGCTATCGATATCGGTATCGCTATCATGGGATAATGGTACCTACATCGACAAAGGGCACACTGATATTGGCAATACTTGTATTGTTGTTGATGCTAGATTTGTTTTTTCCCTGATTTTAATAGTTAAATACAATTCTATTTGGAACAAGACTTCGTGCAAAAATGTATAAATGCATAAAATTTGATAAATAAAGATACTTATCATGAGTTTTTGGTTTTTATTACACAGGACTATATGAGAGAGACTCTAGAGTCCTTATCTTTTAGCCGAAAGTGGTGGGACTAGATCACTGACACTAAGGTATGCTAGGGAGTGGCGGATGCTGAATTTGATGGTCTAGTAGAGAGCCTTCACCCAAAAGGGACCCACACCGCTTTGGCTGCTACAACGGTGCTTATGGAGAGGTGGTCAGACAATACTCACACCTTCCACTTAACAGTTGGGGAGATGATGATCACTCCATTTAATATGGCTACGATGATTGGGCTACCCTTTCAAGGTGATACGGTTCACTTTGATGTTTATGCGGATAGGTTCCACTTGGAGGAGCATATCTTAGATTATCTGGAGGAGCTTCTAGGCTTGAGGCCCACCTCTGGTTGGTTGAAGTGTACCAAGCTACACGATCATTTGTTGGTATAGTAGGATTTGATTACTGATTCTAGAAGGTAGTACATTAGGGCCTTCCTCATTGGCTTCCTTACTACTGTCTTTATTCCATGGGGATCGAGTCATGTGCACTATACGCTGCTTTCATCTTTGGCAGATCTGACTTGGGTCCCCAAGCTGAACTACTTCCAAGCGGCACTTAGTCAGATCGACTTAGGAGCTCTACTTAGGTCTTGATGCTAGTGCTCGAGGGCACCTAACAAAGATGAAGGGAGGTTATCTCTTTCTTCAGGTAATCTTCTAAACTTGATCTTTGTAATTGTATTTATCCTGTGATGCTTGTGAAACTGAAATGCTTTGAATTTTATAGGTTTGGGCCTTTGAGTACAAGGTTCTTCCTCCACCCGAGCTAGCGGGTGAGATATTTGAGAGGGCATCTGTTCTCTTCTCCTAGACTAGGTCTTGGAAGAAGATGTCGAGGGATGCAACTGCTCTCAGGCCTATTTGTGTGGCCTTACTCTTGATCATGTATCTACAAAATTTGAATTATGATCAGTAAGACTATATTGACACAAGTTTTTAGGAATTTTACTCTGACTTATGGTCTTTTGTAGCTTCGCTGAGATCTATCAGAGGTCTCTAGCCATTAGGATTTGGTCACAGCTGCTTGAGAGCTGTGTGATGACCGTCTTTTTGTGCTGGAGTGTCCCATGTGCCTAGAGTGGTACTTGGGTGAGAGAGTGAGAGGCTTTAGGATCGTGGCCTCAGTTACTGAGAGGGAGGTTCATCGGTAGATCTATTTTACCTACATCTAGAGGAGGAGGAGGATCAGGCTCCTATATGGGATGGTAGATGGTACCGAGTAGATACTACTGTAGGGACCTATACGGACTTTATGGCGGGTCTACTCCCTTTTCCTGCTACTCTTCCCCCATCTCAGGTATAAACTTATGATTTATGAATTATAATTTACTCTTCTTGATTCTTTTGCTTGGACTGATATTATTTTAATAAGCTTCCTCTCATAAGAGGGGAAGGGCTTCGATCAGTAGTGGCACTATCCCTACGGTACTTGTGCCTCCCCTGTTGATCAGGTTCCTAAAGCTTCACCTACTAGCAAGCTGCAGATGGTAGAGGGTCATATCCAAATGATCCTGGACACTGCTTTTGTCATTATGATGGCAGTTGGTAGATAGGTGACCCAAGCACTCCCTCCATCTGCTCCTCAGCTGGAGATTGGGCTGCCCGACACTACACATATAAGATTTTTATCTCTTGTACTTTCAGCTTTAAGCTTGTGTTGGATTCCGATTTTGGCTTTGATATGTAGGAGCCTCAAGCCACAATGAAGCAGCTAGCTAGGAGTTATTATTCCCTAGGTGATCTTCTTTCCACCCAGCGAAACCTTATAGAGGTAAAGGACCATACCTATTTTTAAGTGATATTATGAATGATGCATGGATGATTACATAATAAATGATGCATGCTTTGCTTGGATTTATGTAGTTAGCCTTGTAGGAGATGGCTGAGAGATTAGCCAGAGCTGAGGGGGAGGACAGGAGTGCTACTACTAGGGCAGATACTTTTGAGGTGGAGGTGGAGCACTTAAGGAACATTCACTTGAAGTGGTTGAGTGACTCGACTGTACGAGGAGTAGAGGTTGAGCTCAAGGGACCTGAGGAGTTAGACTCTTGTGATTCCTTTTCTGTCCATGGATCAGAGTAGATTAGGCATTCCTTTTTGTGTTTCCACTTCATTTTGGAGCATTTGATACCTTATTATTGTACAAAATTTGGACCCGATGTATATAAAATCAATTTTGCTTATTTTTCTTTGATTTTCCTTATTTCTACTGCCAAATTAACTATATCGGCAAGCATTATCGGTACCCCTATCATAGAAGCTTATAAATTAAGAATATAGATAATGGTAAGAGTAGAGGGATAATAGTACCATCCTCATTAATACTGGTACCGATATTGATATTGACAGTCTGCAATTTTCTTCATTGTTTTAAAACTAATTAAGCAATGAGCTTCTATAGTGTGAAATTGAGACAGTTTTTGAAACATCTAAGTGAGCAGGACTGGAAGAAGCTAAAACCATTCAGTTTATGGAATATCAAGTTATGTCAATGATTATGTGAATTCTAGGCTACTTGGAGCGGTTTGCGTTTTATGGGATCTGATTAATCGGGTGTTCCATTTGGGTAGCACAGAACTATTCCCGATGATTAAGGATTTGAGTGCTATTCTGAATATAGCTATTCCTCGATGAGTGAAGACATCAATCCCTAAGTATGTCTTTGGTTTAGAGAGGGATTTGTATCACAAGACTTGAGTCACCTAAAGATTTCTTGTCTCATGCCCTAGATTCAGTTGGTTTCAGGGTACATTCAGTATTTGAATACTATAAAATGCTTCTAGAGCTCATTCGGCTTGGCCTTCCATGGTCACTATACTGACACTAAGTGAGTACATATGTGTATTAAGCAGACTGTGGCGCCTTTCTGACTGATTTCCTTAATATTGCAGATGGCTAATGGGGCTTCCCCAGCCCTTTTTGCTCTAGCTGAGACCTTTATTTGCTTGGATGGCATTTCTAGAGATTAAAGCCTTATGGGGGACCAGTTCACACTATTACAAAAATTCGTTGTCATGAATTTTTTCCTTCTTGTGATTTACAAGTACTGACCAATGCTTTCTTCGTAGGAATGGATTCTGGAGAAATAGGCTTTAAGGGGCCCACAACAAGGGAGTGTCAAGAAGTATAATCCATCCAAATTTTTAGAGAGTGCTTTTACCATATCAGGCAACCGAATGCTATCATTAGCCGTGTGGACCCTTATCCCGCAGGCTAATTTTGAGAACCAGATTCGCTGGGTTTAGTCTTGGTGTAAGATTTTAGATGTTTTGCTGGAGATATCATCAAGTGGAGTACAGTTTCTTGGATTACAGATTGTGACATCATATTCTCCATCCACATTATGCATGTAATACGAATAATTTCATAGGATCCCTATTGAGTTCTGCAAGGCCGAGTCCACTGAATACCCTTCTAGTTGGCCTGAGTTTTTTTACTGAGAGATGGGCAAGATGTACGAAATATGCTTGACTGAAATATGAAGCTGATAAGATTGTGACAACTAATGAGTTGTACAAGGGCTGGATAGCTGAGATTTGGACCTTGTCTACTCGGGAGGATTGACTGGCAGCTAGTATCAACTAGCATAATTATTCTTGAAGCTTTGGACTCATTCTTCCCGAGGCAAAGAGAAGGCGCATAGTTTGACATTTGATGTGTTCATGCTAGACTTTTGATATGATACTTCCATTTTCAGTTCTAATTTTTTCATAGGGAATTGTAGCGTATTCTCAACCTATTAAACTACATATGTCTAAATTTTTTCCTGGACCGTCCTTCTAGGTTTTCAATCTGGCGTACTTATTTTCTGGCTTTGGCATAGACCTTGCTCTTTTCAGTCTATTGGATATTTTGCCTTTTTGGAAATATTTCTTTTTTCGCCTTTTTATTATTTTTTATTTTTATTTATATTGAGTCTAGGCATGGGATGAGAGATAAGGTGTGAATGGAAAAATGAAACATATGCAAACTTACGAGTCAGTTACTTTGACATCAAAATAAATTTATCATTGCATTCATACAAGAATTTATCAAGAATGACACCTTTATTTAATAAGCTCAAATTGACTACAAATGTTGGTAATAATCGTAAATAACATATCTCCCATTCCTAACTATCCAGTTACGGTTTTATAGATACCAATTCTCAACTTCTTAGTTTAATTTTTGCTTGAACCCCTCAAATAGGTCCAACAGATTTTATTTAGCCTTAATTTTTGCATGACTCGCCCTTTTCGGGTTTTCAAATCATCAGGCTGCCCTAACTTTTGCCTAATCCGCCCTTTTCGGGTTTTTAAATTGGTGGGCTTATTCTTTATTTGGCCATTTATTTTTTTATTTACACGTGATAGCGCTTGAGTTTGTCTTGGTTGATAGGATTCATGAACTCATTGCCATCCATATCCATGATCTTCTTTGCTCTTTTTTAAAGGACCTTCTTGCTAACATATGGACCTTCCCAATTAGGATAGAATTTGGCCCTAGCATCGGTGTTGACCTTCCTTAACTATTTGAGGACTAGGTACTCTGCCTTGAGTGGTTCTTTTGGTTGCCCAACTCGGTTGTTATAAGCTCTGGCCGTAAATTTTTGGTAAATTTGCAGATGATCCAAGGCTTTCAATCGTGGTTCATCTATCATTTTCAGCTATTCAAATTTGGCTCGAACCCAATCTATTACTTTTAGCTAAGGTTCTAATGTGACCCTAAATGTTTTGACCTTGATTTCTACTAGTAGAACTAACTACATCCCATATACCAGAGAGAAAGGGGTTTTATTTGACAAAGTGCGCACACTTGTTATAAGCAGTCTCGGTACACGACAACCATCATGGAAAGGATTTTCTTGATTACTTTGTTGGCTGCCTCAACTTCCCTGTTGGCTTGCGATCAGTAAGGAGATGATCTATGATGCTCAATTACATATTTCTTAATAAAATCTATCATTTATGCTTGGAACTGAACCCCATTATTAGAAACAATGTGGCAAGGAATCCCATACCGAACAAAACTTTAGCACTCAATGAACTTGGCCATCTTCTTGGCAGTAATATTGGTGTAAGATTCGACCTAAACCCATTTCGAGAAGTAATCAATTGCTACCACTATGTATCGGTGACCATTTATAGAGGATGGTCGAATCTCGCCAATTATGTCTATCCCTCACACCGAGAATGGCCAAGGAGTAGACAAATTTTAGAGTTATACATGGTAGATGTGAGATTTTTCCATGAATCTAACACTCATGGCATTTATTCACTTTGGATACACAATTAGCCATCATCATGGTCCAGAAGTAACCTTATCGCTGTATTTTCTTGGCTAAGGCTACCCGATTCATGTGTGGTCCACAATCACTTGAATGCAAATTCCTCCTAACATAGGCAGCTTCTTCTTTGTTCAAGCATTTAAGGAGAAACCCATTATCGTCTCTTTTGAACAGAGTACCATCAACTGGGCTAAACTTAACAACCAACTTTCTTAGTATAGTTCGATCCGACTGAGATGCATCTTCAGGGTACCGACCATTTTTGAAGAACTGAACTATGTTAGAATACCAGGGATCTTCTATGATCTACCCACCATCATCACCAATCTCTCGAAGAAGGGTGTCTTGGAGGACTACATAAGGAAGGGTTTCATAGGCCTTTCTTGGGGATTTTCCCACATGGAGGCCAACGTTGCTAGCAAGTCTGCCATTTGATTTTCTTCCCTTAACACATGCTTATACAAACATTGTCTGAATTTTACTGAAAGATCCCAAATTGTTTCAAGGTAAGGGCAAAGTCATTCTTCTTTGATTTCCCAATATCCTACAACTTGGTGAATAACTAGAGCTGAATCACCCACTACTAACACATCGATTGCCCCTATTATGAGGAGTGCTTCCAACCTAAAAAGACAGACTTCAAACCAGGAATTTCGGTCATTTAGACACTAGGATTATCTCATTATGAGGTGTGATGATGATAACACCACATGTAGCACCTCGTTTGTTGACTACACCATCGAAAAACATGGTCCCTAAGGGCTCTGCTTCTTCCACCATAGCTAACTGCTCATTGGGAAACTCTAAATTCTCCATATAATAAGATTTTATTGGTTTACTAGCTATAAATTCAGCCATAGCATGACCCTTGATGACTTTCTTTGTAATATACTCAATGTCAAACTTAGATAGTAGTAGCAACCATCGTGATAAGTTTCTAGCTAAAGTAAGTGACTTACATAGATACTTCATGGGATCAATCTTTGAAATAGCTTGGATTTGGTAAGACTAGGAATAATGTCTCAGCCTCTTGGTTAGCCACACCTTAGTACCATAGGTTTTTTCTACTATAGTGTAACGACTTTCACACTCTAGTAGCTTCTTATGAGGTAATAGATCGCATGCCCCTTCTTGTCCTCGTGCACTCGGACCAACATTGCCCCAGTTGATGTTTCTTCAATGGAAAAGTATAAAGTCAAAGGCTTCCCTTGTATCAGAGGTTTAAGGAATGGTGGATTCACAAGGTAAGTCTTGACTTTATCAAAGGCGACTTGACACTAATCATTCCATACCACTGGCTGTTGCTTTCTTAATATTGAAGATGGGTCTCACAAACCGTAGTAAGTGAAGAGATGAATCAACTAACATATTGTAAGGAACCCAAGAATGATCAGACTTCTTTCTTAGTTTTTGGTGTAGGCTTTTCATAGATCGCCTTGATCTTGTTGGGATCCATCTCAATGCCTTGCTGACTGATAATGTGCCCCAGCAATTTTCCAAATGTGACCCCAAACATGCATTTCTTAGGATTTAGTCGTAAGTTGTATTCTCAATCCTGGTGAGGAACCTGTCTAGAACAACGTTATGTTCTTCTCAGGCTATTGACTTTACTAACATGTCATTAACATAAACCTTAACCTCTTTATAGATCATGTCATGCAATAAGGTTGTAGCAGCTCTCTGGTATATTGTCCCTGCCTTATTCAACCTAAATAGCATAACTTAGAAACAGTATACTACCCATTCGGTGATGAAGGCTGTCTTGACCTTATCATAAATGTCCATGAGAATTTGATTGTATCCTGAATACCCATCCATAAGAGAATACATGGTGGCTCTAGCTACACTGTCAACCAAAATATCAATATGCGGTAATGGGAAATCATCCTTAGGTGTGGCTTTGTTAAGATCTCGCTAGTCAACATAAACTCAGACCCTCCTATCCTTCTTTGCCACTAGAACCATATTCGCTACCCAACTCGAATACTCAACCACTTCCAAGAACTTTGCTTCAATATGCTTGGATATGTCAGCTTTAACTTTATCGGCTTACTCAGGTCTTACGTAATAAAGTTTCTATTTAACAGCTCTGAGCTTAGGATTGGTTAGAATTCTATGCTTGGCTATTTCACGATTGACGTTGAGCATATCTTTGTAGGACCAAGAAAATACTATCACATGCTTTTTTAAGACTTTTGTTATTTCATTTTTATCTATAGGAGACATATCATTTGCAATATATACCAAGTTAGGATTATCATTTGTACCTAAGTTAAGTTCATGCATAGAAGTATCATGTATGCAAAACATATTATATGAATGTTGAAATAAATACATAGTGACATCAGGCAAGACATTGAGAAAGTAAGCAAAGTGATTATTCTTCATTGATAAATTATCCTTATAGGGTTTATTGTTCACATAAAAACAATAGAAATAGAAACAGGAAAATCATCCTCTAACTAGATGACTGGCTCTTCAACTTCAACCTTGACTTCTTCGAGCTCGATAAAGACAAACTCGTATAACTCCCCTTGCCCTTTATAAATTCTGGAGCAAGCTGTCATGAATGAATAGATCAACTTGGCCTCATTAGCCTCTTCATTGTCAGCATCATATCCTACATTGTGAAAAGCAAGACCCTCAACTGCCTCATTCATAATTACAGGCACGTCTTGAGAGGGCAGCTTTTCTTCCCATGGGGCATTGTCCTAAAGTCCTTCTTGTGGTGGAGGAGAAGAGAAATAGGGTTGGAAAGCCTTTCTTAAATCATCCAAAAAGAGACTTTGAGATTGGGGAAAGCTTGCATACCATTTTAATGCCCTCCCATCAAGTATCATGGCGAATTGATCGGGCTAGTGAGTGACGTGTAAATTGAAAATCTTCATCAATCTTCAGTATTCATCAATATGTGCTTTCAAAGAGGAGGACTCATTAAAGTAAAATCCCTTAGGAATATGGATGGCCTTAGCTGGAGGGCTGATTAACTCATACTTCTCTAACTTCTCATTTGCCAATTGAATGCGTTTGCACAACTCATCCTCGGGCCATCAAAATAATTGTTGAAATTCTAGGTCTAGCTTTTCTTTATAAGCTATTCAAGCATTGAGGATATGGTCCTCCTTTAGGGAGAGCCATGTAATCTACCCCTCCCTTATGATCTTCTTAATGATGGTCTAAAGTGGCATACACTTTTTGGTACGATATACTATAGCAATATGATAGGTACAAAAAATTGCTAGGCTTGACATCCCTCAAAGTGATACAAAGGGAAGAGCCATTCAGAATCCCAATCATTCTCAATTTTCGGAGAAGGATAGAAAGATCATCCGTCCATAGAGAAACGCCATCATCATCCTTATGCCTCTTGCGGTATCTTCTAATGCCCTTGCTTCTTCATAGACTTCACTAAATTCATTAAAGCTTTCTGTAATAACCTCCCTCTGGAGTTCGGGCAAGATTCCCCTGACTAAGATGTCAATCAAGATTTTCTTAGGATGTATTGGATCTACAAGAACTTTTATGTCCATCCACCTCTTGTAGTACATACAGAATTCTTCATTCTCCCTCTACCTGTAAGAGACCAAGCCACTGATTTTGATTCGAGGCTTAACATTGTAAGCAAAGTGGTCTTGAAAAAGCTCTCGAGATTGGCAACCAATTGTCTCTCACTTCTTCAAGCTGACCCAAAAACCAATCTACAACTAGTCCTTCCAAGGTGAAAGGGAACATAAGCTAGCTACTTATCAGTTAGCCCCTTTAATCTTATAAAGTTTCCATAACGAGTCAAATAGAGGTTTGGAGACTCATTCCCAAAGTAAGACGAGGGAATGGGTACAACAAATTCTATCGAGAAAGACTTGTATGGGGTCCCATCCTTCTCTTTCTTGCAAGAAACCTCCATGTTAACAGCAGCTTCTTCCACCCTTTCGTGAATCATATCTTCAAGAGTGTCTTTGAACTAATAGGACTTCAAGAACTCAATAAAAGTTGAGCTTATCTCTTTTATAAGAGCATCAGTTTTGGTAAGGGAAGCCATCTCACTAATTACGGAAGAATCTAAACTAAACCTGGAACTGCGCTGATCAAAATGCTTAGATCCCAACTCAAACCCTAAACTCGAAACTTATTCTGAGATAATTTTGTCCACTCAGTAACTGAATTCAATGGTATGGACTAGGAAATTATCACCCCTCTTCTAAGTTGTGAGAGAACCAACATTGGATTAGCCATGCATGGGTTTGTGCATGGATAAATAAACAGAATGTAGAACCTGTTTAAAGTGAATGCGTGCAAATTTGGCTGCCATGTAATAGTTAATGTTATGCGATGCAACCAGAACAAGTCTCATGTGTGCAGTGTGCTCACAAAACAAAACTCATTAGTCATATAGAAGATAAGGTTTCCTTAAGATTCCCATGAGAAACAAGGATGACACGACCCTAGACATTAGGATAGACTCAGATATAGGCATTATATGGATCTAGACATAATGATGATGATGGATTTATGTTATTTGACCAAGGTTTACACAAACATGGTGAGTGCAATATTAACGGGATATCATGATGCAGGCTAGGGTTCGCTAGGTTCCAAGGACCCATAATCGATATAAGTTTGGCTAGGGTAATGCATGGTGGAACGTATTCCAAAGGTATATAGGTAAAGGCGAGATATCGGTGGGATATCTCTATGTATGGGCAAAATGAGTTTAGGCGAGACATTAATGGGATGCATCTAAAGATGGACAATATAATGGCATAGGTAAATGTATGATAAACGTAAAGGTTAAGGCAAGACAACAATATAATATCTCTAGGGATAATTATAGTTTAGGCGAGAGGCTGAGGTGGTGCCTCTAAGGGTGATGTAGGGTAATCAGTTCATGGGTAAGTTTTAGGTGAGGCATCAAGGTGATCAAGTTGATGACATGTGAAAGTAAAATGGGTGATGGAGAAATCAAGGATATGTGAAAGTAAAATGGTTGATGGAGAAATAAAGGTGACACCTTAAAAAATGGACAGCATAACGGTGTGATATGAGGCTAAAAAGGTGATATTGGTGAGATACCATCTCATAAAGGGTTTGCATGAATCTAATGACAACTATATAAGACACCTCATGGGAACACTTGGGGGAAACAAAAATAACTTAGCATGTGATATAGACTCAATAAATAATCACTAGATAACATGTGGCAAATGGCGACATTTATCATGGCAAACAAAGATAGCACAAAAATGTGGGTTAGATAACACATAGGTGGCAATCCTTCCTCCAACATTGCACCTCCCATCTCCTTGTTACGCAAAAAGGGGAAGGCCCTTAAATCTATGCTTGGCTCTAAAAACTTTGAAATCTATATGAGGCAATAAAATACGACCTCAGCTATTAAATGCGATAGGGTAATCCTAAGGGGAAGTTGCTCGGCTACTACATGCAAGCTTATAGCCGATTTGCTGATGAAGAAGGCTCCCATGACATTACGGCATCCCAGTTCCCATGAAGAATATTGGCAATACAGTTATTACTAGTTACCCACCAGGCAACCCTATGTCACGTGAAGAATCATAAGCAAAGCTTTGCTAAAGTAACACGATCGATAACAAGGGTGATCATGCCGTGAAATGTTGGAAAACAATGATTCAAAAGATAATTCCTAAGAAAGCATCTGGATAAGGTTTTGAAGAAAAAAAATACTAAGTCCTGGAAGAATGCATCTAGAATAAGTCTTGAAGAAAAAAAATCCCTAAGCTCAAGAAGACAGCATCCAGAGAAGATCACACCAAGAATAGCATCCAGTAAAGTTATGGCCTGAAGACATCCAGAAGACATAACTCTCAAGATAAAGGGAAATATTTAAAATCAATTTTCCCTCTAAATTGGTCTGAAGTCAAACATGCTTTTTGCTTTTGGAGAATGAAAAAGCAATAGCCAACACAATTTCAAGAAATGACAAAAAAAACTGACACAGAAAGAGAAAAAGGTAACAACCTTTTTAACATAGACTAATAGCAAGGCGCGTGGAGTCCAAACAAAGACAAAGTTGCATAGAATTTGGCAGAGCACAAAAACCCAAAGAAATGATGTCTAACAACGTTTTTGCCCTAATTCAAACAAATTTAAATGGGACATTTATTGGGTCTAACGGAAAGATCAACGGCTTTGGATGCGCCAACACTTATCTAATCAACAGTGAAGATTCAAGATCAAGCAATGGCTACATTTATGATCCAAGCCTATAAAAGAGAAGCTTCATAAGTTAAGAAGATGCTGGTTGATTTTACAAAGCTACTACCATGAGAAACTTGCTATTCAATCAATAATTTAATCCCTCTAAGAACCAATCACTCACATCAGTTTGTAAGAATTCTCAAGTAAAGTTATAAACTTGAAGAATTCAAAAACCCATCTTTTCAAAGATAATCATTGTAAAATCTTGCACTTGGGGTAAGTGGTGAGATTGGGACTTAGCTTGAACTAGGTGTTAGTTTGAGTGGCATATCCCTTAGAGAAAAGGACTCAGCCAAGCTTGGTGTTATCTTAATGGTATATCCTACATCCAGAAGAGAGAATCTATTGAGACAACTTGCAAAGGACTTAGCCAAGCTACGGTTAGTGTTGGTGGTATATCCTACATTCAGAGGAGAAGAAATCTTTGGAGACCTACCTGTGAAAGAAATCTCACTAATGGATTTAAGCTCAGAGGAGGAAACTCTAGGGATTGGATGTAGGCAGGTCGAACCATTATAAAATTACTATGTTTGATTCCATTTACTTTAAAGCTTTTACTTTAAGTATATTTTGGTTCATATTTGCATCATCCAGATTAAGTAACGCCAGATCATTTCAAACACACTACACAAAGACTTTTTAAAAAGTCTAATGTTCCGTAAAAGGGTCATTTACCCCCCTCTGACCCTAATTATACTAGCACATGGACCAATAAGTGGTATAAGAGTAAGTGCTGATAACTAGAGATCTAACCATCTCGAGATAAAGGTCCAACTAGATTTTATAAATCCAAATGAGTTATCAAATTAACTTACAGCTTCCCCCGAAGGGTATGTCTATTACCCGTCCTACACTCTTGACCGGTGAACACAACACGTTCTAGAAAAACCGGATGAAGAATTTCATTCAAGCCCAAAGCTTACTAGTATGGAAGGCCATTAAAGATGACCCATATGTCCCTACCTATGAGGTTGAGGGTATCACCACCAAGAAGCCCTCTAATCAATGTGATGATAATGATTACAAGAGGTTGCGTGAAAATGCAAATGCTATTAACATGCTTCATTATGCTTTGAGTGCAGCTGAATTTAACAGGATCTCAAGCTACAAAATAACTCAAGAAATCTAGCAAAAACTTGAAGTGACCTATGAAGGAGCGAACAAGGTCAAAGAAGCCAAAATTGATCTCATCCAGCAAAAACTGGAAATTTTCAAGATGGAACCAAAGGAATCCATCAATAGCATAAACACCAGATATACTAATCTGGTAAGTGAAATGAAGGGATTGGGAAAAGTGATTACGGAAGAAGAGACAGTCAAAAAGATTCTCAGGAGTGTTACCAATGGGTGGGATAACAAGAAGACTGCCATTGAGGAAGCTCATGACCTAAAATTCTATGGTTATTGTTAGTTCCTATGCATACACTCAAAGAGTCAGAGGGGGG
The DNA here is from genome assembly GCA_947683365.1 of Euphorbia pulcherrima. Taxonomy (NCBI): domain Eukaryota; kingdom Viridiplantae; phylum Streptophyta; class Magnoliopsida; order Malpighiales; family Euphorbiaceae; genus Euphorbia; species Euphorbia pulcherrima. The sequence continues at coordinate 73,591,924 of CANTUS010000001.1, read as the reverse complement.
TGAATGACTCTCTTAAATTACTTAGAAAACTTTTTCTCAATTTAATGAGCCCCGCTGAGTAGGTCAGTTGACTGAGTGGAGAACTAAAAAACTTCAAAGTAAAGGACACAGATATTTTTATTCTAGTTTGGCAACTTGTGCTTACATCTAATCCCAAGAGAGTGTCTTGGCTTTAATTCACCAATCTCAACTACTTTACCCTAGGCGGAGAAGCCTTTCACAATTTTTCCAATTATAGAAAGTACCCTCCAAACTGTAATTGCTCACCTGCTTAGTAGAATACCCTCTTCTACTAGCAACTCAACAATTCCTAAACAAGAGCTGGAGTCAAGTTATAGAAACGTTGATCCAGTTACAAATGATCTGATATTACAATTCAAATGATCTAAACTATTCTTTCTTATTCAAAGCAGGTTCTTCATTGAGTAGTGCTTTCTTATTTGAACTTCTTTTAAGCTTGTGAAATGACAGAGTTTTGCTTCTGAGAAATTCAAGTGTAATCACCAAGTTTTAACGCTTTCCTTCTTGCTCCTTTTATAGATGGAGACAAGAAAGTAGCCGTTGAACTTGCCTTGGCATTTCTGAAATTGACAGCTCATCTAGTCACTCGTTGCTTCTTCAAATTTGTCCTTTAGGAGATAGAATCACACCGTTGTAAGATAGAAATCAATCCGTTAGATTGAAATTTGATCTTCAATTTGAATTCTTTGGAGTTTGATGCCAGTGTTCTGTTAGAGAGAAAATGCATTGACTTGCTACTTGTCATCTTCCCATTCCTTCTTGTAATCTGACATTTTGTAGAGTGTGCAATACGATGTTGTTGATCTATAGAATTACCCAAATTGGCAAAAGACTTTTTGCAGCTTCATTCTGGAAGACTTTGTCATTTTCTTTATAACCGGAGTCTTGTCAAGGATTAATTCTTATTGTCGTTGTCTCATTAATGTCCTACAAAAAGCAACACTAAAAGCAAAGATTCCATATTTCCTCAAATGGAAAAGTTAGTGCCATTGACACACATAAAGTAACTCAGTGAAAATGGAAATCAATACACTCAACTGAAGTAAATCTAAATATCAAGTGCTGAGTGAATACTCTTTAGTCAGTGACTAAAGTACATACTAAGCCCAGACAACTTAGAGTTAAACTAAATAGATAGGTCAGCAGAGACATAGAATTCTACCCTTGAATTTACGTACGCGCATACAACTATAGACTATTTATTTTTACATCATTATTGATTTAACTTTCTCAAACTGACATTAATTTTTAGGATCAAACTTAAGTACCACTGAGTCAGTCCAACCTTATGCTTGGTTCAGCAATCTCCCCCATTTTGATTAATGGTAATTAACTGAGTGAGAATTAAATCAATAAGATATCTATATTAGAGCTACCTTACAATCATGCTTGATATATCTTTGTTCAACATCTTCATATAGTTTAGAGTGAATGCTAACTCCCCCATAATCCTTGATTCTTCTAGGGTCAACATTCCTCAATACTTCTCATATTTCTACAAGATAATCACCACATATATATACAGCAGAAAATACAAGAAGTTAAGAAGATCTTAACTTAGAATAGAGTAAGTAATCTTTATATATATTAACTTGGGTACAGATAACAGATAGTTAATCTATACTAATTTTTACAATCAGCTCTAGAGATTACAAAAGTTCTATTCTATTTAGGCATAGGTGGTCCTCCAAGGTTTGCTCTTCTTTTCTCAAATGCCTGCTGATCACATCTTGATATCTTTTCTTTGGGTAGCGTGATATCCTTCCCTTTCATTTCACAATTCTCCACATATTTCCTTTGAATGCGCTCCAGATCCTTGGATAATCTATAAGAAAATTCAGCTATCCTCTGATTTCTCTCTTTCTCCTCTCATTCACGCTTCTCATGAGCCTTCTCCCCCATTGCCATTGCATCAAAAATGACTTGGGCTTGATGATCAAACTAGCTTGGAGAAACTTCAAAGTTCTTAAGCTTGCCATAAACGGTGGAAGAAAAATTCTGTACTAGCAACTCATATATCTCTTGAGAAATAATATCCTGTTCTCTGAGAAAAGAGAAGAGACCTACCAAGGCATGAGATTGAGATTAATTGACCTAGTACTGAGCATTAAGTCATTCCTTGGATATCCAAGTAAGATTGCCAGAGCCTTAGCTTGAGTATTTTCTCTTAAGATTCGTTCTAGCATGGGAGGGCATCTAATATGAGTGGATACTTGCTCATGAATCTAATGAATTGCTTGACCATCATTGATGACATTAGTATGAATAGATTTGAGTTGATCACGAATATGACCAAGCTTGTTATAAAGAGGTGGTTCTTGTTCAACGTCTGACATAATAATGTCACTATTCAAAGTATTAGATATATTAAGCCTCTTCAGCATTGACAAGATTCCTTCCATAGATTCCTTTACTCCCTTCAAAATATCTCCTCTCATTTGCGTTAGCATAGTTGAGTTGCCTTGGTTGGAGACTACTATGATTAGAGCACTGATGGCATTAATAACTACATGTAATTGGATGTATTGTCATCATTCTCCTTGCTTAAAGTACTATACCCATTCAGAACAGCTTGCATTGCTTCCAAGAGAGGGTTGAATTTATCAATCATTGAGTCCTTGAAATCCCTTTCTTTGTTCAGAACTTGGCAGTTGCTTTCATAAATCTTTTGCATTATCTTCTTAAGCTCAGCAACATCTAACTTTAAAAGCTCAGCCTGCTTACCTGTAAAATTCAAAATAGGCAAAGTATTGGATACTATAGCCTTTATAAGAGAATACTGGGTAGGTATAGACTTAAAGTGAGCCTTCATTTCCTCAACTGTAGCAAAAAATCCTTGCACTGGCTCAACAGCCTTTGCAATCCTCCTTAGGACTTCCTCAAACAATAATGATCTTGCAATTTCTACATCTATTTCAGCAGTCCTGGATATCTAGTTCTTCCCAACCTCCTTATATCTCCCAATAGCTCAGCCTAGGGTTGAATTCGGGTTGAGGTTATTGAGGTGGTTGTTATTGTGGTTTTGGAATCTCCTCAATAACTGGAGGATCTCTGATAACTGGTCCTTCCAAGAGCAATGGTTTGCGCACATGAGACCCTACGAGTGAAAGTAAGGGAATAGGAATGATGGCTGCTTGGTCAGAATTTAAAGAACTTGGGTGCTCAGAATTGGATGTTGATGCTATTTGGGTCTCAGGTAAAGATTGAGAGGGTATTGGTGTAGGTAATAGGGGTCTTTTAGGGAAAAGATTAGGGAAAAAGAATTGCTCTTTTTGGTTTTCTATCTTCTCTCCTTCCACACTTTTAATAGTTTGCCCACTGACTTGAGCTAGAGTTTGCTCAGTCAGTTGAGCTCCCTGCTGAACTACTATAACTTCATCCTTATGCTTATCCTTATCCTCCAGATCACCTTCATCCTCATCAACGACAACTTTCATCTTCGTAAACAACCTTCTCCTTTTCTCCTTGTTTTCCTCCTTGGCTTCCTCAGTAGTTAGACTAACCTGCTGGTCTTTATCAATCACATCAAACTCCACAGTCTAAACTTTAATTTCTTCATCATCTTCCTGCTCCTCCTAGTTCCCAATTCCTTCTAGGGCTCCTATCACTTCTTCCACAACTTTTTGAACATCTTTATTAGCTAAATTAGCTATAGTAAATTCTATAGCTTTTTCAGTGACACCCTCAGCCTTAGCTCCAGCTGCTTCAACTCTCCTTCTGATCTCAGCTTCTAAATCTTCCTACCTTTTCTTAATCCTTCCTTTCTCAGCTTCCTCCACATTCTAGACTGTGCCAATTTGCTTCTTTACCATTAAATTTGTCTAGGTTAACCAACTTGAGGCATAGGTGCTGATATAGCTTCCTATCCTTCAGCCTTTTCTCCATCAAGCTGAGCTTCCTCACTCTTCCTTTTCTTACTTCTGACTAAAGGCATCTTCTCTCTCAACTCTTCGTCAGCTTTCTTCTCTTCTTTAATCTCCTTAGGATTCAGCTCTCTAGGCTTCTCTTCCTTAGTTCCCTTGATAGATTTGGTCTTTTTAGGAACATGGGCTACTATAGGATTAGAGGTCACTGAGCTAGCCTTCTTCACATCCTTCTTGGAGTCTTTCCTGACCTCCTTCTTGCCTCCCTTCTTCTCTACCTTCTCTTCTCCTTTGTCTTCTCTGAGCTTGGTAATCCCCTCAAGCTCCTTAGCTATAAACTCATCAAGTGTCTGGTCCTCCTCTTCAGGATTAATAGGTCTTATTTGTATAACAGCCTTAGGATCCTTTACTCTTACCTCTCCCTTTTTCAACTTGATGTACTTAGTTTTATTTGGCTTCTCATTACATCTTAAGCCATGGAAGTGTGCATTGCTCAGAACCCTTGATTCAATCACTGTAACATTGGTTCTGCTTTTTAGAGCCCATCCTTCCAGATCTAGTTCATAGGCCCTACAAATCTCCACCACAAGATGCCCATACACCATGTGCTTGGACATCTTCAAAAACCTATGCAAAATTGACAAGGGCCAGTTAATGAACATTCCTTGAGTTAGAGCATTGACAAATACTCTCTCAAATTTAGAACAACTGCCTGTAGAAGCAGTCTTGGGCAGCAACATCTATGTAACAACCTCATGCGCCTGCTTTCCTTCTTTAGTGAACATAGAGGCTATTAGTTCACCTAAATTATAGTTAGAGGGGACTTCATAATCAATAGGGATATCCATATACTCTTCATCTCTAATAACTTGCATCCTCATCCCTCTTTCTCACATACCCAGCAATCCAGCTATAAACTTGGGAGTCACATACACTTTTCTCCCTATCATGGTAATCACAAATAGATCCTTTAACCCTTCTACCATGTGAATCCTATGGAAAATTTTTGTTATAATTTCCTCATAACATCCACTGGGTAATTCAAAAAATCCTCTAAGATTATGTTGGCATGTCCACTTTCTGAATTGCTCATCACTAGAAAAGCTGAGTAAGTCAACCATTGTAGGCTCCTCCACTATAGGTCAATCCCTAGTACACCATTTTATGGTTGTATACTCACTTCCTGTAGGAATGAATAGCTCTAACTACTGTTTAATTCTTATCGCTATTTTCGCTAAATGATCCAAAGTGGTAACCCAATAAGAGTCATCTTCACTCCTTACAAACATTGATCTCTTAGAACTGGGTTCTAATTATCTTCCAGAGGTGCTCGCCATAGGCATTGCTTTGATAGAAATAGATAATTTGGGGATTTTGAGAAAAAAGATGCAGAAATGAAATTTGGTAAAGTAACCTCTTTCTCTTTTGAATTCCTCTGTAAATAGCCAAAGACTCTTTGCTAATACCTGTAAAGCTTACATGTATAACTCACAATACATGGTCATAAATCAATGGTGAGATTTATTAAGGATTACTATGAGATTAATAAAGTGATATACACTATATAAAAACACATCAATATGGACCATTTTTAAACCTGCTACCATTTCTATCAGTTTTGAATTTGAAACGAAACCGGTGACAATTTTAATGATGTGTCCAAAATTCAAGCAGGAAGAAGAAACACTTAACCTAATTAGCTGAAGCTCAAAGTGTGCCCTAGAGATTTGATCAGCTCCAAAATTGATCAGCGGGGAGTGAACTTCTTCAAATTGGATTGGACATTCTGATTAGCTCTCTCAGAGTGTTGAATTGATCCTTCTAAATAAACTTTGTTGTCAGCTCACTGTTCTTCACTAGGAATGTATGTGAGCTTGACTTCTCCTTTTAGCACATGATCCCTTATGAAGTGATGTCTAATGTTGACATGCTTCATCCTGCTATGTTGAATTGGATTCTTGGATAGGTCAATTATGCTCTTGTTGTCATACATGACTTCAAGACACTTAGACTTCATACCATAATCCTCCAATCACTACTTGATCCATAGCAGTTAAGCTGCACAACTTCCTGCAGCCATGTACTCAGCCTCAGCTGTACTCAGAACCACAAAAGTCTGCTTCTTGCTATACCATGTTACTAGACAATCACCAAGGGAATGACATCCTCTAGTGGTGCTTTTCCTTTTTATTTTATCTCTTCTATAGTTAGCATTTGTATTTCCTCTCAGAGTGAAATGTGCATTGCTTGGATACCATAATCCTACATCAATAGATCCTAGCAAATACCTGAGAATTCTCTTAACAATAGCTAAGTGAGATTCTCTTGGGTCAGCTTGATATCTTGCACAATGTCAGGCCTACTAGCAGTTAAGTAGAGAGCCAATAATACCTCTATAGAGGTTACTCTCTGTAGGTTTACCTTCCTCATCTTTACTTAGAATTGTATCATTGGCAATGGGTGTTGATATAGGTTTGGCTTTATCCATGTCAAACTTCTTGAGTACTTCATTAGCATACTTAGCTTGGTTGATAAAGACCCCATCATTGCCTTGCTTGATTTGCAAACCAAGAAAGAAATTAAGCTCTTCCATCATTGACATTTAAAACTCTTTCTTCATATGCTGGCTAAACTCTTTGCACATCTTTTCATCTATTGCTCTAAAGATGATGTCATTAATGTAGATTTGGACTAGTAACACATCTTGATGCTTCCTTTTGATAAATAGAGTTATGTCTGCTTTTCCTCTAACACAGCCTTTATTGAGTAAAAAGTTAGTCATCCTCTCATACCAGGCTCCTTGAGCCTGTTTTAGTCCATATAGAGCCTTCTTCAGCTTGAAGACATGATCTAGATATTTTGGATCTTTAAAGCCTGGAGGCTAGCTGATATAGACTTCCTCTTGAATATAACCATTGAGAAATGCACTCTTAACATCCATCTAAAATAGCTTGAAGTTCATATGAGATGCAAAAGCACAGAGAATTCTTATGGCTTCAAGTCTTGCTACTAGTGCAAAGGTTTCTCCATAGTCAATGGC